>CM043017.1:127513425-127713083 GCA_023690525.1 Holotrichia oblita | reverse complement strand
GCTCTTTTTCATTTTCGGAAACAGGTAATAATCACTCGGGGCCAGGTGTGGGCTGTAGGGTGGGTCATTCACAATTTCGAAGCCCACCTTGGCGCAGGGCACCTAACGCAACGCGGCTCTTGTGAACGGGCGCGTTGTCGTGCAAAAGCAGCACACCTTTCGTCAATTTTCCCGCCGTCTTTTCTCTTTTAATGGCTTCTTTAGTCGCTCTAATAGCGTAATATTCTCCGGTTGTAGAATCACCTTTATCTTTATAATCAATCAATAATATTCCTTCCGAGTCCCAAAATACTGGTTGCCATGAGTTTCAGCTGATTGTGACACTTTAAATTTTTGGGAGGTGCTGTGCTCCCTTTTATGCCACTGCATGGAGTCTTGTTTGGACTCAGGTTCACGATGATGAACCCAAGTTTCGTCTCCAGTTACAATTCGACTCAATACACCATCCTTGTCTACATTACAGAGGTCCAAAAATTGCACGCGAAGACCTCACGCGCTGTTGTTTTTGCGGCGGCGTGAGCATTCTCGGCACCCATCTTGCGCTGACCTTAGACATGTGAGATGATTTTAAAAAATTGTTGCATCGGATACTCCAACCATTTCTGCGAGTTGTTTCTTCTTTAGTCGAGCATCTTCGAGTACAATTTTTTCAACTTTTTGGATAAATGCTGGCGTGGTCACCTGAATGCTCCTGGTTCGACCTCGGGTCGTCCTCAAGGGATTTCCTTGAAGACCCCTTTTTTTCTGTATGTCTTTCAAATATTTTCTGGTTTTTTTCCTTAGACCTATGAGATTTTATTGGGATTTTCTTTTAGAAATTCTAATAATCGACCATACTGAAAAGAAGTTCAGTATGGTCTTGTTTTTCAGTAGACATTTTTTTTTAACGTTTTTGTTGGCTTCTCATCCACTTTTTGCAAAAATTATTCAATGGAAACAAAACTTGTTCATCGTCAACTTCTTCTTCCATTATCAGCAACTTGATAGGTTGGAGTCAAAGTATACATGTTCACCAATCATGGAATTCCATTTTATCATTTATAGAAAAGTAGAGGTGAAAATTTGTTTCAACTGGCAGATATACAAAAGTAGTTTTGAATTCGCATCTACTGCCATAATTTACATTCTTCCATATTATTATTTGTTTAATATTGATTAGCTTACTAGCTTTCAATTTTAAATCTTTTTTACTAAAATTCGGCATCTTCCGCTAAAGACTGCATACAGTCCTAGATTTAATGTCCTTGAATCTGTCTTAGTTGTTTTGGGTTACATATGTACATCCCAACTATTACACTTAAGTCTTTGGCAAGCCAAATCCTATTTTGTTTAAATGCGTTTAGATGTTTCACTCGCTTAGTTTCTACATATACAAGATCAGGATATGAGTGCGGTAAATTAGCAAAACAATCCAGTCAAAACTCAGGATTATTTATCGAACATTCGTGACCGCAAAGGTCCTTTGATTATTTTAGTTTCGTTTACTTAAACATCGATATTCGCATTAAAATCTAGCACGCTAGAAAGTATTTTTTTCGAAATTAATTGATTTATATTTAGGTGGCAATTTAATTTATTATTTTCTGTAGTGCATTCTTCGAATTTCGCAAATAGTGTTCATATAATTTGCAAATATATTTCTAAAAGTATGGCAGCAAACTGTGAACTTGATATGATATTACTTTTATCGTATTTTACTGTCAAAAAAAATTCGAGCTGAGAGCAACATTTATACACATCACGGTAAAATTATTGCATACGGTTGAATAAGTTAACAATTTCCTGCATCGTAGAGTTTATCTCCTGGAAGGATCATGTAGTTAGTACATGTTTATGTCCAATATATCAAGGATGCAATTTACTATAAAACATTTATTATCGTTCTGTTCCTAGGATTATTGATTTTACTACTTACTTGTATGTATAAACAACTAGCAGGCCCATAAACATAAAATATTGCATTACTATTTATGTAAGCCATTACGTATATGTTGTTCACTGGTACCAAATCCCAAACCATATAAACCCTGTATATCCATTACTTCTCGGTAACACAGTATGTGAAATTCGCCCTAGTTACACCTCTGAATCATTAATAGCTTTCCCCGTCGGGTAGATGTAGTAAACTATGTCGCTTTGTGTATTCTCCAGTCTCTTCTTCGAGCTCTCCTGCATACCGCTACCTTTTTTTTCTTTTATAACTGCCGACGAAGAAGACGTCTCTAATAGTTAGTTACTCTTTTTCCTCTCGTATTCTGCGTCTTCTGTTTTATTCAAGATTCTAATGCGTCGCAGACCTTGAGGGTTCCAATTTTCTTCGCCTCTGGCGACTTGCCAAACAATCTCTGACCCACGCGTTTTGTTTTCTTTTTACTACGTACTTCTTTTCAGGTCTCTCCCGAATAACTGCAACAATAGGTTATTTTGAGCCGGACGAGGTCCGTTGTTGAGATAATAATGTTTGAAGCGTTTTCGTTGTAGTAAACTGGATGTGTGGCGTTTGTTATATACATATGTGTATATCGAAGCTATCTAAATAAATATGCTTACTGATGAGGTGTCTAGTGTTTGAATCTAATGTTATAACATTTCCTTTAAATAAATAACGACTAATAAAGATTAAAAAAATAAATTTAGAATTGTGGCAGTTAAATGTATGTATTTTACTTTTCTAATCTGTTTAGTTTAGAATTTATTGATCCTTAATGCTCTTAGAAAAAACATGGAGCAAGTAAACATTTCTACAAAATTATTACAGGAAAGATCAGTGAGAATCGGTACACATGTGCATATTTAAACAATGTCTATATTTCTAGAATTAGAATTGGTATAAAAGAAAATGTAAATGATCAGATGACAAGATTACTACTTCCTGCAAAGAAATAAGTTAGTTTTAAATAATAAAGAAACAATATAATAAGAGATACCAATATAGCTCGGACAATTCGTGGATTGTCATCGTGGATCGGTATCTACCGTACCGACTTGATCTTGTCGAGTCTCCGGCTAATACAAATTTTGACCTTACTTGATAAAGGAAATGAGACTAAATTAGTCTGCCAAACGGATTGTTGTTCGATACAAGTAACGTTGATGACGCCTGGTAAGCAGAAACGTACTCGCCTCTTATACTTAACTTCTTTTATTGTTTTTCGAAGTAAATGTGATTTGTGCAATTATTCCAGGAACTCTTATAATAGGAATTTTTTAGGAAAACATTGATTGAAACTACTTTTAACATTATTTCTGTAGTACAATCTTAAAGTTTGCTTCTTTATACATATATAAAAACAATTACCTACATCAATTTTATGTTGAACTACCAAAGTTACAATCACAAGTAATCAATCGATAGTGATCAGTGAATGGATATATTCGTGTTAAAGCGTCAGCGTAAAGGCTGCTGAAATCAGTATCTGTCATTCTCGTGCAAGGAACATATTTTTTTGAGGTCCGACTCTATCAACTTTTGCGCCTACAAAACCCTATTCCCGGGAAACTTTGCTTTTTTGTTTATATCTGAAGAAAAGTGCAGCGGAAAGTCATCGCATGGTGCATGAGGCTTATGAGAACATGTTCCTTTCGAATTGTGAATTTTGGTTTAAGACGGAGCAAAAATGGTAATTTTGTTGCAAGCGATAAAGAACGTGAGGGAAGACCAGCAACATGAAGACGAAGACCTGTGTCAAACTCAAAAGGAACTTGCTGAATCTTTGGGAGTAATTCGACCAGCCATTTCATTATGTCTACATGGAGTATGATCCAGAAAATGGAATATTGGATTTCATATGAACTGAAACGTAGAGACATCGAAAGGCGATTTTGTATGCCTGAAATGCTGCTTCAACGGTACAAAGGAAAGTCTTATCTGCATCTTATCGTTACGGGGGCGAAAAATGCATCCATTATGACAACCTTAGTCGTAGGAAATCATATGTAAAGCACGGCCAACCCTGCACATCGACTCCAAAGCCGAATATCCATTGTTCGAAGGTGATGCTCTGTATTTGGTGGTATCAGATGGGTGTGGTTTATTATGAGCTGCTGAAATCGCTGCTAATGCTAAAAACAACTAATCAAATAGATGTGAGCATTGAACTAAAACCGATTCCGATCGTTTTTAGTTCAAGTAGCGGATGGGAAGTCGTATAGCCCAAACATTACTCCTTCTGACTACCACTTGTTTCGATCAATATGCAATGTCTTATTCGGAATACGCTTCACTTCAGTTGAAGGTATAAAAAATTGGGTCGATACGTTCTTCGCCTCAAAAGATGAGCGGTTCTATTATGACGGAATTCATATGCTCTCTCAAAGATGCGAAAAAATACTTTCAATAAAATATATTGAAATAATTTTTTTTTAAAATAACGCCACAAAGTGCACGTCATTATTTAAATTTCAGTTACCAGATAAATTGATTGTATATCAGATTAGATACATCCATCTAACACATTACAGAAATATTAATTTCCGAATATTTGGAATATAAACTGATCAATGTCCAAAGAATTAGGGCCAAAATACCTGGCAAAATGTGTTAAAAAAATATGTGATTTTTCAATACACTGTATAAAAAACTTTGTCTGGACATCATCGTCCAGCATCATAGCTACGGACAGAAATTTGGAGGTGTTGATTTTATGTATATTGTAGGCGTCATTTATGAAGAAATTTTTGAAATTGCACCCTAAGACTTAATTTTATGGTCAAATATATTTGAAAGTTGGTATTGGTGCTCTTTGGCACAATTAATGCAACACATGTTCCGCCTTGTTTTTTAATTGAACCTCTACGAGGCTGAAAGGGGTGGTACAGTTTGTATAGGAAATGATCGCTTTATCCATAAATGTACTTGAAACTTGGTACGAGGGTCACTATTTATATTTTGAGTCTAACAATGACAAAATACTAACTTGTTGAAAATTGCTTTATTGTTTCTCGAAGTATTCTCCTTTATGATTAATACACGTTTGCATGCTTTGGAACCATTTGTCAAAGCATTTTTTCCAATCTTCTTCAGGCACCTCCAAAACATGGTTTCTAAATGCAACAACGGCTTCTTCCGCCGACAAAAATCGTTGTCCACGCAATCAATACTTGACGTTCGGGAACAAGAAGAAGTCATTGGGTGCCAAATCAGGACTGTACGGCGAATGACCTATCAATTCGATTTTTTTAATGTTCACATAGTCAAACAACAGGTAAACAAATGGTTGTATACCATTCGGAATTGACCGTCTTACGTTCCTCTAATGGTATAATTGCCACATGACCAGTTTTACCCGAAAAAACAAGCGACCATTTGTTTCGAAGTGCTTCGAGCGCGAACAACTTTTATTGGATTTGGTTCTTGAAACACCCATACAGTCGACTGCTGTTTACGTTCCGGCTCATACGCATATATCCATGATTCGTCACCTGTTACAATCTTATATATGTCTTTTGAAGCACCGCCATTGTACTTCTTGAGCATTTTTGTGCACCAATCGACACGAGCATCTTTTTGAGATTTTGTCAAACTATGGGCGATCCAACGAGAACAAACCTTTCTCACGGCTCAATGATCGTGCAATATTTTATATATGCTGATGGAACTAATGCCTAGGGTTGCCTCAATTTCACTGTATGTCGAATGACGATCTTGTGTAATCAGTTTTTGCACAGCATCAATGTTTTTTGGCACAACAACTGGTTTCGGACGATTTTCACGAATTTCCTCAGTGAGCGAACTGCAGCCACGATTAAAATCATTGTGACAGTGTTTCACAGTGGCTAAGGATGGGGCTTCATCGTCAAATGTGGAAGGAAGTTGATCGATGCACTTTTGTCTTGATAATCCACGTCGAAAATCATCGAAATGACGAAAATTTTCTCGCGTTAATTCCATTTTTTCGCGAACATACAATTTACACATCACTGTAAATAACACAAATAACGCTCTTTTGACAAAAAGTCTAAGGTAGGTTATGTGTAATAATGTCAAACTTTCCTATGGAAACGTCAGATGACACCTAACAACAATCAGTGTTGCTAAGGCTCAAAATATAAATAATGACCCTCGTATTAATGAACCCCTAATGAAGTGAAAGATGATGGAAAAGTTAGGTAGAAAACCAATTATACCAGATACGAGTATACTATGTAGTATTTCCATTATTGATTATAACTAAACATATACCTAAGTATATCTACAGTAGTACTCAGCCAAAAAACAACGACCGAAAGCATCTGTTTGTATGGAAAGTGAAATTAATACTATTTACCACTTTCAATACTATTTCCATCGGATGTGTTCAATCTTCAAAGTGGGAGGTGAAGTCTGGTGCAATAGTAATGCACAAAAAGGGTCCCGAGTAAGTATTTTATTTAAATTAGAATAAAGACCGGTATAAAGCAATATTAATAAATAAAATTTGTTTCTTGAGAAAATTAAATTAGTGATATTTTTAAGGAATAGATTTAACATGTAATTTCAGGAAACGACTTTCTGTGATTAGAACGAATTAATCAGATCGTAATTGAATAGTAATTGCGAATAATAAGCAAACGTGGAAGTAACTTGTTCGGACATCTGGTTGTGACAGTTCAACTGTAGTATCGCTTTTATATCACGCACGTAATTAGAGCTTAAAAACGTTTTTCGTTGAAGCAATCGACATTAGAACGGGACAGGAGAATTATCCCATATGCCGTTAGTATGAAAATTGAAAACAAATGTCAAAGACAACCTTAAAAATTGTACGAGAATTGACAATGTATGTAATAGTAAGATTAGCAAATGATGATGATGTAAATAATTAATACACACATTATTTATTTGATTGTGACACAAGCCTAGGTATATATCAAAATGTTTCTGGTTTAGTTATTTATCTATTAGCATAACTATAATGTATTATTGCAGAATCACAAATAACGCGTAATAACGCGTTCTTTTTATTTGCCTATTATTTCTGCAAGAAATTTTTACCCCAGCGGCCTCACACATTCAAATGACAAACGTACATTATTGCCTAACTATTTGCTATTATATTTATATAATTATTTTAACCTTGTTATGTTTCAAATAATTTATTCACACAGTAACCGTTATTTAACATCCATGTGATGACATAGCGTATCATTTTCGTTTTAATAACGTGTATAATTGTTACTAACATGAATATTATTTATAACGTACAAGCGTATGATACAACATACGCTTGACGTCATATGGCATTGTGCGATAAGTCCCGAAAATCAATAAATGCGCCATAAACTCCGTTTTGCAACTTACATTTCCATATTGAAAGGCTAAACTTTCGTAAAATTTTCTATCGTTTTACAAGTTCTGAACTGTTGATCATTCACCTAAAAATATCAATTTTGGTATATTTCCCAATAAAGCTCTTCCAAGCCTGTTATTTGCTGGTGCATATATACATAGACTTTAAGTCTTTTCAAGAAGAAACAACAGCAAACTAAAGATTAGAAACTCTTGGTCAGATGTTTCATTAAATCTTCTACGATCTGACCATCAGAACGATTTGAAGATTTCTTTATTAAATAGAAGTAAGGATGATTGCAACGCATGCGCTGTATTACTTCTATTGCACTACCTCCTAATAATATCTAGAATATGTCCAAATAAGTATTTTAAATGAAACAACGGGAAATTGAACATTGTTACTCGTAAAAACGAACATTTTCTTCCTAAAAGTATTATGTTGTGTCAACAAACTTTCTATCAACACCGTACAATCACTGTTTTTCTAAATAAGGAATGGATTTTATTTTACTCATTTTCAGCTGGGGTTTAGTCGGAATGTGTGTTATTGAAATAACCCGTATGGAAAATTGCAGCTTAGTTCAGAAATTCATTCCTAAAACTAGACTTATTAAAATCAATTTTACTGTTTTACTGGTTGATATATGTTACATTCCATGCTATAGTATCCCACACAATCAAGAACTGAGGTACTTCGAAAACTGGAACGCAGTTAAGTTTTTTTTAAGATTCTGTATTTGTAATGTGTGTAATCTTTTAGTTTTGTGGAATAAATTGTAGGTAATTTTATGATCTTGAGTTATATACAACCAACTACAACTGTTATATAATAATAATAATAGAGTCTTTATTTTCAATATACATATATAACCAAAAAAATTGCTGTTGTAATCTACTGGAACTCACTAAAGTTGATTCTTTGCCTAATGTGTCGCTAATCACGCGGGTTGACAAATTAATGATTACTCGTTTTCTGTGAAGAGAATAATAATAATAATATATATTGTGTAAGATCACTGTTGGATATCGACATTGTCAAAATTTTACGAAGTAACAATAAAAACAGAATGCAAATTATTAATATTAACATAAAACGTTGAAAGCGCTAAAAAACCGATCAATTAAGGTATTGTTTAAATTATTTTATAAAAAATATTACTGTCCCGTAACACTATTTTAGGTTGTCTGGAAGAGCATTTTTCTTTAATTGCTACATAATATGATCCCCTTTCATAGAATTTTGCCTTATGGGCAGGAATAGATAAATGGTTGCCTCTTCTCGTTGAGATACTAGATTTAGATACTGTGGCATTCGTATTGAAACAATGTGCATTAAAGTAGATTCCACATGACGTAGTACGCGTCAAAGAGAGCATACATAGAATAATTTTCTTTCAGAGAATAAAAATTTTTGAAAATGATGAACTTTGACCCCAAGCCAATATGCCATATTTTATACGCGAATGAACATGTGCAAAGTAGAAAGTTTTTAATGTAAGAAGATTTAGCTTTCTCTCTATATGTTGAATATGACAACCCCAGTCTAAAGAGTCATCAAAAGTTACAGAAATTTTAAAGCTGAAGATTATGGTAGTAATTTTTTATTGCATTTAGTACAAAGTGACTTTTTGTGTGACTGTATACAGTAAAACTCGTTTTGTTTATATTCAGTGTTAAATGATTCTTCTTACACCATGTCATAATATCCTCATGATTTCAGTACTCATTACTGATAACTGGCCAAATGATTCGCTACTGACTATTACAAATGTATCGTTTGCATACTGATACAAGCTATAATTCTGTAATGATTGAGTTAAGTCATTCACAACAAAAGTGGATCAAGGATAGCACCCTGCGAAACTCTCTGCTCCACGATTCGCGAAGAACTAGAAACAGCTTTTTGCACATTATCTACAAGAGCGTTAACAATCACTATTCGCTTCCTATTTGTTAAGTACGAAGAAACGATGTTCAATGCATTTCCACGCACACCATACATTCAAGTTTATTCAGTAAGAAACGATCAATTAAGTCGAACGCTTTACTGAGATCAAAATAAATATTACGTACATATTGGTTTTGATTCAAGTCATTTAAAATTTCTACCAGACACCTATTTATAACATCTTCACAAGACCGTCCTGGTAGAAGCCATACTGGGTATCGACTATAATATTATTCTTATTAAAAAATGATATCAGTCTATTCGCCATAATTTTTTCAAAAACCTTGGAATTGCGGTGAGTATAGAGGTTGACGCACAGTTTAAAATTCTGTGTTGCTGGTGACCTGTTAATGCTCGTGGCTGACTAGATCTTCGTGCTTCTCTGTAATTTTCTTCGCTACTTAAAAATTAACAAATAACATGATTTTTCTGCTATCTCAGAGACTGACCATTTCGTATAGATCCAACTGCGAATAAAATTTATTTCAGTTCGAGTTACTTGTTTTCAAAGTGGTATTTTGTAGTTGAAGCCAGTTTATTAGTATCGGATTTATTAAGGCCTAAATCTAAACTGATCTTCTGGTCCATATTTTTATGACGGTACTTGTTTAGTACAACTGTCAGTCTGACTTCTTTGTAATATTGATAACTTACCACTTTATTCTCTAAAATTAATGCTCTATCATTTTTCTCACCGAATATATTATGTATCTTGGTGGATTCGGGCTACGAAAAATTCTACCTAATTCTAATACTACATTTTGTTAAATAGGTACCAAGATGTTCGCTCCGAGTGAAATGTGTCAAATTTACGAAAATATATTACACTACTACTAACGTGTTAAAAATGTAGCACAAATTTTGTACCATAACATTGAATTATATTCATATAAGAATTTCTTATTACATCTAAAGCAAATTTTGCCCACGTATATCGTAAGCTTACGAATTAAAATCTAATTTTAGGAAGGTGCTTTGCCGTTGTCATGAAGCAATCACGCTGCTCTAACCTAAATTTGCGGCATCTGTAAATATGTTTTACATTACTCCCCCGGAATTACTAAAAGCTCCATTTAACGTTCCTGCGTAATATACTTTATTAGAGAAATAATATCTCATTTTAAGCTCGTCTTCGTTTCCGTTATATTAGGAAATACTTTGAGCTACCATTTATACTACCAGCTAACAGATTAATTTGGTTCCTGAGGCGAGACCTCCGGTAAATTGTTCCACCTTCGCTTTTACCATCTTTCGACTACGTTTATTCAATTTCAGTGTTTGTCGTAACTTTCTTGCAACCCATTTATCTTCCGTCGAAATATTTTTTCAGCTTTCACAGGAAGGCGGAATCCTCCAGAGGCTGTCTAAATGAAATTTCTATTCTCGGCGAATAACGCCCTTCATCCTTATGTAAACGTTTTCCTTTTTACCGGATTTTCTATATATTCCCTTCAAGATTTTGTGTGTACATACATGTATATATAAAAAATTGGAACAGGAAAACGAGTATAAATGGAACATTTACTCTATTGAGGACAATCCATAAAAGAAAACCAATAATTTTGTTAGTTATTGATTACTGGATCGGTTAGCTGTTCCAGTTTCTGTTACATTAAAAGTAAATTTAAAACAAATGAAGAGATAACAAATGGTGTACAACAGTAATTTATTGATTGAATTTTTTTAATTATTACAATGGCAAAGCGTTTATGAGGAGTTTTGATACATTAATTCTTGTTTATATATACCGGTTGGCCAACTAAGTAACTAACTATCTCAGAAACGGTTTGTAGTACAGCTTCGGGAAAAAAATATCACTGACTGACGTGAGTTTTCAAAAATCACAAAATTTGCGTATTTAAATTTCCTTAACACCCTCTAGCGGCGATGGACAAAGTAATATTAAACAGTTTGAATCACTAAGTGTAGATCAAGGAAATCCTTTGTAACAAGACCAAATTTGCTAAATTCCGGTCAGGGGAAGCAGAATAATTTAAATTTATAGACGAAATTCTGACCATTCACACGTTTCTCAAGATATTTTCGAATTGGTAAAAGATAGTGATACCCGGTTTTCACTGATTTGTTGATAATTTAGCCTACTTTTTTAATCTGTAGTCAAACATTTATGTTTCCATTTAATATTTTCAATAAAAAACAAAATTTCTGGGAAAAAATTAAACAACGCCGCGCAATCATGCATGTTACTTATTAGATTGGTTTGAATTTGTAAGCATTAGACTGGAGGAGTAATGCTGTTTCCAAGAACTTATTTTGCAAAATTGGATTCAACAGAACCGGAGTTTAAGCGTTCCTTCAAAACAAAGTTTCCTCCACCCCTTATTTGGCAAAATACAAAAAAATTGTCCAGTGTAAAATATGCATCCAATATATTATATCCAACGTAGAATGAACCGCATATGTTCATAGGAAATGCACAATACTTCTACAACTTTTAACGTTTTTCTCGTTAAATTAGAAAAAAACAAAAAATTTGCAAATCATTACAATAATTTAATTACAGCAGCGCAGATAAAATAAAAGCAGATTATTATTAATCAAACTTACATCAATAAGTAAGGCAATTTATTGATTTCCGCAATTTTACCGTTCATTTTCACAGTATCGTATACCATATAACACGAAATACATTCTACGGATATACCACATGCTTTAGTATAATATATCCGGTGGCGATTAACGATGACCCGATCGGATAACGTCACAATTCCAGATTTGAGGCGTTAAATCGACATCATTGTACACGAAACTCATACGCATATAACTCGTGTCTCCCCACTGTACGAATTTAATAATTTGTAGGCGGATTTTCCCGTATTAATTTTCAGATATCGAGTATTCAATAGATATTGAATTGTTGAAGTTGGGAATTGTTTGTTATTGTTCTGGGTTGAAGTGCTATAGCAACCATTTATTTTTCATCGCTGCGAATTATTCGATATAGAGTTCAGATTTGGATTTGATAGATGAAGTGAGTGGTCGTTAATACTTGTTTTCGGAATGGTTTGTGCGAATATTTATAGAATTGATGGATGAGGTCAATTCTAGGAAGTAGAGAGACTCAAAATTAAATGGGAATAATTCTCAAAGGTATTATAATCTATTACTCTTAAAGTTTAACAAATTATTGTTAGTGTATAGTAGGTGTGCGAACTAACATTAATATCACAATATAAACAAAACAAAAGTTAAATAATGTTGTTATGGTAATAATCCTGCGGATGCCACCAACATACTAATCAAGATATATGTATACCGGGTATTCCACACAAATTTCCAAAGCCTGTATTGACTTTATTTATCATCTGATTTTAATGATCTATAATGAAACTGTAGGATTTCGTAAATACTACAAACAGCAATGCAAATTATCTGTTTGTCAGATATAATTCCCGAGAAACGTAATTCAACTTTTTTTTCAAATTGCACTATTTTTTTTTGATTTTTATAAAAGAACATTTTCTGACAATTCGAATAATGTCATGAAAACATACACTTAAATAAGGAATAATGCAAGAAAAAGAAAAGTTCTTGCAAATTTTTATATGGCAAAATTATCAGTAGGTCATGAATTGGAGTACGCAATTAAACAATCACAGCGTCTTTTTTAATCGAATTCTGCTCGAATTGGGCACCATTTTGACCAATGCATAATCTGCACCTCCTTCCTATAGAAACAGCTGCATTTAATATATTGTAGGGCGGTATTTGTCGAAAACTATCCTATTTCGTAAGTCATCTACGTTTTCGGGTTGTGTTACATAAACAATTTCTCTTATTTCATTCCATAAAAAGAAGTCTAAAGGAGAAAGGTCTGATGATCGGGCGGGCCATCTAATTGGTCCGTAAGTACCTATCCACCTTCGATCAAACTGTCTATTTAGAAATTGTGTATTTATTAGAGCATTATGTGGAGCAGCTGCATCTTGTTGGAAGTAAATTTGTGCGTATAGAGCAATGGGCAATTCTTCTAGATTGTCCACTATTTCTTCGAGTAATGTATGGTATTTTTCTTGATTTAGGTTAACGTCAATAAAATATGGTCCAATTAATCTTGTCATTGCTCCAATACCTATGATTGTTTCTATTAACCCATAGACGCCTAGTGTTGCCATTTGGAAACATGTTTTGCACAGATTTCTAATGCAAAGTTTTCTACGGTTTTTCAAATTTTCCGTTAGGTCTCGATATATATATATATTCAGTGTACTCTATATTACTTCACGTATTTAGTATTCTGCGTTCTTTCGCTATCGTAAGGTTATATTTATTCATTTACATCAACCCGACCTACAAATTTCTAAAAAAATGGCGGAACCGAGATTAGAGTGAGTATTTCTCCAGTTATTTATGTTAAAAAGTTTTTCGTTGTATCGCAACTTATAGTTTTAACATGTGAGTTTATAGAATTATATATATCCACTTATTTTATTGAAAATTGTTCATGAATCGGAGCCCTTATTGTATACGTTGCCAAATGGCAACACTAAGCGCTTACATGACTGTATGAATATTTGTTTTACAGACCGGGTCTTTTTCTAACGGAAGCCATAGAATTGGCTTATAGAGATGATATTGATGAGATATTTATTGTACCTCCCGCTGCTACTGTCTTAACAGACGAAGATGGTGGAGAAGAGGATGGCAGCGGCACATTAGTGAACTTGCCTAGTGCATTATTGCGTGTTTTTGCAAATTTTAGATCAGCAGATGATCAAGTAGATTATAACGTGCAGAACAGGCAACAGCACAGTTCTACAAGAAAAATAAACGAGAAAAATATAGAGTGGATAGATGGTGATCTAACATCTATCCACCGCAAGTTGCCTGTTGATAATTCAACTAACAAAAAATATGCCGCGCTGTCGCCCGTGGATTTATTTGAGCTTTTTCGACGAAACTGTCTTTTTGCATCTTTCAACTGAAATAAGCAATTATGTGCTATTCAAAAATGCACCTGACCCCATGATTAGAGTTGAGGAACTGAAATGGTTCATCGCTACACTTATACTCAGTGGATACAATGAATTACCAGGTAAAAGATAATATTGGGATGATGTGCACTTGAAAATTGCAAATCCATCATAAGGACAAAAAGCAATGTCGGGTTGTGCATACTTTATTGTTCGGCTTTCCATACAAGAGGTCCAAATAATAAAATTTCTAAATACATATTAATAGGTAGTACAAGCGCCTAGTGTTGCCATATGGCAACGGCCCTTTTTTCCATTATTTTTAGAGTAAAGAAATTTTTTTCCACCAACATATTTTTATTTATTCCAATACTACCAAAAAATCCATGTTAAAAATAGTTTTTCAAGAACGCTTAAGGGTTTTAAATATGGCATTGTTCGTGAAGGTACATTCATCCGACCAGAGAATTTTAGAATAAAATAGTGGATCTTCTCGTATTTATTTTAATAAAAATTACATAATTGCATTCTTCGTGGATAATCGTCTGCCAGCAAATGATGGATCAGTTGAGGTTTGTACGGTCTTAATTTATGTTTTTTCAAAATAGCATGTACTGTTGTACTGGAAGATCCAATGTTGTTAACAATGTTAAAAGAAACAAAGAAATTTGTACGTCAGAGACAGTACGTTCAAATCAGGTACCAAATTGCAAGCTTTCTTATGATGCTGATCTTAGTGTCTATGGTACTGATATATCTATTACAGCACAATACCAAATATGTCCCAATTTTATCCACATACGTGGGGAAGAAAGCCGTGTGCATCAAAAAACTCAAAACTAAAACTATATAATTTGGCAAGATAAGAAAGAAACAAAAAGCAATGTGAAATTGATTGTCCTTAAGGTATCAAAAAATATAACCTCCACATAGGAGGTGTTTATTTACTTTACAGTTTGCTCGAGAAGTGTGTGTGCATGAAGACCGGTAAACTTTCAGTATTTAGTATTAAAAAATATAATATGTATTTCAAAACCTTCAGCATTTCATAACAGAAATAGAACAACAGAAAATTATCCAGAAGTATTAACACAAATAAGAAAAAACAATCGAAATAAACTTGCTTCCGCTCGCAAAAATTTGAAGGGGACATACATATTTAGAATAAAAAAGAATCTCTCTTTCAGATAAAGATAAACACAATGGATTTTAATAGTAAACAATACATTTCATATTCTTTGTTAAAAATTACTTCCGAAATACACAAGCTGGTTGTAAAGCATAAATGCAGCAATATAAATTTCTTGGAGAAGTCCTACTTCCTCAAAAACGGATTGAGGGAGTATTATATCACTACCATTACAAAGAAATTCTGTGGGAATTGAATAGCAGGATTAAAGACTGAAGTAATAAAACATTCTAACTAGCTATAATTGTTTTCGTATCATGTTTTTAAAATAATGTCGAATAAAATTTATAGATTTACACAAGAACATGATTAATTCGAAAATAGATGTGTTAATAGAGAAGTTATTTTTGCTTTGCTCGATAAAATGAAAATTTATAAAATGCGTGCACCATACGGTTATAAATATCCTAGATTATGTTCATGGATGTTCTTTGTTACAGCACTATTTTTAAATTTTATAACTAACTTCACGCCTATTGACGGCAGATGTTCTTTCAGTTCACTGAATTTCTTTTCTGTACTAATCAGTTGCATTATCCGTGTGACTGGAAACCTACGTTTCATGCACTGTCTAACATATCTAATATAGACATGCGTACGTTTTTAAAGTCTGACGTTTTTTTTCTATATTAATATAAATTCTTTCGTACTTCCAAAAATATAAAATCGCTATTAGTATAGCCAAAACCAACAACTTTGTATCTTCATTAAATCATAAATACAGACTGGATCCTAAATATAGGTTCATGGTGTGGATATACATTTAAAACGATTATGAGCGCACAAAGTTATTTTTTGAGTACATGTTTTGTAGACACTTTTTAGTATAATCTCTCATAGGCAAATTATATTTTTCTTGGGAATTGTAGAATTCATTACAGAATGTACTGTATACAGTAAGAGATGGGCTTCATATTATTATATTAATTTAAAGACCTTTAAATATTTGCTGTGTAGCTGTTATAATTTATGTAATCCTTTATTAAAATATTCATTCAAACAAAAACGTTATAAATGCATTTACAACAGATTCTCATATAGTATTTTCCTTATTTACAGCACATGGTGCAAACGGGTATGAGTGCGCCGTTCGGAGCGGCGGCTCCTGCCGGGTTTGCAACCCAGAACGGAGATATAAAACCGGACGTTAAAGATGCGCCACTTCTGCCGCCTCCGGCGGCAGGTCCCCCATTTAGTCCGCCGCCTCAACCAACCGCCACATCCGTGACAGAACAACAACAGACAGTCAACAGTCCGGCGAGGCCGTATACGACGTGCGAACAGCAACAACCACCCGAATCGGAGACTGCAGCCGGCGCACCAGCGACCACAGCCGTCGCCGAAACGACGGACACCGTTGGGACGACAGGTGGCACACAGCCTACCGACCCCGCCAAGAACCAACCGAAAAGGCTCCACGTCTCAAACATTCCGTTCAGATTTAGGGATCCAGATTTAAGAGCTATGTTTGGGGTAAGTTATTAGTTAGTGTTAAACTTTGTACTGGTTTGGATTTTCATGTTCGCTTGTTTCGGGAAGTTTCTCTTGATAAGGAGTGATTTAGACGTGACGGTAAGCTCACTCACGTTTGCGTTGAGTTATTTATGGCAAGAAGTATTGACGTAAACTTTAAATTTTAATAATATTTTAACTTGATATGTAGATGTCAGTCAGGTTTCAATAAGTTGTTGATTAAAAAAGTTTTCTAACATTTAAATGGGAATTGAATTTAACTGAAAGTATAATTCAAATTCATTACAGTGTTTGTAAAAATAAATGTAAAACATTCCTTCTCTCTTGTTTAAATACTGACGCCGCTAGTTTGACATTGAAATCCTCAGTTGAGATGGCGTTGCCACCAAAAATGATTATATAATAATAAAAATTAGTCCCTGTACGTTATTGGCTTCTGAAGGTTCAAGTGGAAGTTATTGGCACTGCTTGGCATTGAAGAGGAGGAATTACCTAAAAGTTGCGTCGGAATTATTGTTAACTGTTCATCGCTGTTGTTATTGTACATCTGACTTCAAACTATAATTTTTGAAGGACCTGCTATTGCTTTCTAGGAAGTTCTTACAAAACTCGCTATCAAAGTAGCCCCAAGCATTACTTTTATATGTATGTGCAGGCAGCAAATATTCTTCCTTCATCCGCTCATTTAGTGCGCATTAAAAGTGTACTAACTCGGTATAGGCTGATCTACTGCATGTATGTTCCACTGGTAGAATTAGTGTTGTTTAACGTAAGGTTAATGTTGTCCGCAAAGCAATAATTATGATTATCGCCTCGCGAACTTGCACATAGTACGTTTCGAACTTATCTTGTCAACGGTAGGTTTTATGCTGTTGTGGCTGGGTTGCAGCACGACACTAGGCAAACTTACTACTAGAAACCTAAACGTATACCTGCGATGGTGAGTCTTACCTTCGCCCTATCCTCTTTCTTAACCTCAGTCAGTCTGCGTATATTGACTTCAATTTTTGACCGTACAAATTGTGTCTTACACATAAATCACTTGAGCAGCTAACTTTCTATGAATCCCATTGTTGATTGGATGGAGGATGGATGTTTTCGTAATGAGCTCATATTGATGGGAGACAAAAATGCATTACTTGAATTCAAATTGTTCTAATCGTTAAATGAATCGAGTTTGTGTATGGAGTGTAGTGGCAGAACAACATCAAAATGTGATTCCTTTCAGTTTCTGGAATTTCTTCACAATGGTCTAGGTCTAAGGTTTGGTAAACATTACGGAATGTTCGAAATCTCTTCTACCATAAGATCTTTAAGAAATATCTTCCTTCACATTCTTCTCTTATGTTGAGTCTAGACTGCACTACGGGATCATTTTGTGGGATGTCATCGACAGAAGGAAGCTAATCGGAGATAAGTCAATGTAACCGGTGTTACAGGTTATTTTTATTTGTTTACATAAATTCCGACACATAAAACGCATACATCGATCATAAATTTTGTCCACAAGTGTGTTTTATTATCATACTCATATTTTTATTTGGCAAAATATGAACAGATTTTTTTACGCAATTTCATACATAATTATGTGTTATACAATCTCAAAACGCATATTTCATATTTACATTTTTTATATAATCAAAATGGAAGTCGGATTATAAACCTGACACGAATTTTGTACTAGACTACATTCGAATTTAACCGTTCCTTGAGGTATAAATATGAAATTTTCGATCATCTTTAAACTGGAGAATCCTCATTTGTAAACAAAAATAAAGCTACTATTAGAAGGTGTATAATCTGATATAAAATCGAGTACGAAATTATCGCACACAAGAGATGTTGTTCGAGAGAAAGTTGTAAATGCTGCAGATCGAAATTCCATCAATCAACAATTAAAAAATATCTTCATCATAACGTAACAATCAAAGATAGTTTCTACGGATGAAACAATTGCTAAAAGATTGCTAACATAATTCAAATTTAAGGTTACAATCGTGATGTTTATGGCTTTTTATGACAAAAATGCCAAACAGATTTTATGCTTATCAAAATCACGACCAATGAAACACGTAAGTCTTCAAAAATTGCCACTTCATTCGAATGGCCAACAAAAGATATTAATCATTAATAAAGATGGCATATGCTTACCACATGGAATGTAGGAGAGTTATGGGGTTTGCGGTCGGACTGTGTACAGATGAAGAATAACAACTTTGAGTTGCAAATTAATATACATTCCTGTCGTATATAAATATGCCACAATCTATAGTGCGAATATAGTGCGTATTTTTTTCTAATAATTTACATTAAATGTCAAATTGCATGCGTAAGCCGCTGGCGTGTGTAGCGAATTCGCCAAGCTTAATGATTAATAATCAGTCTCACAAGCATTATACACTGGTAATGGCAAGCTATTTGATTGACAAGGGTTTCGAACTTAAAGCACTCTTAATTCAGGGTGATGCACCAGCTCATCATACCATAAGTTCACTATATGTAGGTGTGTTGTGTCCATGAAATGCATAATGCTTCCAGAATTATAAGAAACTAACCTTTAATGTGCTTCCAAGTGCTGTTGCACTACCTGTGGCGATAATACTTGACCCAACTCTATATGAATTCATTGATCATATTGACTAAAAATTAGGGTGGTATATTTAATTGCTGTAGGTAAGATGTACATCTGACTAAGTTTGTGAGGTAATTAATGTAAAGGAAGCAACATCATTTTAATATTTATTTAAAATTTTGCAAATGGTGTTATTGTATTAGTCATTATGCATTCGACTAATCCACATGATTTGACAAATGTAAATGATGAAAAACGATTTTACCATTAATAAATATCGGTGTATTGGTGATATCAAGTTTAAACAGGCGTCGACATTATTTATACTAACTTATGACTGCTTCTAAATTAATTTCATTTAACGAGACTGCGACAATCCATTTATGCGTACGGTGAATTGCTCTCTATAAGCAGGATGCCTTTATGAACAGTTTCAGGTCATCACTCCCGTAATTATATACATATATACATACATATATTTTACGAAAGGATAATTTCTAAATATGTATCCATTTCTACTTCTCAGAATGAGTCACTATAACTACGTTTCAAATACACCACTATAAACCTAAATCCTGCATTTTCTCCCTGGATGATGATGCATACTAGCCTATTCTAATGCACGTAATCATGTGGTCACTGAACTTGAAGCTATTTTCAGCATTGAAAATGTAGAAATTATACGGTATACCGGCTAATATAAGCTATAGCTTGTATACTGTTTGCACTTGAACCGTCATTTTAACGTTAACAAGAATGATAGAGAAAATATCCAGACTCTGGAATATGCTCTTTAAAATATATACTTTAGAAATAAATAAACGAATAGCGAATGAGAACAAGGTACGGTTTAGATTTTGTAAAGATGCCTAGTCGAATTTACTACACAGTAAGTTAAAATTTTGTATATCTCTCGAGTAGCTTGAAGTTTTTACGATCTTTTTCACTCAGTGGCATGTTTATTTGTGAAATCGGAAACATAAAAAAACATATCAATCAAAGCTTTTACACTTAGGAAATTAGTTTGAATGTTTAAACGTTATTAAGGAAATAGAAACTCGTGTTTAAGTTACGCAAAATAGGTAGGCGTTTCTTAAGAATTATTTTTAAATTTAGTTGCACCACTTCTGAATGTAATAGAAGGAAATGTTAATGAACAACTTGCGTGTGCTTTGTGATGTATTTATTTCTAGCACCAAAGTATTTTATTACAAGTGACATCATGTTACGATAATCTTGCTGGCTATTTTAAAATGTCACTGGTATGATATGCATCTTACAATCCAGAGATTGCAATTTCTCCGCTCACGTTTTCTCTACGAGTTTTTTATACCTATATTAATTGTTTTGCGAAATTATTGGAATAGCTACCTTAGTGTGTAAAATTATTTGTATTATTACTACTATAAACTCAATAATTTAGTAATGCGATTAATTAAGATCAATTTATTCTGTGGCATTTATATTTATATTTGGTTCCTAAATTGCTTCTGTAATATTGACGTGTCGGTAGTATATAAAATAACTGCGGCTTCTGGCAGCTGGTCATAGTCATAAGAATACGCATATTGCGGTTCGTGATATTGAAGCTTTGTTATTAAAATGATCGAGATAATTTGTTACAATCCGGTCGATCGAATACATCGAAAAAGTAGTTTATGACAGCGGTTTACACAATCATTCAAGGTTTATTTGAATTTAAAAAAGACGTTAGTATTTCGCAAATAAAACTGTATAAACACATGTATTTGTTTGTCGTGACTTTAGTTTGCTGTTTTATAATTTACGTACGTCAGAGTAACAAATTTTTTACTTCTGTTGAATGCGTAACCAATTCTATATATTTACTGTATATCTCTTAACATAATACGATAATATTTCCGACATTAAAAAATTATTTAATTGATTTTGGGACACGGAAAATGTTATACAGTGTATAAAAAGTTATAACTGAAGCATTCCCTCGAATGATGAGGCTATACATAGTATGTTACATATAACGATTTTAGGAACGGTTAATACACATACATTCATAAACGTACAAAAGTTAACAAATTTTAATAATCCTGAGTGCGTGAAGTGAAAAAAATTAACAAAATATCAGAAATTTCTGTAATTTAGAAATAAACCAAACACTGTTATTTAAACGTATGATACAATGACAACCAACGCACTTTAAAAGCATGTAGTCGCACATAACCATCGATTTTTCCTTTATCTCAAAGTTACATTTATGACGTGCTTCCCAGGTAAGGGATCTATTTACTCAAAATTAGTTAATTCTGTTCCTGGATATCGAGTATCAATGGATTAGATCCTGATCAGAACTAACTGATTAGGAGTAGGTAGATAACTTACCTGGAAAGTAGCTACTATTTAATTGTAAAAGAATGACAAATTAGAGAGTTATTCTCAAGATTAGTTCCGAATTCAAATAAACCAAGTTCCATTTCGGTCTAGGTTAGTAACAGTCCTGGTTAGCGAAACTGGTTATATCCTTAATTTGGGACTGCAGTATTTTTATTTCCCATAAAAATTGCGTTAATATGAGGGCATAATAATATACTTCATGCCTAGTAAGATTCATGGTTAGCGAAACTGGTTACATCCTTAATTTTGGACTGCAGTATTTTCATTTGCCATAACAATAGCGTTAATATGAGGGTATAGTAATATACTTCTGGCCCAGTTCAAGTACTACTAATTGTGATATTGTGTGAATTAAAAATAAGTAACTTGTTGGAAGTTGCTTGAGTGACACTCATTTTATTATACGAGTAGTTTACTAAATACATACACAGAAGCTTTGACCATTATATAGAAACAAACCCAGGCACTCATAAAAATTAAGTTAGATTGTATATATGTAATATAGACCTTGTCACTTTGTGTTATTTTAATTTATTGAATCAACTTACTAATATCTTGAATGAAAAACTTAAACACCATATATTGAGCCAAATACATTTTTAACTTGTTGGATAAAACTAATTAATTTAATTATGTCCAAACAACGAATGATAGCTCAACCGGGATCGGTAGCCCAGCTGAGTTACCACTTGTTGCTGGGACATAATTAACAAAGCAACATTACGGTGATGTAATGTTATAGCAAACCATGGAAACATATTTACACAGCAAGAGCTGCATGGTAATATACCAAATGCGTATATTGGTGCAATACAACAGTTTTAATGACAATGTAAAAATTTGTTGTAACTACTGATTTAACTAATCCTTCTTAGAAAAAGAGATTTATTTCGTGATCTGGTATTTCTACTCTATTACGCTTTGAAAATTTTAGGCCTCTACACCGTACATTAAAAAACTAGAAGCAGTTCTTGTGTTCGCACCCTAAAGGTCCAAAAATGTCGACACAATCCACGGCAAAGTATTTACATCGCTCAAACGCATTTGTGAAGAAGTGGGTTGCGCATTTTAAGACACAAAAATGTTGATGACTTCCCAGAACTTTGTTAAAAGGGTACCACCCTTAATCGCACGGACCGTGTAATAATAAATTTGTTTAAAAGAAAACAGCATTAACCTTAAAACAACGCCAACAACGTTTAGCTAAAAGACATATTAATGTTATCACAGCAACTATTCGTTGTTGTCTTCACGCAAATAAGATTGAGTGGCGAAGTGTAAAGATGAAACCTCACAGCACATCGAAAAGCGTCTACTGTGGCGCGCGAAAATGTTACACGCATTACTTTCCTATTTCCTCTTCAAAAAATATAGTAGCTGTATCAATAAAAAATGCTTATCCAATGCCTTCAATACAAGTAAATATAAATTAATGTTGCTTATCTTGCATTCTTCCAATTCATGGTAAGTTTTTGTCTTTGCTATGATCAAGGCTACTGAGGTAAAGAGAACATTAAGTAATCAATGCAAACTAATTATTTGTTTAGACTCGAGGAACAATTTATTTCTTCTATAATTTCTGTTGACCGAACACTTTTTCTGAATGAAAAATGTTTTGTTTAACAACGCAAATGTGGTATAAACAACTTGCGAATTAAAGTACGTAATTATTGTTTGACACTTTTGTAATGTTCCAACAAAATTTGATAAAGACTTGATGTAAGTAAAAAATTCGATTCGATAAGTTTAAATTTCTGTTGGGTAATTGCAGTCAAGTAACATTTTCCATAATTATAAAATAAATTAAAAATATCCACATTTGAATGACGTTTTTTCGCATTTTCCAATTAGATGAACATAACAAAACCAGACTTGAAAAGTTTTGGTAATTAATTACTAATAAGAGTATTTGTTGTCATTTCCATTACTTTACTATTAAAAAAATGTTATAATTTTCTCCAAACTTTATCTTGTAGCCAATACTTATACAGTTCCATGCAAACCTTAATTCTGTTTCACAATACAGAAAAAAGTTAGGTCATTATATTTAAAAAGAAATTAAGTTTCAGTGGTCTGAAGTTGTACTAAAAGAAAATTCAATTTTGGACAGTCTATAAGTAAATAATGTATTAATTCTAAGAATTGCGGCTGCAGACTTAAAAAATGCCAAACAAGAAACAAGATCATTCTATTTGAAATCAAAAAAAATCAATATCCGGTTTTCCTAAAAATATCACCATCTTGAAAATATTTTCATACGAGGCCCTTAGTCACATACTTGCAAAAATTAAATCTTAATAGCAGATCTAATCTTTCCGATAGCCGGTCTGAATCAATCTCCTTGTATATCGTCAATAAAAGGTATTAAGTTGTTTAATGGCCAAAACAATTTATTTTTTCCTACATTCGTAGCTAATAAGGTTTCAATTAATGTGTTTTATATAATCTCCACAACCTAACAAGCTTAATTTATTGTAAGCTGGCTACTAGAGTAGTAGGTTCGTTAGAATGATTAATGTCAAAATGTCATTAAATGTTCTTGAAATACTGCTAGCCGTGTTATTTCTGTGTACATATATAGGTATAATAAATATAATTTCAAGATCTTTTTAAAATATTGTCATTTTAAATATGTATAAATAACGGAGAAACCGAAGACCCGGCGAACCTCATAAATATAAATAGCTTGTATGCATGCGTCATATATCGCGATGCCTAATAAATCATTTAAATTCAGTACATTTCAAGAAACGATATTGACATCAACCTAACTGACGTCCCGTCCCTTGTTCACCAGAATGGAAACAAATTCTCCATGCGGAGAAAAGAAAAAAAAACGAGCAGAAGCCGCAATTCTTCTTGATTTTGCGCGTCGCAGAATCTTTCCGAAACGGATGACGCCTCATGTTATCTGTCTACCTTCTTTTTTTACTTCTGCGGATCTCTGATTGGTTGTGACACTAAAAATGGTGATATAGTGTCTCGGTGGATTACATCGCAGAGAAAAGAAAGATTTTCTATAACGTTTTCTCCGTTAAGGAATATTTTATTATAGATTCCCAGTGGAAATACAGCGGATGAGATTGCTACTTACTATACAGAAGGTGACATATTGCTTGATTAGTTTCGATGGAAGGAACTCAAAAATTGAAAAGAATTTTATGTTGGTATAAGAGAATAATGTATAAAAGTTAATTTAGGACAAACAGAGTATATACCTAAATATACAAGTCATAGTGATAAATGGAGATTAAAAATATAAATTTTGATTGGTACATTTCGTTCTTTTCAGTACAAAAATGTTAAAATGTTTCAGAAACAACAAGTTTCATTGTATTCCCTATTTTGTATGTTATCCTTAAATTTCAACTTCACAAATAATTAGAGACTCAAAACTTCTAATAAACGGGCTCCACGGTATTATTTTCACTTTCAATATCCCTTGTATAGTTAACGAGAATAACATTGAAATGAAATTAGATTAACACAGCATTTTATATGTACATACACTTTTCACGAAACGGTTTAGAAGTCGTTTTCTGAAATGTGTTGAATTTCATCATTAAATAATTTAGTCATCCGTGCATACTGACCTTTGCCGCACCATTTATTTACAAACAGTCGAAACACAGGAGTTACAGCTTATCTAGATTTAAATAAATTTTAGATCGAAGAAGACAGATCAAATTCTTCGTTATCAAATATTTATATCTTTTAAATATGCATCCCTTTGAAAACAATAAAAGTGTATATTAACTCACAATATACGACGCCTGACAATTAAGTAATGATTCGCGATTGTGGTAACACTGCAGCTTTGAAAGTTTTTACTTATGATTTTGGCATCCCTGCCTTATCGATTGATGTGTTTACCAGGCCGGTACGACCATTAGTTCATCAGCTGTGTCGTATTTTGAAGAAGTGTGTTAGTGGTGCTCGACACGAAAATGGAAAAGCGTAATTTAGAGCAACGAGTAGCAATCAAACTTTGCGCATAACTGGACGATTCGGCTACGGAAACGTACGGTAAAATACTTAAAGTGTATGGTGGTGGTTCTCTGAGTCGTGCACAAGTGTTTCGTTGACACAAAGAATACAAAGATGGACGTCAGAGTGTGGAAGACGAGGTGCGAAGCGGGAGACCGGTTGAAGTGCGGACTGACGCGAATGCGCAGCGCGTCCACACCCTAATTCGAATGTTGGCTGACGAATTTAATATCTACCGCGAAACTGTTAGCCAGATTTTTACTGAAGATTTTGAGAAGCTCTGCGCGAAAATGGTTCCAAAGCACCTTTCGAAAGAGCAAATATTCTTCGTCGAATATCAGTCGCTGAAAATTGTTTGCAACAGGTGAAAAACGATCCTACGCTGCTTGACCGGATTATTACGGACAATGAGAGCTCGTGCTTCCAATATGACCCGGAAACGAAGCGTCAAAGCCAACAGTGGCTGTCTCCAAATGACTCTAGAACGAAAAAAGCTCGCATGAGCAAGTCCAAGATGAAAACCATGCTCATCTGATTCTTTGACAGCCGCGGGGTGGTCCATATTGAGTTCTGAGTCTTGGTCAGACCTTTAACCAGATCTACTACCTCGAAGTCCTCGATAGACTTTGAAAAAGGATCAACAGAGTGCGACATCGCACGAACTTGGATTCTCCACCACGACAACGCGCCCTGTCACATCGCGTTCAGTGTGACCCAGTCTTTGACCCCCAAAGGAATCGCGGTGTTACAGTCAAGCACGTGGTACAAGGAACGTGTTTTGAAGTCGTTTTGAAGTCGATGAAGAGGCCGTGACTAGGCTATTGTCAGACATCCCGATCAAAGCTTTCCAGAACTGCTACGATGCATGGAAAAATTGTTGAAGTCGTTGTGTTGGTGTCCAACGGAACTATTTCGAAAGGGATCATGCGGTTGTTGAATAATTTTTAAATACATATACGGTTTTTTTACACTCAGTCTCATTACTTAATTTTCAGACCTCGTATAAAGTTTTTAAACTAAAAACTACGAAAGCTTGAATTATCGTATGTTTATTTTTAGTTGTAGTTTGATTTTAATCATGTAATATTTAATGAGACTGACAAAAGCAAAATATTAAATTAAATATCTTAACAAATAATAGCAATGTTAATTGAATATACAGCGCACATTTTCATTCGAATTGAATCTCTCTGTTCAAACAAACGAATTAACATTATCGGCATTCCGTTGGCTTATGGATAACTTCACCTACTAGTAAGTAGTAGCAATAGTAAACGATAATTTTATATTACAAAATATGTAATTGATTCAGTAGTTTGAAAAGGTTCACATTATTTTCAAAAGCGAAAATCAATGTGACTCGTTTTTTTTTCTAGTTACCAACACTTCAGTCTTCAACACCATTTATGTTCTTTGATAGATATTACTTCTCTAAATACCATACCACTAGAGAAGATATAAATGTGTCTTAATAGCAACCATTCGGTATCTTCTACTACCAAATTAGGTAAACAGGCTGTGATCGATTTCCGAATCAATTGTTTTCTTATGTTTAGTTCATCCTTACATAGTTTTTCATCTACATAGTTATAGTATATTTTCAAGTTGATTAATGCCAATTAGGTTCTACAAAGTAATTGTATTGGAAAGTTTCGTTCAGTAAGTAAACAAAGAGTAAATGACTAAAACCTACTACATAATACAAAAGAAACATCTGTTATATTTTGAATTACCCATAGTTATAATTCTTAACATCCGCGTGCTCTTTTGTACAAAATGTGCGTAATCATTGTTCTCCCTTTGTGTACACGGTTATCCGTATTTTGCAGAGGCCGTAACTTCGTTTTATATTGTATTACGCCCAAACAAAGTCAACCTTTCTTATATCTTATAATTAAGAGCATTTGACGTAAACATGTTATGCGGAGCTACAATGTTTAAGGTGGGTGAGAATTTAGGTCGAATGCGAATTTTTGAAATATATACTTACAAGATTGAAAAATTTATTTGTTGTATATGCTAAATAACAGGAGAGATAATTGTATGAAATTATACGAAAAATGCCAATTTTAATTAAACATATTTTGTTTCAGCAATTTGGCCCAATTTTAGACGTGGAGATTATATTCAATGAGAGAGGATCGAAGGTATGCATTACTCCTTTCTATTACATTATACACTGAAATACTACTACATTTTTCTTTTTTTTTTTTCAAAGCCAAACCTTATTATTGCTATATTTGAATTTATCTCTGATTTTAATATTATGATTACGTATATTGATTACGAGAATCTGCTGTGTTTTTCTTGTCGAATAAAATTCTCTTCCTTTTATTACATGCAAGCAAGCCTCTCGTTACTGGACTAACGTGTAAAGCCGAACAAGTGAAAAAAACCGTATTCTATATAATACGTACCGTATTTAATATTCCTGTACTTCTTATGAGATTTTTTTTATTTATATTCTACTGTTTGTTACTCTCCCTATTCTGTAAACGTTCTTTCTTATTTTCAGTTTCGTTTCGTTGTTCATGATGATCGATTAAAATGTTGATATTCGGTAGTGTTTTGCTGATATGTAATGTGTGTCTTGAGTATTAGAAAGAAGAGAATTCTTTTTGTCAGAATTTACTTCTTGCAAAACAGGGTGTCTATATCGCACAATAGCGTATAACAATTTCATTTTGCTATAATTTTTTTTTATTTTTATTTTATTTTATTTTTTTTGGGGATTCTCATTATTTTTTTCTAATTAAAGTATATAATATAAAACGCTTAGATTTTTCTTCTTTATGCTAGAGGAAAATCATCTGATTTCGAATATTTTATAGAATTTTATTGACATATGAATTCTATCTCCAAAAAAGAGAATATGAAAAAGCAAAAAGGTATTTTAATGACTAACTAAAATATAAACATGCTTTCAATGTTTTGAATTTTATTGAGTAATTCGTTTGGAACATTTATTATTGATATTTCAACGTGCAACTCATTACATGATCAGAGTACTAACTTTCCAAGTCCGTATCGTTTAACCTGATGATTGCTCACATAATCCATTTGATATAACTCTTGGTTCGTTAATTTTTATCGAAAATATAAGATAACTTCAGAAACATTGCTTACCCTCCATGTATTCGGATTATATAAGTAATAGTCCGGTACTGAGAAATCAGATAAGTTGCCAGATACCTTTATCATTGCTTGGATATCAGTGGTCATCATTTTTTTTAGATTATGAAACTTATATTTACAAAAATAAATGTCATTAGTTGGGAAGTTATGCATTTTAGACATTAAATAGTGAAATAGCACTGTGATTGACTGGAAGCTAGCTACGCTAATGTAGATAGGTTAAGAAACCTATACTTGTGTGTTGTGGACTTGTATACTTCATGAATACGAAGTAGCAGCTGTGTTGATGTACGAGATCGCTGCCAGTCAATGTATCTTGCATTAGTGCACGTTACTTCTTCGCCAAATATGGGTTATCATAACATAATTTACTTTTCCAGTTCGATCTTAGTTCATTATAATTTTTTTTTAATGTGATGCATTATAAAGTAATAAGTGAAGTATTTAGGTAAATTGATAACCGAAGTACTTAAATAAAATATATTTTAATCTGGAACCTTATGCCGAGAAGAAAAACAGATATGTATTATGTGAAAATTTTATGTTTGGATTAAGTAATAATTTATCTCTTGACGAAATCTTTTGACGTGTGGCGTGTGCGACAAAAATAAAGTTAAACCATTTAAACAATTAAAACAAAACAAATGAACATACGAATTGGATGACATCAGGTGGCAGTATAGACATATCAACGCATACACATTTGCTTCAGCTGGCTACAGGTCGATCAGAATCCCGTGGCAGTTGTGCTTAAGTCAGAGAGGTTGGCTAAAAGTATACTGTTGCAGGACTCAGCTGTGATTGGCGCGCTGGTGTAAGAGCGGATCTAATGGCTCATGCGTTGGGGTATATAAGCCCAGAACGTTCATTCACGCGTATTATATTGTTACATTAACAATAAATCACTGCCACGACACTCTGGTCGACCTGTACTAGCCTTATTCGCATCCGGTGACGCAATAGTTTTAATTAATATTAGCTTGATTTTTGAAAGGCCTAGAAGATTTTTAGACTTCGATGCATGAAAGGTGAATCACCAACAGTGACAAAATCGTCATGTCTAAAACATCATTCGAAATGTTTTGAAGAGAAATAATGTCATCTGTAGTACTCAAAAGCTAACTCTTCTGTACTTTAAATTAATTGCCGCATATTACTCACGCATTGGATATTTTTAACATGCTTAACCAAATTGTTATTAAAGCATCAGTAAACGTTTTGCCGTAAGCGATCTTATTGCTAATTTATATAAATTCTTTGTTTATTTATTTATTTTTAATAAAGCAAACAAAAAAAAATCTTTTATTAAACGTTAGAAAGACAATCAGAATTGAACAGCCTAGAACTTATACATATGTATGGTTTTAGTAATACTTGGAACAAAAAATGTAAAATTTGAACTTCAGCTAATTGAAACTAGCCTGAAAAAGTTAAAAAGATGAGCATTGTTGAACAGAAGTTAGTTATTAAAATAGCGCAAAAACATTTTAGTGAAGAGTGAAGGTACCACGAATATTCATTACTCTCTTGTTCCACAATAGACAAGATATTTAGTTTGATTAATATCCGAAATTAGGTGATTTTTTTCTAATTTACTAATATTTTTTTATCTCTCAGTTACTAATGATATATTTATATATAATAGAGCGTATTTAACACAAATTTGTAGATAAATAATTGTTTCTTCATAATAATATTATTACTATACACCCAATATTTATATAATTTTAGTATACGTATTATTACACACATTGCTCGGTGTATACATTATTTTTCTTTTTCACAATAATATTTAGACACTCTGTTCCGAAACGAAAATGTTTCGTTCACCATCATATTTATGACGGGAATTTGTCGCATATTTATTACTCTGCATTTATTTTCGCTTGTGCTTTGTCTCTTTTGACGTTTTAACGTTGTTCTGACACCGTTATTGTTGTAAAGTAATGTATTATTCCATTAATTATTATTCTTAGAGATATGATAGATGCATTTTATTTTTTCGTTTGGAATATGATATACTTACACATTGTACGTTTTTTTTTACTTTTGTTATCGATTTTGATTTTAGTTCTTATTGAATATCGGCTGTCTTGGATCGATTTTATTATGCCAAAGTATTTATTTCTGTTTATTATTTTATTGTAAATATATACTATACATATATATTATTATTATACAGCTTTTCACTTCACCTATGATGTGTATTTACAATTTTTCATATACGCTTTCGTAGTAAACAATCAACATCGATGATTCAATTTTTGAACACCCTTTATTATTTTATCACTTTTACTCAATATAAAATATCACAATCACAATTTATTTGTAGGTTATGTTTAGACTACTACAATTTTATAGTTATACAAACGTAAAAATAAATAAAATTATTGCTCAAGTAAATTTTAGATACGTTAAGCCTCACCATGTTAAATCCATGATAAAGAACTCAAATTTAAATGAAATTTGCTGTATCAACAATTGAAGTTAATAATAGCTTTTTCACATCACCTTTGGTTGCGAATGCATGAAATTGAGCATTTTATTTTTCAGCATTCTTGCAACAATTTCTTCCTTCCAGAAAACGTATACATTTTCTTCATATTATATTTCCTCTGAGAGTTTAAACATTTACAGTTACAAATTCAGTAGTTGTAGAATTCGTAATTATCTAAACAATTGCGCATATCAATTCGAATATTGTCCAAATTCCATTTTCACACGACAGTAATGTCAAAACCGTTCAGTAGCGCCACCTATGTTCAAGCACTGGCACTTCTTGTTCCACACTCGTAATTGCGATCTAAGTGTAATGAACTATTGAGAACAAATCAAGCGTGATGTTGCAATACGTTACTCGAATGCACTTCCTGCATACTCGCTATGACTTCTTTCCGAGGAATTTTGGGTGTTTGATTTACGAGTATAGAGGAGAGGCCTTCCATCTAAACATTTCAGGCGAATACATGCATATGGAAGTATGTAGGTATGTATGCATGTATGCGGAATATACATATCTTGATATCGAGAACCTCTTCTTTCTTTATCATTCGTTACTTCTATGCGTTGCTTTTCCATTATCTTGTATTATTCTCCTCTATTGCATCCTTAGAATGCATTAGTACACATAGAAATGGGTGTATATTTGCATAATGTTTAATTCAATCTAGAGTTGCCAATTTGTTTTTTACAAACTTTAATCATTAAACGAACTACGTTACCATGATAAAGTCAAGGTCAGGGTATTGTGCAAATTAAAGGAATAATACACAATTGTTATGGAAAAATCGTTCATTGCTTACAAAATAATATTTGTACAAAATTATACAACTGCTGTTACACTAATTAATAAAAAATTTAGCTTGAACAACTGCTTTTACTTCTTTTTGCATGGACTCCAGTAAGTTTTGACGGTTTTCAGAAATCCATTCATCACGTCATGAAAACTGAATGACCGCTTCTGTCATCTTGCTTTTTTATAGTGCAGTCGATTTTACATAGTCCAACTTTACAAGTAGCTCAATAGGTTTAAAATTGGGGCCAATCCTTAACTTGGAAATATTTCAACATTCCCTTCGACGTGTGACAGGGAGCAGAGTCTTGCTGAAGACTTGCTCCTTCTTGGGGTTGGCATTTTTTACAACTTTTTGTTCAAATGTTGTTCTAACATCGATTTGTATTTTTAGCTGTTCATCATAACTTGGATTGGCACCAAAGATCCAAACCCCCATTTATAAAAAATACCTGCAAAACATTTGTTTCGTTTCACGCGATGTTTTACAATTTGGTCAATATGAGCTGGCGTAAGTTGTTCCTTTTGAGATTTTCTGACAAATTTAGACCGTTATCTCTGAACGATGAACTGAGTTTCGATCTGTAAATAAGACCTTCTTCCAGTCTTCTCTAATCCAATTGAAACATTCTCTGGCCAGTCTCGGTTTCTTCATACAGTCAGCGAGTTTTTTTTTTCGTTGCTCGAATAACTAACTAGCAGATTCCAAAAGTCTTCTATGGACAGTTGAGTCACGTATTGCTACGCCTGATGCTATTAAGTCTTGTTGCAGGTTTCTTGGCTTCAACTTGCTATTGCGAAACAAAAGCCTATCATCCGTTGGTGCGTCTTTCCTCTTCTTCTACAATTGCCCAGTCTCTTCACTTCAACTTATGCCATATCTCTTTTTAGCTTCAAAATCTTGCTTACTGCCCCCTAACTTACACCACAAACTTTTGCAATGTCTCTTTGTGACAGACGTGTGTTCACCCAACGTGACAATCTCTTCTCGCTTCCCGGGCGTAATGTCCAAGACGAAAGTTAAACTATATAAACTCACTAATTACGGCATATACAGCTTGGAATAATAAAAAAATTTCCGTGTAAAATTTCCACACAATAATTATTAACAAGCACAGAACTATAGGTTATGTTTTGAATGCTCTGACAGCTGTTTAGTGACTACAGTGACTACGTACGAAATGCAAAATATCAGAATGACTTAATTAATTTGCACAATACTGTATGTAAATGTGTCTAATGGTAATAATCATGTTTTCCAAAAATATTTTTGGTTTAATTACTAAAGCTTAAAGGTCAAACATATTTTCGAAAAAATTCATGCACACTGTAATTGTGACATTGCGAAGACTTTATTAGATAAGCTTAAAATGACGGCAATCTCAAAAACAATTATTGTAACTGGTGATAAAACGTAATATTTTCATTACGATCAAACGAAATCCAAAATCAACAATATTAAATGATTCCATTTTCTCGTCATTCACCCTTCTCGTCCTTGTCCTTTTGGCTAAAAGTCCATTTTATTTTGCTGCTGCACCTCATATTTTACCCAAATGGATATGTGTGGTTACTTTTTTAATAATCTTAAATTGATGCACATCTTGAACATGAAAATATTAGTATATCTCCTGAAAATTCAAAGTATCTACACTTGAAATTAATACAAAATTTGATATTTTTGTCTTTGCTTACCACTCCTTTTAATATTTCGACTTATATAATATATATACACTTAATTGTTGTTACAGAAATTTTCTTTAAATATGAATATTATTTAGATTTATTAAAAATATTTTTTAAAATGGTGGAGGCGTCGGTATATTCTATTAAGGTTCAAACAAAGGGTTATTAATTTTCATAATTGCGAATATTTGTCACATTCTACAAAGTCTTCTTTAAGTTATCATCTTTTTTAGTAACAAATGGAACACGTCAATTAATCTGTAATAAAAATGTAAGTTGTCAACACAATTACTAATTTTTATGTGCAATGTTTTCCTTCATATATTTTATACTTTAATAACAATATACTTACATTCTTCGAAAACCAATATGCAGAGTTTATCGTAGTTTTCTTTTAAAACTGCTTAATAGTTATAGTGATAGTTATTGAATATTTAACGTTGTTTTTGGACGTGTTCTGTTTGTTTAATTTTCTATTAAGGGGCTAAATATTATGGAACGCCCTTTTTTTAAACAAGTCTTTGGGGAAAATTTAATTAAATCTTAAAGTTTTAAGTTAAAAGTTGATAAGAATAAAAAAAAAACGATACAATTATAAGTTTATCCGATTAAAATGCATTGTCACACCACATTTCAAAAACACGATATTACTTAACATATATTTTTTTTAACGTTACAATATAGCAGTAATATTACCATCATATTTAAGTATACATTTGATATAAATAACAAAGCGAAAATTCGTTCAGCGACACGGTTTCCGCGTATTTAAGGAAAATCGGTAATAGTTCAACGATTGGCGCGACCTCTGGTGGACGGAACATATATCAAATATATCAACTCACAGCAGATAGCATTTGACCATTGTTTTTTTGCCCACAAAAAGTATTATTATTACCGTGTTCCGACATGACTCTTTTTTAATATTAATCATAGAAAGCTATGTATAATATTTGAGTTTCTGTGGTTTGTTGTTTGATTGCGGATCAGGGTGGGCTTCATCTGTCCCTGGTGTATGTATACGGAGTCTGAGTTGTTTAAATCGCCAGCTACGATCCGATTATACACACTTGTGTCCGTTGGGACCACCCCTGGTCCTGTAGAGCGTATATACGTGTATTCTAATAAAGTGCAAGACTGAGTATGGCGTTGCGAATGCGGCTGTGACCTGATAGCAGCAAAATGTTTGGACGTTGGACGTCCTGCGCGCATGGACAGTATTTCTTTTGTTTTTGTTCTTTCTATTTTGAATAAAGAAGGAATACAAAGTTGATTAAGTTTTGATAATGTTTTATCAGAATAAAAGTGTTATTGAAGAATAACAGTACTTGAACACTGATTTATAAAATCTACGAAAAAAATCGATGTACAATTTTCCTGAAATCCCTTTTCCGCTAAACGTAATTGTTTCTACTGAATGTTGTTGAATTAATGTCAACTCAAAACATGTATCATTTCTCTTATCATTTGAATTTAGATTTTAATTTTCTTTCCATTCTTGAAGAGTTTATGTTTTAGAATAATTAGCTGCTTGTCACGTTAACATTGTTGTAAATTGCATCAAGTAAAACTTGAAGACGAATTCCATAAAATGCGTAGCTTCGCGTGTAGTTTGGATTTTGCAAAGTTTACGTCCATTGAACATTGATATTTCATATAATAATTACGTTGATTCAAATGACAGTTGTAAAGTAATAAAATCAGGTTTAGAAAACATGCAATTATTTGTCTATTTTTTGTGCTTTAAACTGTACCAAAGCATCATATTTCTCACATTTTAAATTATTTTCAGTTATGCTTTTTTTAGTAAATTATTTTGTGTATTGCGGCACTACGATAACTGTGAAAACTTTTAAAATTGTATTGGAAATATTAAAACATTTTTATAATATGTCAGACTGATTTTAATTACATCTGCTATACCTGGAGCAGTCCATAGATTTTTACAGCCAATTCGCAGCTGTCTACATGCGTACACATGCAAGCATGCTTTTTTAGGCGACTGACGTTCAGGTTGAAGTTTCACTATAACCCCATGTTGCGACACGCAGTCTGCGATGCAGCCTATTTCAAAATTAATATTTTCTTCATAGCTAAAAACAACGTTCTACGTCACACATCACGAATTTTGATTAGTGAATACTAATCTTGCTAGTTCTTTTTCAAGCAATACCGCTTGCACGTGTACGTTAACTATTTCGTGGAGGTAATTACTCTATGTGTCATTATAGCTTTGAAGGTTGGTAGTAAAATTTCCCTAAATAAAAATTACTATTGTTTGCAGTTCTTATCCCAATTCGCTTATATCTGTCACTTGCTAGATTTGTGTTTGTGTAGTTGTTGACGTATTGTTAAATCTAGATAATCGTGTCTAAACAGTTGATTGACAACCAGCCTCGTTCACTATGCGATGATTCGCAAACACGATTATCCACCTGTACTTATTACAATGTAATTTACAGTATATCAAAATAGCTTAATTTCTGCATTTGATATGGTGTTAATTAGGAATATTTGACAAAATCTTCCATTAATCAATTTACTACGTACACTATACCTTGTTTCAAAAGAGAGACCTAAAATTCTGAACAAACCCACAGGCGAAATTACAACAAAAAATTGGTAAAATGAATTGTCGCGGCAAAATTAAATTTGAATAGCTGTTTCACAACCTTTTAATTCAATCTGACGTTAGTGAAGAAAATGAAACATCACTATCACTGTGATCAGACAGTCTCCAACAGAAATTTTAAATGATTCTATAACCTCATCGATAATGCCATGATGCTATCAAGATACGTGTATGTTCTTTGATAACATGGCTAAAGCTATTAAATTGTAATTGATGTTCTCTATATTTGCATATTACGTACACAATCTGTTAATTTGCAAATCTTGCAAAGAATTAATCTACACCGCAGAATACCTAAACTAATGTAATAATTATAAGTGAAACTCTAAATTGAAATGTGGTGTAAACAGTGTCAAAGCATTTGACAATTGATAGCAAAAACAAAATGTTGTATAATGTGATTTTGCCCTGCTTTTAGCCAATAAGAAATAACTATCTTTTGAGTCTGTTCAGAATTTCGTTTCTGTCTCTTTTATGAAACAACATATTTATGTATATAAATAAACTTTTTAAACAGATAAAACATCGGTATCACCAAACTCCACAACTTCGATTGATTACTCGGGACACGTGTTTCGAGAACGCATGTATGTCTAGTAAAAACAAGCATAGCGTGCTATGCTTGTTTTTACTAGAAGAGAGGGATGTTTATAATGATAGTTTTAATTTTATTTATCCATTCGGTAGTCGATTGATGATGAGAACCCATACGTTCTCGAAACACGTGTCCCGAGTAATCAATCAAAGTTGTGGCGTTTGGTGATACCGATGTTTTATCTGTTTATTACGAGCCCACAGTCCTTTTCAGTATAAATTAAATGTTTATCTAAAATACTGATCTCCCATATTATAATACTACCAATACAAACATGGACATTGTATTAGATAAGTTCAGTTACCAATTGTTATATCTGTCTTATCGAAACGACAACTTTGATTGTAATATTCCAGTTAGTAACCATCAGTATTTTGATGTCCCGTTTCACTGTTATGGGAATTATTAATATTAAGTAAAGCAGCTTGTATGTTTTTATATTTTTGGGTAAATAATGAAAAAACAAAGATGTCTAATTTTACACTTAAGACGTGGTTTGAATAAAATGGATGCATTATTCGATTGCATTGTTGCCTAACATTATTCGCTTTTCTATCAATCAAAGTTTACGTTGCCTTTATAATTTTTAACTTAAAGTAAGAGAAATGTATCGTCGAATTTGTTTTCTCATTGTCTTTCCAAGCATGTGAAACTATACAGTATGTTCAATTTAAAATAAGACAGTTGACATTACTTCTAATGACACTACAAATGTTTTTTTTTACTCACTACTCGCAATCAAGGGACGTCATCTTTGCATCGGCTAGTAGAAGCGTAAAGTTTTAGCAATTTCTTGATGGAGTTATACAAAACAATACGTTTTGATCCAATTCCATTTGGATCTTAAATTGATGTGATTAAAGTACTGTTATTCTTCTCAAACACTATTGAAAACGTCAATTTGTGAGTTAAAATTTATTTTCATTTCTTGTAACGAATCCATAACATAATATACTACTAAAACTAAAATGAAAGAAAAGAATATAATGTATAATTTTATAATCTCTATAGAAGAGCGTAGAGCGAGTGTCGTGTGTGGCTGGGCGAGTAGTGTACATAGCTAGGCGTGCACACCGGTCTAGGCTTATAACTTATGTAGTAGTTCTAACGGAGGCTTGTGTAGACGCATGTCGTCTAACGTCATCATGTCATTGCACGAGTTTTCGCTGTTTTAATGCATGTCTGTCTGTCTCTGCATGCAGGGGTTCGGTTTTGTAACGTTCGCAAATAGTGCTGATGCGGAGCGCGCACGAGACCGACTTCACGGCACCGTGGTTGAGGGAAGAAAGATAGAGGTGTGCATGATAATAGCCTACGTGTAGCACTGGCCTGTCCCTCCTCCCCGGTAAAACAAGGTCAAAACCCCGTGTGGCTTGGCTTTAGTGACTAACCGGTAGCACCCTCTCGCTTCACACGTGTTGTTTTGACGTTCTTTTGCCGCACACATACACAAAATACCTATATTATTATATTATATATAATTATATGAAAAACGAAACAAAGATTGAGAAAAAAAAACATCCTACAAATATTAGTCTATCTCTATATCACTCAAGATTTTGACCGTGGTGCTCTCTCTCCAAACAATTCACAATCATGTGCTCTCTCTCGTTCTCGTTGCTCTAGACCGGGGCCATTTAAAAATTTGGCGACCGTGCGTGTGCGTTCGTGACGTAACACCTTCTATAGACGTATAGAATAGTCTGTCTGTCTCACAGTCCTCCCCACATTCTCTCCCGAACACGGGCCGCGCCGCGCGCCACCGAGGAGGTAAGTGGATAAGGCCAGCAAGATGGGTTGACGGCGTTCCAAGGCCTCGCGCGTTATGGAGGACGCCGCGCACCACCGGCTAACCCTTCCTACATCGGGGGTTGGGACGCCGACTGCCCATCATGCCACTATTATATTACCTATTATTACTTTATACTTAGCGTAAGACATAATTAGAGTTAAGGTAGTCGATAATAATTAAGTAATGTCACTATAATTAGGTTTAAGTTACGGTGATTGCACAACGTAATCATCAATTTTGTTATGTAAGGCTAAATTGTTCGTTTATAATCTAAGATCGTAATTAATCGATTGCCTAAATAGAAGAAACTACTGGATTTTTAAAACAGCATTGCGTTTTATATACATACATATATCAAGGAACTTGTCAGATTTGATATCAAATTTATCCTAAACTTATTATCTGTATAAAATTGAGTACATACAGTGTCCCCACGGGTCGACTCACGAATAGGATAAGAAGACTGAAAAATTTTGAGATAAAATTTCATCTTCTGCGGTTCAATCCCTCTGAAATTAAGTCGTGAAAATTTTCAAGCGAGTAATTTCCTTCACAGGTAAAATACTGTAGGGAATCTTAAAATTTTCTAACGTTTGACAAATCCATTGCTATCATAGTACGTACTTACATCATTTTTATCAAAGCTGTTCTTCTTTTTTAGTATATTATGTATACTTTCGATAGTGAGAAATTTTTGCATTAGCCTGGATAATGTAAATTGGACCAATACTGTATTCGGAAACTTGATATCAAATAATCTAATAACCGCGAGAACAGATAGTTCGCCAATACCATAACACTGATTGGATAGGTCTATTGTGATAAAATAAGCATTCATAACCAATTTTTGTGATTGATTTTGTGTAAACAGTTGTCATAAATTGAACTCAATTTTACAGTATAGAAAACACTAACTAATTGCGATATCTATTCTTGATAACACTGTCAAAACGATCCCTATTTTCCTATATCCAAAGCACACTGCAAATTTCAAGAATGATAGATAAATTTTATTAAACTTTTACACATTTACATAATTTATCATTCCGAAGAATCCGATAAATAGATGCAATTGACAGATAAAAATTATCCGACTTTGTTAAAATTTCACAAACTTGAAGAAATTATCTTTCTGGCAAATAATATTTTGTCATATCTCCTACAGAACATAAACTTTACTGATGAAATAGATTCACTTTTTTGAAAATTTCGAAGACATACTTGATCTTTTGAATGTAAACTTATGGCACAACTTAGTTTCAACCAGGACTGAACCCCAGAAGATGAAATGTTATCTCAAAATTTTTCGACCTCGTGCATCACATCAATTCGGGGACACACATGTAGGTATCGGACTAATGCAGATGGTCTCAATCGATAATTCTAGTTTTACGAAACTATATTGGATGCGTTTTGGTAATAGATCTAAGCCGTCATAAACTCAACTTATCCTTGACCAATGTAAGTAATCGTAGTCCTTTAGGTTTGCTTCAATCAATGCTTTTAAAATGTTAATAAAAATAACGACTAACCAACGACGAACAATGAACGAACGCCATCTAAAAAATTAACTGGAACACATACACACAGATTTCGACTTTCAAGTCTAATTAATCACTATTTTTCGTTACTACAGGTTTTAACTTAAAATGACATAAGAAATAACATAGACAGAGACACCTCAATTTTCTCTCTTTTCTCTCTCTTCTATTTCGCTGCTAGTTTTGAGAACACCCAAAGTTCAAGCTAGATCAAAACCAGCTTAGATTTTTCTTTCCATTTGCTATTTCTTATAGCGTTGTCCAGAAATTTGTTAAAAATAATTTGTCAAAATCCAGATCATTAGAATAATGCTGCATCGTCTATACAACCACCTTCCAGAAATATGCGACCAGTTTCATAAGGCCTACTAAACGCAAGCAAGCGTAGCATCTTTGAAAGAGAAATTGGACTGAATTACAATGTTTCCCTCATTTAATACAAAGAACTGCCAAACTCCAAATTAACGCAATTATATCTTTTAATCAGTTTGCTCTGAGCTTTCAACATTATTAGAAATAGATTAGTAGAAACCGATTAGCCTGCACTTGCGCTCATGTTCATTCAAGTAATTTAGTTTTAGAACAGAATACAATATTGAAAGTATTCGTTTTTCTCGACTCTTTCTTTGCTGGATTCACCAAACATGTTCTCTTATATTTCTATTATCATGTACCTTTCTTGTCTGTTACTATTTACACAATTACTCTTTCACTTTTTTTCTAGAGTTAAAGGAATATCTACTGTGCTCTGCGTCAACTATAACTCTCTAAAATATCCCGTCCTACTTAAAAATCGAAGAAAATAAACAATCTCGACGTGCATCACCTCTTCTACCTTTATATTTTCATATTAGAATTTTACCCTGACCTATTCTTTTAAGAAACCCGACTACCGTTTGACAACTGGCGATGTTGTTAACTTGTTTCATAATATAATGTTTTTATAATTTATTTAAAACGTATTATAAAATTGAGCTTCATACATACATGTGTAGACGTATTTTGAATGCTCATATCAAATTTCAGTAAGTAAATCTAAAAATTAATCGAGTAATCTCTATTCTCCTGTCAAGGTAAACGGGAATAGAGATTGTGAAGTTAATATCGAATATTAATAGACAAAATTGTATATGTAGATATAAAACATTTGTCGAAATATGTGTATGAAGCTCAATTTTCAAATTATATTAAAATAAAATCAAGCAAACGATTTATAGAATTATGTAGATATGGCACCGCTGTAAAATAATCAGCTGGTAGACGACCCTCTTAAGTCCGGCCCAACTGTCTACCACCCTTGCTAGTCTGTAGCACGGCCGTTGGACCTAGCTGTACTGTAAATATTTGAAAGAAAATATAAAATTGAAAGTCCCTACGGAATTCAACCCATGCCAATTTGAAATTATTACTTGTGCCCTATATTTTCCTAGTGGCTACTACTGTTGGTTCCTAGACTGGGGGTACCTGATTCGAACCTGATATCTCCTCTCTGACTTGGGTTTTTTTGTGGTTTTTCAAACATAACATAGTGTCTATTATATATTAAGTTATCTCTAACTCTCTTTCATTTACATGAGCTATTTATTGAAGATTTTGCAACTTGAATGAATTGGTTTCCAAAGGATTGCTCCAGATAAATTATTTTCAATGAAGTTTGCTCAGTTGAACATGTTTCTAAGACAACGTTGTTGATATATTAAAACATATATGTATATCTACTGCAGCCACCTCATTACGACTTCAATCCTTTAAAGACAACGACTGATGATATGCGTTACATAGTTTTGCCTTTATCGTAAGACATCTTTGTTCAATCTATAAGATATCAATTCCTTAAACACAAACAAGATACCGTGCAAATATATGAAGTTCTCGTGAACCAGGTCTCTCTATTATAAAACATATATGTATGTATATTCAATATATCTACTCTTAGGTTTCATCACTGCATCGTATAATTTAGACATCTTGTCTAACAGTTTTGCAATTGTAAGTAAGTAGTTATATATATTTTGTAGTAGCGTTTGCGAAGATGTTGATAAACGTTTTACTACTTATCTATCAAATTCTTTCCACAAAAATTTTAGAGAAGTCTTATCTTATTGGAACACAAAATTTCATCACTCAAGTCATCATGCTCGTCTTCACGCCAATCTTTAAACAAACACGCTAACTTCTCTGTCAAAAGCACTTGTTAGTTGTCTTCCAAAGTCTAGTATTTATCTTGTTTTACTTAGACTAACCGGTTTGATTTCTTTTATCGCGTAGCATGCAAACTAGCTTTGCTATCTAGTAATTGGTTTATGACGAAATGCGTTTATTTTGGCTGCAACCTCAGCTTGATGACTGTTTTCTTCTATTATTTTCTTTTTTTCCTCCCAGACCCGTCCGACCTATGATCACCGGTAGGCACCGCAGCCATCAGGCTTATTGTACCACATTACGTTTACTGACTGCTGCAATTATCATCATGCAAATATTTCCATTACAGTATTCATTCTTCTAGAGAAGCAAATCTTAAAAAGAAATCAAATTAGTTCATTCACAGGTTTATTAACGTGAATATTCCAAATTTACCAAACAAAAGAAAATCTCACAGCTATTAAGCCAAATATTCATTACTTACCTTCAAACTTTAAATTGCAGTTGTTGCTCGCTAACATTTAACGACGATAAATTACAAATACTGGGATGATGTAGTGCTGACATAGACCAGTAAATCATTGTATTGTGGTAGTCTTCCTGTTCGTTGAGATTTTGGCAGCGTTTCAAGCTATCGCGCGGTAATGTCGACCCGCCTCATTTTCTCTATGCTAATACATGGTCTGTAAAACGAAGAAATCGTATACCTCAATATAAAATGCAATGCTATTCGTCAGTGGATGGAGATAAATTTGTAATAATATCGAATAATTACGATCTTAGACAGGCGATGAAACTGATGTGATTTATAAGATCAAATAAAATATGTTAACTTTATTTAAATCTAAAAGTTTTGTTAAGTTGTATGAAACGCACCATTTTTAACGCTACGACTTTTTAAGCCGTTCAAATTAGTGGGATCCGTACAAGATGAACAACAAAACAAAAATAACTGTAATGTAACAGAATAAATTTCGACTATATTTGTCGTTCAACTTTATAGAGATTCCTCTTGTAAATACATTCAAGCTTTCTGTTCAAATTTATATTTAAGTTATAAACAAGTTTGTAAAGCATATCTCGATATCTAAATATCTTTGAAAAATGTAGATTTAGTTTGGAAATATTAAACTTAAATTCGATATTTTATTGAATAAAATTATCGAATAATAAAAATAAAACTCACAATGAATAAACACAGGAAGTAATAATAATAAGAATAGATATTTAAAATTACCACGTTATTTAAGCGGAAATTCCGAGGATTATGTTTAATTTTGGCTCAGTGCATGGGTGTTTATTGCTGCATTAAAATGTGATGATAGCAAATCGAAATTGTACAGTGCTCACCATTTGTGGGTTTCCACAAACAGTAAAATAATTCCGTGCTAGTAATAAATTAAAATATTACAACAATCGTAAATAAACACACGAAAATTATGCTTATAAATGCTTAAAGTGTTCACGATATACGACCGCATAATCTGCTAGACACTAGCGACTCTTCATCAAGTTTAATGAGAATTATGTAGTGCATACTTAACTTGAAGGTAAACAAATCTAATTTTGAATAGGATATTACAATTTCTGATTTAGTTTAAAAAGATTTGTACTTCATCGCTTAGGCGCCGAAAATTAAGAAATCGAGTAGTATTAAATACGGCAATTCGACTAGCCATTCAGGAACCGCCTCTTAGTTTACCTGCAAAAAACAAAATTTTCATTAGCAAAGTAGTAAAGATGGTTTTCTGGAACAACTAGAGATTTCTGTTGGCGATAGTTTCCACAGTAAAGTAGCTAACAATACGCTTTGACATATTCAAATTTTTGTTGAATATTCAGTATAAAATTGCTTCATGTCAATAAAAAATCTGTATTAAAGTAACGGGCCTTAAAAAATAATTGCACCTTCTGCCAACATTCAGTATAAATACAACGCTTTAAACATTGTGTATGGTGTTCATTTTAAGTGTTTATTACTACAAAAATATTTTCTGATGAAAAACATCACTTCTTCGAAGAAAAGAATGCAGAAATAAAAAGAAAATGTAATTTATATGAAAAGCTACCGCAATAGAGCATTGTGTATGTATAACATGGTGTATAAAACAACAATTTGCCTCTACAAAAAGATTCATTTTCTTCGTTATATAGTCTTGTTTCTGTATTCTGTAGAATTAACGTTATTGATCAGCAATTTATTTCTAGTTTTAATTTGCAATAGTGGGAGTCAACTACAATATTCAGTGGTTACATTAATTTGGTAGAAAATAGGAATGACTACAATGGAAGGAAAGAACAAGATTAGCAAATCTGCCTTTCACTAGACTAGACATTTTCCACGAAAATAATTTTACAAATTTCAAAATGCTTCGTAGTTTGAAGCCTGATAGATAAAGCAATCAAATACCAGAACACCTATAATTCTAGCAGTTTAAAACTAAATATTAATCCGGGCAAGCAAAACATTTCTACAATTGACAGGAGGTTATATTGACCAGTGCGTTCTGTTTGTGCTAGCTCAGTAGTTTAAGCAAGTAAAACTTGTTTCTTGAACCTCATCCTGATTCAGGCATCTCTTTCATATTTCTTACTAGTGCAATCAAAAACTGTTCTTGCGTGTTCAATGATAATATCTTCAAAAACAGACGATCAAGTCGACGAGATAAAACTGAAAACATAAATTGTCTACCGACTGTATTGATAGAAACTTTGTGCGATATCAGTAGTCCGAATTTACGACAGTTTATCTACCTTTATTGATCTTTCTAAAAGTAAACATTTAATCTTTTGAAGTTAGACATTATGGTCCGATTATGCACATCAGTTGGGTCAACTAGCGCAAACGTATGGATAATATCTGTGATATTGTCTGCGTAAGAATAGATTGCAAATCATGTCCATAAACATTTTCATTTTGTAACTATTCATATTTCAACATAGTTCATTCTGAACACTAACAACAAAGCAGGTCATGTACATGATTAATATGTTGTTTAAATAATTGTCGACAAAAATGAAAAAAAAACAGTTAATTTGACATTTAGATTTTATAATATAATTACGAGTGAAACACAAATCTTCTATGTGGCCTCCTGGATGCTTTACACACGCCGGCCTTTTTTAATAATATTTTCATTACATTATGAAAAATTTATGGGAGAATTTCCGCTATAAACTGCCGTATATTTTGCTTGTTTTTTAATTAAAAACTCGCCTTAAAAAGCTTGGTCATTATCATTTAAACCTAAAACGCATTTTATTTATCCCCAACAAATAGAAATCCTACCAACAAACGCAAAAACAAGATTTTAGAATAATCACACATGAAATTTAGTGTGGGTTTTTTTTATTATTATACCTACCCATATTCTTATTGATTGATTTCTGTGTCATTGTCATCTAATGGCCAAATCAAAGAATGTATTTATCTAATATTCATAACTCATGGGCTAGGTGGCGTTGTATATAATTATCACCCCATGGTATAGCAGTCGTTATAGAATAAAGATTTTTCTTTTCAACTCGACTCAAGAATCGTGCGCGTCTTATTACATTATGAAAAATTGATGTGAGAATTACTATCATGATCTTCCACATAAGTACGGTGGCATAGTTAGCAGAGACCATATTTTGTAACACATAGAAATAAGTTGGGGAAATTTAGAAATCAAACTATGTCACCTTTATGCAGATATATTCTGCGTTGATTACATCCAATTGGAGTACTTTATAGTTGCGTATACACTCTTATACATTATAGTAGCACTGGTAATGGTGTCCTAAAATAAAAACGAACCAAGTGCACTTCAAATCCAAATACCACATTAAACCGTTATTTTGCTTACTCACTAACATAAATCAAAATGTGTAATTCATCAGTAAAACTGAGCAAAATTGGTTGGTTAGTCGAGGGTAATCAATGAATCAATGAACCCACTTATAGTGAGGACTAGAGTGAGTGACATGAATTAGTATTGTATGGACTACAGAAGCACAAGCAAACAACTATAGAGTATCTTCGACAATTTCAGATGCTTCAAATTTTTTTATCAGAAATTAGTAATACTCATTATTGTAAATTGGATACTGCTCGACTATTATTTTCATTTACAGTTTACACAATACAAGAGCGAACATAACTTCAAAATTTTAACATCCTTACCATACCGCTTTTGAATGGGAGGAATTCAAATCCTCTATAACATATACATATGTACTGTAGCAACCAGTTTGATTTCCGCTAATTAAACCACCTTATATATTGAATGAATTCAACAAGTGTCATTAATCTTCTTCTCAATGCTTGTAGTATATCGATACAATATGATCATTTCGATTTTTGTTATCTCTCTACTTCATGTACATAACATACACGTTCATAATAATTAGAGTTCTGAACATTGTGCGCTCTGTTCGAGTCATTATGTCTTACTACAGATTATCTAATGGAAATTAATATTGTATAATACATATAACGTGAGTAACTTCAGCACGGTTCTTTACCAAAGACCGTCTGACAAATTAATACAATACGTCTGTCAATTTTTACTCTTACAAGAGCGAATTCAATTATCTCGCATTAATCGCGATTCCATTATGGAACGAAGTTAATGTAGAAGACGAACTTTGATATTCCGAGGAAATAACTGAGACATACCTTCCATTAAGAACCTATTGAATTACTACCGCCATCGCTGTATATCACACACACTATCGCATAAACAGGCGTCTTATACAGCAAGTCACCCTTCACCGCCCCCAAACTAAAGACGTGAGACCCGTAACAATTTTAATTGGATTTAGATGTCGAGATAGTAGCTAACTATGTTATCTTGTGTACAACTTAATTTAATAGCACATCCCGACTAAGTACTTCGAACTAGTATTAGCTTCACAATCACACTTTACACAGTAAACGGGATGCTGTAAACAAACGTCAAAATCAAGTTCGAAATTGGCTAGTAAACAATAAATTTCGAAGGATGTTCTTGACACGACACGAATTCGATTAGATTTGAGATATAGGTTTCGATTACACGATCTGACACTTCACATGAAATAATTAAAAGGGTTTCATTTAGTATTCAAAAGACTCTCAACAAAATTGCATTTTTATATAATTTAATTGATTACATGAAGTTATATACATACTTGCTTTAGTAAACTCTTTAAAAGACATCTATTCTATTCAGAAAATATCCTTGAAAAATAGTCAATACAATCTTATTCAATGTAGAACATGGAATACTTACCTACATGATAGATTATCAAATAAATAGTACATTGGATTAATTCAAATTTTACCACATATAATAGATAAAGTTTCAATAAAGCTTAAAACAAATCAAGAGAACGAGAAACATGAATATTTCGCGGAGAGAACATATAAAATGAGCAACATTTAAAACAAAACAGATCAGATCAGAAACTGTTTCCTACAGTATTTTATAATGAAGAACCACGTAGAAGTTTAATTTATGTTGCTACAAAAGTTGTAGCATTGCTTGAATAAATTTACATACTCTAACATGTAAATTTACATACACTAACTAAACACACTGAACACTTACGTCATTACTCGATATGTCACGAAATACAAAAGAAACTTGCAAACATGTTTTTTAAGACAAAAATTTCCCTCTGGAAACTGCAATACAAACCATAACCAAAGTTGCGGTACTATCTTTTTAAGCATCTCAAGTCTTCGTTGCTATTTGTTCAGCATTTTCTTGTCAGTAACGAAAAGCGCAATTACTATAAGTGCGTCTTATGCCCTTCCATATGTAATTTGCAACTGACGGATTAATAAAATAGTGCTTTTAAAGTTACACCGTATCGATCTTCGATCATAAAGTTTAGGGACGTATCTTTGAACATTTTTGAAAAAGTCAGTCAAAACCATTCTTTAATTTTAACAGTGTTTGAGGCACATGGATGCTTTTTAATACAAAAACATTCCACCAAATAGGTTTTATGACGATGTGACGCTTACCTGATCGAGTTTTGGTTTGCTACTTGTTACTTGTAATGTTTATTGTTCTCTCATTAGCCTCATATACCTATTGTGCCCCATGCAATCTTAACTTGATTGTGTGCAAACAATCTTAATCTTAACCAAGTTCGCTTAACTAATTTCGAAGAAAACTTATCTTTAGCTACTTACTATTAAGCAGTTGGCAGGAGTTTGTATTTTGACAATTTCTAAATTAATTAGGGGATGGTATCTCAGTAATGTTAGTTTGACACTCTATCTTAAAAAAACTCTTACTTTGAATAAGTTCCAAAGATTTTCGAACATCATTGACAACCCACACGTTCTACTAGCATCCCATCGCGATTTGGTCGTCAAGTTGCCGATGCAAAAAATTCCTCGATCGTTATGAATTCTGCGGTTAGAGGAACCGCGTTGTCAAGTCGAATAAAATGGCTAACGGACACTTCCCCCTGCCTTAGACAAAACAAAAGCTCTATGACGTTCTATTAGGCGTAATATTGGTTAACAAGCAAGTTGCACCTATTGGTTCTGGACGTATAAACGGTCAAATGACTCCTTTTACTGCATAATTGGCGATTTCATTATCTTTTATCCATTTGTGTGACTGGACATTCATATAAAAAATATCACTGCGATGTTCGGCCTAATGTTAAAGACTCTGCCCATACGTGTATACACAGTGTACCAAAAAAGACGGTACAAACTTTGCACGCTCATTTTTTTGCAAGTATTAATGTGCCTGTAAAAAGTTTAAGTTTAATAGGAAAGATATATCAATTTTGCTCTAAATTCGAAGATTCTATGTCATAATATGAAACATAACGAATTCTAGTTTTTTTTAAACTTTTGTTTCGAAATCATGAACAAGAACATAATTATATTAATTATAAAGTTACGAAAACGGATCAATACATACCCCAATTTTATTAATTACCATTTGCAAACACCATCACTAGTGTCCAATTGCAGAAGTTAATTCAAATACTGAGGTACTTGATGCCATCAATCCAATGCATGAATTATTGTAGGCTGATTTCTTCAACTGACTTCGAACAAAATAATCAAAGAATTTCAACCTGGACTGCAAGCTAGTCATAGATAGGGTACCTACTTGTTTTGCAAGGTGATAAATTGACCTATGTTTAATGTAATAATGAACATTTTATTAGTTTGACTGAGACGAACCATTTTTACATCGCCATCATAAACACTGAGATTGCTCAGAAAAAATCATGTGCTACTAGAACCTTTTTTAAACATTATAATTTCCCGTAATCTTATAACGCGAAATGTTGAGTTAGTATCTCTTGAGAAAAATTGGACCTTTCCTAATTCGTGTAAGCGTTAGCTAGTTCTGATAAAAAGGTCGTCATCAAATTCAGTGGAGCATACTTCATTTATAAGATATAGTTGCCTATTCCGAAATTTTCATATGTTTCACATTTAAAACATCTTTACCTTAAATATGTATTTGTTTCGCTGCAACTAGATTATCGTCTTTTTAAATTTGATTTTTCGCAATATTAGAACAATCAAAACGGGTATTAATCCTAAATACACTTTTTACATAAGTTCCATTTTCATTTGTTAATGGTCTACTTACGCCACTTGATTTGCGAAATAGGAAATTGAAAATTACGAGAGATAAAAGATAGGAAGACACTAATATAATTTTTTTAACGGTTTTAACAGTTTTAGAAGAATTAGAAACTACCTGATCTGATCTTATATAAATTTGCTCAAGTTTCATTTTAAACACATACTACTAGTATTTTACTTTAATTCATATTCTTCACGATGTTGTATTTAAAGAGTAAAATAGCCAGTTTGTTGACTGCAATTAAACTTAATTAACTATAAGTTACTCTCCAGCAGATGGAGACTGTGATAATACGAGTCGTAGAGAGTGCAAATGTTACAAAACCAATATTGTTCGTTCATTAACATCCTGGAACTTGTCCAATTTAATTACAACATTCACGAACAATGTTAGTTTATTTTTATTGTTAAATAATAATTGTTAATTTGCTCTTAAGTTTCTTTTATCTCCAGAATTGTAACAATGTTAGGTTAATCATTTAAGCTAGCTGTATAATTTTACATAGAAGACAGAATCCGATGCGAAATTCTAGCTGTTCGAGCTATTAAACTTGTTACTAACTTCGGCAGTCTCTAAATTGCTCTTCCAACGTCGAATTACGAACATTATTCGCTAGAACTGTTAACATTTCGCGTCGAATTCTCGCTTTTACATCTGTCGTAAGTATTTGCAACTGTTCTCGCACCAAATTCATTCAAATACATTATCAATGCGCTACGAGAGGAGAATTACAGTTTATTAAATGAATACGCTTTGCAAATGCTTGCGTCAGATTGGTATGGAACTCTACTAACTGCATTTCTGTTCGAATTTAGGTAAATAATGCTACAGCCAGAGTACAAACAAAGAAACCACCAACGTTACCAGCAGGTGGGTCCAAAAATAAAATCACTAAATTATGAATATTTATCTACGAGATGAACTGCAAAGATGTTGTAACTACGATTTGTCTGAATTTTGTTATATAAAAAAATAACTTTGTTGTTAATTCATTCAAATTTGAAGAATTGTTATCAAGAATTTTGAAATAAATTCATACTTTTCCCTTTGTTGGTAATTAAATTTTATTTCAGAAATGTTTTGATTGTCTTTATATCTTTTTGGATATTCTGTTATAATATTATAGATTTGTAACACTAAACTTCAAGTAGTTTGGAAATACTGTTACATTATAACATTTCCATTGTTGGAGAAGCACAACATTTAAGAATCGATATAGACTTGTTGCTGTTATAATTATTAATTTGCTAGTAATGAGCTAATATTGTTATGATGAGTACAGCATAGTGAAGACGAAGATTTAGTATTGTGTATTCCTGAAAATTATATAATTTTCTTTCTAAATTGTCATTGATGTGACTAAGACTATATAACAAAAACTGCTACATTCACCTGAACATTCTTTCAAAATTCAGTTATTTAGCTATTACTACAAAAAACCAATAATATACAGGGACTTTCACAAGGAGTACCGTTTACCAAATCAAAATATGTGGTAAATAGTGGAATACCAAATTTACACAAACGTTTGCGTGCAATTTTTGTTGTTAAATTGATGCGTGATCAAGAAATTTTGGAAACATCAAGGAACGTCATCATTATCATTGCTATTATACGAGAGAAACCATGATTTTTCCTCTATATGTGTTATGATTTAAGACTCTGTATACATTTATTTTTCAATGAACAGTTCCTTCGACAGTTTCAAATTGAAAATCTGAAACAAAGAAATTTTGAACGACAATAACAATAAATTCAACTTAAATTGAAGAGAATTCTTGGTTGAGATATGAATACAACGGCTAAGAACTATAGGTATATGTACATTCGATTAATAAATTGAATGTGGTTTGGAATTTTCTAGGAAAACAAAACGAGCATTAATAACGAATATTTAAGCTGATCAACATTCTATCTACTACAGAAGCAGCTAAATATGTATGTCGTTGAGAAAGTTAACGGTGCAACGATGAACATTGCAAGCAAAAGTTGTTGGACAGGTTACGATTAAACAGAGTCAAAGTGACCTTACATAACTATTGTATTACCAAAAAATAACATTTTTATATCAATTCGATTCTTGCTACCTATACAAAAAGCTTTCCAAGGATGTTATATAAAAATAAGTTTATATAAACATGTGCCTGGAGACTAGAAATTATTTTTTTCTCTTATTAGAATGTACAGCAACAATGGTGTGCATTCTTTGGCTAAAACTAATTTATTCTTAGAAAATGACCAGTTTCTATAAACAACAAACTCAAAAAGAATCAATTTCGATACTATGTAAATTAAATCAAACTTTAAACTTCTGATAGGTACCTACTATACCGGTCCGAACCATCCAGACGACCTTTTTTCATTGCACATTGGTTATCATTACTGATTGTAACAAGAGCACATTCTTCTAAATTTGAACAAAAAATGTAGCAACTTTTTGTTATTTAAATTTTAAAAAGAGTTTGAAAAAAAACTAGTATACGCCATCGTATAAGTTGAGATTCACCGCAAGGTATTGAAAAAATATGTATTCAGATAACATTTCAATAAAGTTTAAAATTTATTTATTGATATCTCGTATCGTTTCTGCATTTTTTGTTGTTTTTTTTTTCTGTAAAAAAACGGACAGTTAGGCAGCAAAAGAAAATTCGTTTTCTTAGACGTTTACAAACTTCCATCAAAATCTATTTGTATTTCCTAGTTAGTGAAATCGCCAATTTGGCAGTTATGAAACGTTTTTGTATGACTATGCACCCACATTAAAGGCAATGGAAATCTTTTAGTCTTTTAATCTGCGAAAACATAATTTATATAACGTTAGCAACACTTTTTTTTGCGTGTACCAACAACAAACGGCGAAGAAGTTTTGTGAATAATTTAAGTTAATGGATGAAGTCATTAGCCGAAAAATCGTATTTTTCTCTGAAAGGTTACAAAAGACGATTAAATGTAGCGTAAATTAAAAAAAGGCGAAGGGTTTTACATACAAAAAGAAAAAATTTTTTTATTAATTCTCACAAGGCGTCAAGTTACAAAAAGATAGATTAAAGACAATAATATCCTTGAAATTACACGCCAAGAGGAAATGTCACAAATCCTTTCTTCATTTTAAAATTAATGACGCAGCTTTTATGGATAGTATATTGTTGCTTGGCAAGTATAATTAACATCATGCCCTTCAAAAAATAAACAGAATATTTTTCGATATATTTCGTTGGCTTCGCCAGTTAAAACGTTTAAACATTTTATTACTCGAAACGGAGGCTGGAAAAGATAAAGATCATTACGGGAATATCTGGCTTTTCAATTGCCTCTCACTCGAAATTAAGGTCGGATTCCTGACCCTTCAAGGGCTTTATTTTGTGCCTGCGATCCACGGCTGTGCTGCGAGGATACACTTTAATGGCTGGATATAACAGTAAGGGAATAATGAGTAAAGTCTGTCGAGGGATTTCTCTCTACATTTGTCTCCGGTTTATAAGGTCCTAATATTAGTCGAAACGTGAACCATAGTAATGGTCAATTTCTAAATCCAGATGTTACGTTCCTAAATTAATGTCATGCCATAAAAACGTTAATTTTGAAAATAAATCAACGATAATTTAAAAACATGATGCCGACAGTAAGGTACTTTTTTATATAGTGACAACGATAGGATTTAGTACAGTTAAAAATAATGGCTATAGTTAAAGATCCATTTCCTGAAAGATTTTGTTATAAAGCTTCGACGTTTGAAATGAATTCATCGTTTGCTTTTTTCATAGCTCAAAATATAATCAACTAGATTACGTTTTTATCCGATCATTCTAGCCATGACCAATAATTGACAAAAAATTAAATCTTTGAATCAATTTCTTATTTAATGAGATAATTTGGAAAAACTAAAAAAAAAGTTTTAATAAGCCATTCTTCGTGAAAAATCTGGATAAACGAGATTATTCAGATTTTCCAGAACATACTCATTTCATTCAAGGTAAATTTGTAATTAATTGAAGCTATCGTAATAACTTAAAAGCAAGTACAAGTCTCAGTACCATTGTAGTTATTTTTGTTGCAAAGGACGTAAGTGCTGTTTTGCGACCTATGATGTGTTTGCAGCCACAGTCGATGTTTACAATACATATCAAACTTCAAAACCATACCCTAATTACAATCCATCAATCGAGCACAACCGATGTATGGAAACCTTAAATCGCAGTTACATCTCTTTAATCAGTAGTAGCAAAGTGCGATTATTTATTCATAACCTGTTAAGTAAAATTAATATATACAAACCAAATATGCATAACATATTCCTTAATGGTGTACTTAAGTAAACACTCTTATTTATTTTTCTTAATAGTGTATCAATTTTAAAAGCGATTTCAAGTATTATGGAGCTAATGCATTTAGTTTTAAAAAATTAGAACGTTAATTTGATTTTTATTTTATAGTCAGTTAGCAGTTTGATAATAAATCAAAGTTATGCCATGAATTAATTCAGTTATATCTTAGACTGCTTCAGCGATTTCATCTGTGTCCTCGTCAATTTGACGTTTAGATTAAATCGTTATGTAAAAGTAGGATCAACTGACATTTATCAAACTAATCTAACATTCAAGTCTACGGAAAAATTAAATTTCAGGGCGAAGACGATTATTGAAAATTTTGCTGGTTAAAATATGTAAATAACAATGATTTGTTATAAAATACAGTTTCGTTGGAACGCTTTCTGTTTTAAAATGATAAAATACCAAAAAAATAAAATCTGAAAACTAACCTCAAAAACCTAATATTTTGAACTTGCCAATTTGACATATGATTATTTATTAATGACCCTTCGGAGATTAATGTTAATTCTCTAAGATCAGGTGTGATTTGTATGTCTATCTCAGTCGTTCATAACCTACCTAGAAAAAAAAATTGTGGCTTTCTTTATATCGGGTGTCTGTAAATGCTTGAAGCTGACAGCTACTGTCAGTGTTGCCAATCTGGAAATCCAAAAGTTGGTAGCACCAACCGTAAAATATAGGTAGATATCGGGAAAAATCGGTAGCTTTGAAATATAAAGGCAAATATTGTTACAGAAAAAATACTTTTTATCAAAAAACAAATGCAAAAATAAAATAAGAATTTAAAAAATAAATCAACTCCAAATAAACGTATCTAATCTTCGCTTGATGAACTATATAAATTTTGTGTGTTCATAAATTTTTGCTCAAGAGGAAAATTGTAGCAACTTTTATTTCCTATATATTGTTTAATTTGTAACAATCCTATTGTTGACTCCGTGTTTAATTTGTTCCGTCGCTTTGTTTTCATTAAATTTATGGAGGAGAATACTCTTTCTACATTAGCCGTATGTAGAGTGTGGGAAAGTTAGTATGTTTAAAGTAAAATAACCTGAAATATTAAAGACCCATCACTCAGCTCAATTTTCGCCAAAATTGTTCAGGATTATCTGGAAATTCACTGAATTTTGTCGATATTTCTCAATAACGTCCACTCAGAGTCAAGTGCTTGTAATTGAGCATCTTTTATTAAATTAGGTTACGTTTATAAATAACTATGACGCTGTAAAAATTCCTCAATTTACTATTTTACAAAAAATACCTTCCTCAATCTTATATTCTTAAATTCTGACTAAAATTTAAAAATCCAAAAAATCGGTAGATGAAGTGCCAAATTGGTATATCGCTAGATTACCTCCTAAATCGGTAGATCTACCCATAAATCGGTAGGGTTGGCAACCCTCGCTACTGTCAAATTTTGGTTAAGTTTGTAACTACATTTGATTTCGATCGCAAGAATTAACATTAGTGTCCCACTCGGTAGTTACTTTCAGCATAATTATTACAATTGTTTCTTAAAATCAAACACATATTTTCTTTTGCAAACGTTTATTGCTAATTAAAATTAGTTAAGAACATGATTATAAAAAATTATAACTATAAAACCATTGCAATGACAAAAATACAAACTCAACGAAAATACAGACGTGCGACTATGGCCATAGAGGAATAAACCAACTGACATTTTCAGGGTGGAAAACTTTAAGCACAGATATTGCATACATTTTGATAGACGTCCACTTCAGCTTCAAACATTTACGGACACTGTGTATGTAGGTACAGTCGTGGCCAGATAAATGTAGTACAAACGTTTTTTAAAGAATTTTTATGGTGTAAGTTAGTATTTTGACATTTAAACGTCAAATTATTTTAAATTTTAAAACGTCAATTAAATACAGTTTTGCGATAGCACGAAAGCTTACAGTAGCTGATGAAGTTCATATATTAATTCATTTACAAGCAGGAAAGAAATTGCATAAGAAATGCGGTTAAATAAAACTATTGTGATGAAGGTTAAGAAACAATAAAGTTAATATGTTCAGGGAAGATCTGAAATTTGATTTTTATGACAAGCAGCTTAAGCTAAAGCTCGTCTTACAATAATGAAATTTAAAATTTCTGACATATATGAAATTTAAGGTTGTACTACATTTATCTGACCACGACTGCACCTACTAAATCTAGTAGTATACGAGTATAATACGGAAGAAGTGAATATAATACACATATGTACATTAACTTACCTGAAAACGTGGACAGTCGTTCTGCACTTTTCAATACAAGTGCATCTAAATAAATTTTGTAATTCATAAATTCATTGTTACTTAAGATTTTTCGAAAAATGTCAATTTACTGTGTGATTTCGAATGACATTTTATTTAAAATGACATGGAATTAATATAAGACATGCGTTTAGTAGTTCATGGCTACCCGGTACATAAAGACTTTTTAATTTCATGTTCAAAGCTATACTAAGGGATATAATATGCATACTGCTGTCGATAATAACACTCTGCTGAACAGATTATAAACCAACAAAAGGGAAATGATGTTTCTGTTCCAATATTCTATCGAATTTGTGTGCAAGTAATTTAGACAAATCGTATTGTAATATAATTCCCACAATACTATTTCATGCAAAACAATGTGTATAGGATCGATTACAAATAATCAAAACAACACTGTTGTGTTACACATGATACTAGGAATGCCCTACATCCAGTTTATTTCTATTATAAAGATACCTTAAATTGCCTATGTTTATCCATCGAAACAACCAATCAAACTTTACATATATAACTTATTATGTTTCTTATTTACTATATGTGGCTGTAATTCAAATTTATATATTTATCTTTGAGGTTTATGTTTCGTGCATTTTACATATATACCTTCTTGTGCACATTTGGTCTCTACTATTAATGTAAATTTTTGATTATCTAACGAATGCATGATTTAAACGTCGAAAGTACTTGTGCATTTTATATTATTATTATAATTATTACCTCCTTTTTATTTTCTTTATTTTTCCATTTATATTTTTTGTTTTTTGGTTCGTTTATGAGATTTGTGAATTAAGAAATGGAATTGACAAGGCATGGTTATGGGAATCCTATTCAAAATATGGGTTTAGAGGTTATTTACCCTTAATTAATTTTTCATTTATATCATCTATTATACATAATACATTTTATTTTAGTTACCCTATACATACTTCTTTTCAGTTTTTTTCCTAATCAAGTTTTTGGTTTTAACGTAATGACAAAATCATCTTCCGCTTTTCTAGTAATGCTATCACAGTAAATTAGTTAATAGTTTGAAGACAGATTTGCATTTATACACATAAGGGCATTATAATTAGTATGTATTTGAAGTTGGTGTAATTAAACATTTCACGCTCAAAATATTTCCGTACAGATGTTTTTTACTTTCCAACGTACCTAAAAAGGGAAACTTGCTAGCACTTTATTCGTAATGCTCTCACACTATAATTTATTTTATTAAAAACTTGCACAAAAGTCAATCATTAGCAGCAATGTTTGTGGACATCATATGTTACTGATGTCTAAAATATAACACCATGTGTAAAAGGAAAAAGAATGATAGTAAGAGAGATTGGAGTTAGTATTAATAAAAAACTGTTGGAAACAAAAAAAAGCTATTACAAAATATAATAATCAACTGTATATTTTTCTAGCCTTGTGTAGCTTGACTATGTATTGGTAATATAAGACTGTTCTGTCTAAACTACCTTCTATAATGTTTTATTTTAATATCTACTCGACGCATTCTTGACAACTTTACTATCTAAATGCTCTATCGGGTATATAAATTAGATCTTCAAAAAATGTCTTTAGTCTATTGGAAGTATGCCATGCATCATTAATTTGTTAATAGATCATTAGTGACGTTCTCACATCATTATCGTGTTTTATTCAAGAAGTTTGACCAATGGCTTACCAAAAAGGGCACGGCATGATGTCATATTACCTTCTGTATGTTTCAGTCTATCTTGAGATTTTAGACAGATATATTATGTTTGAAGGATATCAACTACACAAGCTAGTATCAGAATATATAATATTATCTTAATTTTATCAATCCAAACCAGACATATTTTGAGATCTAGACATCAGACGACATCATTACCTCGTCAAACATTGGTTTGAATTAGAGTTGGATTACCTTGAACAATCGCTTCACTGATAGAACTAAATATTTACCTCGTCTTATATTCGGTTACTATTGCCTTGCATATAACTATGTCTGTGTTTTACAGTACTCCCTCTACATCAGTGATTCCAATTACGTTTGTTATATAGTATGTATATGTATACATATCTCGGCAATTTAAATTCCAAGCTCATTTACTATTTTCGCAAAAGCTAAATTTTAATGTACAGCACAATAAAGTGGCTACTGTTACATTTTGAGCAACAAACATTTTGTGAGAGCGTTCAAAAATACATGTAATAAATATTACTGCATGATATTCTGCTTAAGAACATTTTTCTTCAAATTGATATTGCAAAGCAAACTATTAACTAATTTACATTAAAAATAAAATATTAAAAAAGAAAAAGTAAAGAACGTTACTCAAATTTTTCACGCATATTAAGAAAAAGCCAAAAAATATATGAAAGTTCCTAACCGGAATAGAAAGTAAAAAAGGGAACATCAGGCGATGAAATCATGATACTAATTTAGATATTCGAGTAAACGATTTCGATGAACCGTAACGTTTTAAAATGATCTTGTTTGTGCCGATAGTTCCAGTCTGTGTTCAATGGTCAGATGCAGCTTTAAGAGGCGTGGCAGCCATCCAAAGAGGACGAGCAAGAGCAGCGTACCCTGCGGCAGCTGCGGCTGCAGCGGCAGCCTTCGCCCGACATCCAGCACCGCTAGCGGGCGCTCTTCACGGTTACACGCCGGTCCTTAATACGCTGCCGGTAGATGGCAGTGTCTACTACGATCCGTTCTTGGCGGCGCACGCGGCTGATCCAAATTACAGGCTACAGGTATGGTAATGATGACACGAAATCGTTTTGTGTACAGGTTTATCGTTTTGCATTTCAAGCAGTGCTGTTTAGTAATAAAATTGTTATTGCGAACTTATGGAGAAAATTACAGAGTATAATTTTCTAGTCGCCACAATCAGTCATGTAACTCAGCAGCAACTATGTAAAGTGTATTTGTGTTCCACGGATTTTAAAGCTACTTTACAACATTATTATTTAACTTACAATTTTTAGTATTTATCTTATTTATTTATATTATTTTATTACCTGACTATCTTTATATATTTCGTGTTGTCTTCGATGTAAGCGTCTGAATGTTTTTTGTCAACCGCTTTTTCTTGCAAATTATTAATACCGTTTTACTGGAACCACAGCTTCTAATTCAAAATCTCTCAAGAAATAATATGGGAATTAGAAACTCCGTTTGATCCAGGTCAGTCAAGTTGTAATCTGTATATCTTTATTCAAAAGTTCTTCAAATTAACTCAAAAGTGATTCGAATGCTTGACAAAAAAATAGACAAAAACAGCTCACAGTGTTAAATATTAATTCAAAATCCCATAAGATATATCATAGTGGCCAAAGATCCCCATTTTCTGTAAGCTATTCTGGTATTTTACGGGTTTAAACAAGTTTTTTATGAATTTGTGGTGGGTGAACTGCAGCAGCTTCATAAAGTGTATTACTTCTCACGGCTACCATTACAGCTCTTCTTATATTAGTGGATGTCTGGAATATGGTCTTGTCATATACGCCATATCGTCGTAAGTGGTTTGCGCTGTTAATTATATCCAAATTATCAATGATGACACGTAAGGTATAACAGAATGTCCCCATGAATTTTTTCTCGAACCCCTGGCTGATCTTTCCCATTATTATTCGAAGATCTAGAGTAGCGAAATAATAGCCCACATATAACTATTTAAAGCAGTTGGATCTGATTGCGGTTTTAAGATTTTTTTGATACTGCTCTGAACAGCGATATACAAGATAAAACTTTTCTAAACGCTGCAAAATCCAAAATAAGTTTTAAAACACACGAAATTTTTAATTTTTCATATCATTTCATTTGAAATTTAGCACTAGAAGTAGCTATTCTACTATATCTTATTTCAAAAAGAGAGAGACAAAATTCTGAACAGACCCCCAGTCCAAATTACAATATATAATTTGCAAAATAAATTTTATGTGACATTCTCCGATAAGTAAGGTAAAGAGAACTAATCTACACCGAAAAATAGATAAACTAATGTAATAATTATAGTAAAACTTTAAAGACACCTCTGTTAGAACGTTGCATAATGCGATTTTTCCCTGCTTTCAGTCAAGTGTCATTTGGGTCTGTTCAGAATTTTGTCTCTCTCTTTTTGAAATAAGATATAGCTTCTATTACAAATTCTTCAAAATTTAACAAAATATAGGAAAGCTACATTTCTCGTGACTATTTTTCAAAATGTTCCAAACGATCAATGTGATTAATATCAGAAGAAGAAGTCTTGCAGTCGTGCAATCATCGACTAGCTTTTTTTTTGATGAAAAATGGCTTCCCACAAGATATTATTAATAAAGCGCTTTCTATTGGTATGGCTCCATATCACTGAACATTCTGCAAAGACTTTTTTTAAGGTATGGTGCGTGCTTAGTTGCAGTAACTCTGTAAGCTGTATCGCTTATATAGCTATCATTGTAACTCTCGCGGTGTAGTTTCTATATATGTATAATTGTGGCCAAATAACTTTTGTGACAGCATCATATCGTCTTTTATAAAGCCGCACTATTAATCACTTTACTCCCAACAACGAATGGTAAGTCGATCCGGATTTCAATTCTCCGGAAAATGTCTCCGTCACTCCAGAGAATTGAAACCCGGCTCCTATCGTTCCGCCACAACGATAGTTAGGCGGCTAACCACTTGATACTATTTTTTATAAGAACAAGGAACACCATTGGACATATAATTGTTTGATTGACGAAAATCACCGTCATGCTCCAAAAATCAACACAGAATAACGAATGATTCTCCACGAAAACATATCACTTAAGATTCCAAGGATCATAAAAGAACTGTGTGCTTAGACAGTTGATTTGGGCCAATGCAAAACATATTGAGAATGCTTTGAAAATCAGTTCTAAGTTGTCTTCTTAAAATAACTACTCATACTTACGCTTTACTTCTAGGATCAGCATAAAATGATCATTCATTAGTAAAGATGTTATTCAATTAACATTTTGAATGATGTTATTTTCAATTTGTTGACCTTTATAGTTAGGGTAATAGGAGAATAGGAAGTTATTGGTTTGGTCTAGATATTGGATGGATAGTAATTTATAATTTACATGGCTGCCTGAGAATATTACAATGCAAACATTTCTGTATGCACTATTCATCTTGTACAGCATTAGAGCTTGAAATGTGAAACTTCCCCTTTATGTAAAATAGTAACGACCTTCACGTGTCTAATTCACAGTAAGACATTCATATCTAACTAGAATCTCAATAATTTTAGAATACTTTAAATTCAACCCGTCAAAGGAAATCTAAAGAAGGCGTTCTCAAGATTATGGAAATTCTCTTGTATATAATGAATGTCGTCGTTGTGAATATAGAGAAAAGCACGTAATTGTATCATTTCATGTTATAGAAGTTTCTGTTCGTAAAACTATAATCATTTATTCATATACGAGGGATACGTGTTACAAATTAAAATAGGGTATGTTCGATAATTAGAGGAAACAATTCAACTTTTTCGTCTAAACCACAGAATAAATGGTAGAAATGTGGTAGGACTCCTTAGCGCATGTTATGCATATGAAATAAATTTATAACATTCTGATAAGTTTTTATAATGTATGAACCAAAGTACTAGTCTAATATAGTAGAGGTAGGTCATATTTTCGGAGTACATTAGATCAACATATACAGTTAGGAGCATTGAGATAGAATAAGTAAGGTGTAAGTTATCACGTGGCTAAAATCTGACATTTGCCGGCCATGACAAGTAGCACCACTAAAGTTCGTCTTATAATAATAAAATTTCTATTTTTGACAAGACATGAAATTTATGGTTGTACTACATTTATCTTATTTCAGACTGTACATTAGATCAACATGTACAGTTAAGCAAGAAATTCCAGAAAATTGGCTTTGTAAATATGTTGCAAAGTGAAACAACATTTAAAAATATACCTAGAGTTCGTCGCATGACAAGATTTCATAAGGTGAAGCTTTGACATAAAAACAATAAGGGTAAATAATTGCAAAATTTCAATTGGTGTGCCTGTATGTAGGTACATAAATAAATTAAATTACATAATGAGCGTTTATATTGTCAAATAATGACATTTATGGGCCTTGTCTAATAGGTTGGGATGACGTAATTAACTTTAAATAAAATCATCTGTTAAGTGGAGGCTTAAGATTATGAAACAATTTTCAGTAGTTTGACCTGGTGAGGCATTAATTGGTATTCCATTAAGGAGTGCGCCGTTTTGAACATTCAGGAAATATGCTTCATAGCGTCTCCTTAGTATACTACCTCAATGGTTAGGAGCATGGAATCCCAGACATAAATAATTGGCTATTGTAAATATGCCTTACGAGTTTTATTGACATTTATTGATGTTTAATTGACATTTAAAAATATACCTATAGAGTTACTTAACGCATGACACTCATACATAACCCGAAGCTACAAGTGACAGCAAAATACCCATTTACAATAGTAAATATTTTGACAAAACTGCTATACTAATTGTCTGGATTTCCATGCTCCCAACTGTACATAAGAGAATAAGTTTAAGTTGTACACTTTAAAATATAAAAGGCGTTAAACTTATGCTGAGTTTCATATGGACCTAATCATACCGTTTCAAAGAGCCTGTATAATCTTAAAATATAGGGTACTGCAACTATCAGTTGACTCCACGGAAGTACGATGCCGATACCTTTATATTGGATAATAAGTTAAAATGGGTAAATGAGGGTGAGATGGAGAACTGGAATATTTCAACCGTCTACTACTAGATATCAGCTCCTGTATGTCTAACATGACAGTTAATTGTAGTTGGCATCGTGTTGGTGTTTTGTAATAAATCTAGAAATACTTTTAGCATCGACTTAAAGTACCTTTCTATTAAGTCTTACCTAAGTCAACTTCTAACAAAAAATACTTCTAAAAACTATTTAAAAAAAAACATGGAACTTTTTCTTTAGTTTAATATGTCGATCTTTTATAACAGAAAAAAAAGATATACAAGAGGCGAATGGAGTCACTAAAGACTGCAGCGAAAGCAGTTAAGAAAGTACACAGCTTAATTGAAGCAGCAAGGATTTCCTAGTCGACGCTTAAACATAAAATTACAGTTGGGTGTTCTATTAAAAGAACCAATGGGATCACCATTTTCGGAAAGAGCACAATGAACAAAAATTACGCCCATCAAGGAAATGCAGACGTTTGGCTTTTCCCCAACACAAAGCCAATTTGCACAGCTACTTGGCATACAATAGAGATAAAAAAGGGCCAGTCTAGACTAGTTGTATTTATTTTTATGTAGACATTTTTTTTCCATACAAAAAGCGGAAGGCATTTGTTCAGGTTCAAGCCCTAGCAATGGATAAAGATCATTTGATAAAGTGTTTCTCATTGACACACCAAAAAAAATGTCCATAGGTTGGGGCCTCAACTCCACAACAAACCAAGATATGTTGTACCAAGTAAACATGTAGCATAAGCTACATGTCTCCATCTGCTTATGTTCTTAAGAAACAAAAACGAGGAACCCGAATAGAAGGATGGAATTCCACCTGGCTTTCTTATTTACATTTCAGAAATGCACGTACAGTAGGAGAATAAAGTTTCCTAGCAGTATATGTAAGGACGCCCTTTACTCAAAATGCAGAGATACTTTAGATACTTTTTTGTCTTAGTGTACCTACATGGACTGTATATGGTACAGACATTTTTTGTGTGAATACTAGGACAATAAAGCTCCCGTAGAGTTTGAGTAAGAAGCCTCATTTTTTCGCACACTAGCAGGATACTTTTTTCTCCAAGTGTACGTTATATCTGACATTTGTTATGTATGACTGAAGAATCATTTTGTGCCAAGAAAATCAAAAGGCACTGTCGTATTAATATTAGATCACATAGCAACTTCGTACAAATTTTAGAAGTTACAGATGCAAACAAGTTAATATTTTTATGTCCAAACCACACGAAGCTCTAATTACAACCACTGGATGGAGCCCTCTTTAAAGCACTCAAAACTTTTATAATGGTTGCAATATATTTGTAGGGGTATATGAAGTGATACTTTGGAAAGAGCTACATGGTCGACAAATGGTATACCTGGTTTTAGGAAAATTGGAGTTTTTCCATGCGAATAAATAAAAATGCAGCTCAATTTGAAGCTTCTCCGCATCAAGAATGTGTAAGAGATCTTGAGGATATTCATGAAGCACAAGTGGACCTCTTAAATGAAATGTAAAATGAAAAAATGGCGAAATGTTGAATACTATTTCAATTTCAACAAGAAGGAATGAAGCTGTTGTATCCTTGACCCAGAATAATATTAAAATCTTAAAATCCAAGGGGATATCAATGAATTGAAAATTAAGTTTAGATCTTGAAGACTTTTCAATCTCGATAATAATATTTGATAAAAGTAAAAGTTTTACAAAACCACCTCCATAATTTCCATTTAGTTTTATTTAACAAATTACAACTTTTTTCTACAAAAGCCTGTTTTAGCTGCAGATAACATATACAACATATTTTCTTTAATAACCGATTTACAAATTATATAATAAATGATTAAGGCTTGGCGACTCTGATCAGAGGATAAGAATTTATAATTGGTTAAATAACATTTAAAATTCACTAAATTCTAGTTCTTTTTGCGAGTAAACTTTGTATATGCGTAACATAGGTACATACATATTATGAAATACAAACAGAATTTAAAACAGGATAAAGCAGTGGATAATTCGCGCTTCCATAACAACTTAGTTACTGTATATTTACAGGCTGCTAAGTAACTTTCCTCTAATTATTGAATGCCTACATGTTAGCGAAGTTTCACAATGGACCAGAAGTTGTTTTAGTTTAAGACCGTCTTTGTATTTTGCGTTGCAGGCATTTGCATAGTATGTGTTGATGTACGTAACGCAAATATTGAATTATTACCGTCTATCTACGACACAATACATATTTCTTGTAAAACTTCTTGTTATATCTTCGGTATTACTGAAGTTTGGAAACTTCAGTTACAAATAAAGTAAGTTGTAAGTTATAACTTGCGATTATACAGAGTTATTCACGAAACTGGTTCGTTAGAACTTTTTTGTTTTTTAAATCTAAAACTTCTGAAAATTTGTAATTAGTGATAGTATCATCTAATCTTATCATTTAGGCTCTTGTCTCTGTTGTCCGGTTTACCGGAAGTTCCATCAGTTTTCTTAATTATTTATTATTAAGGTGCACTATATCAAAAATTAGTCGTTTTGGACTTATTCAATTTTTTCAAATATATGGCCAACTGCAACGTTATGTTAAAATTCTGTCTAAATGTCTGTACATGCAGAACCGTCTAAAATTAACGTTCATTTCCACATCGATAAAACTCGCATTTTTAAATGGAAGGCGCTATACAGGGTGTTTCATAATATACGCGCAGGACTTCAGGATGTGATAGCTTGTCCAAAAATTTGAAAAAAAAAGTTTCTATCAACTTACCTTCTAAACTGCACCATTTTCGAGATACAGGGTGTTGCAATTTAATTAAAAAAAATCGTTTTTTGGAAATATCTCCGGAACGGTTTATCGTAAAGAAAACAGCTGTTGTAACCATTTTCTACTTATAATAAGCTAAGTTCTGTGCGAGAAAAAAATTTTAAGTCATAATTGGTGAAGATTTTGAAGGGGTAGTGGTTGATTTTCTCCCCAACTTCTACGCCACTGGAAAAAGTACGCTTTTGAGACGCCCATTTGAACCGCCAATGTTTTCTACACAAAAAGGTACTGTTGGTCATGAGCTCTAAAGTTGACCGCTTTCGAGAAAAATCAACTTTTATGTTGTTAACGTTTGCTTTTCTTACTTGTTCTGTTTTAGTAAAATAAAACTAATATTTCAAAAAATTTTCCATGTTTTTCAACATAAAAGTTGCTTTTTCTTGAAAACGGTCAACTTTAGAGCTCATGACCAATAGTACCTTTTTTGTGTAGAAAACATTGGCGGTTCAAATGAGCGTGTCACAACCGTACTTTTTTCCAGTGGCGTAGAAGTTGAGGAGAAAAACAACCACTACCCCTTCAAAATCTTCATCAATTATGGCTTAACATTTTTTTCTCGCACACAACTTAGCTTATTATAAGTACAAAATGGTTACAAAAGCTATTTTCTTTACGATAAACGATATTTGTTCCGGAGCAATTTCCAAAAAACGATTTTTTTAATTAAATTTCAACACCCCACAACCGATCGTATCGTTTGTAGACCCCTGTAATAATTCAGCATTATTCATTATCAGACATACTAGGCTACATTTTTTACGGTTATCGTGTATTAAATTTCAACACCAATAGGTTACTATGAAAATAACGAAAGTGTTCAGAACTTTTGATTTTTAGGAACATCGAAAAGTTCTAAGGAACAAGTTCTGCGAATAACCCTGTATAAATCAACATACAATTCCTGAAAAATTGTCATAAATTTGTCATATCATTTGGAAAAGGTACTTTAAGAAAAACAAATTGGCATGTACCTCTACATATACACTACCTTTCAAAACAATATAAACATCTATTAAATATTAAAATTACATACAACTATTTGTAATTTGTCAACATTGAACAAAATACAACATAAAAATGTCCATAATATGAATGGGAGTGTATATACAATAATAATATAAGTACTATCTATTACTAAATAGTTCTCTATAATAAAGGTAGTAAGAAAAGGTCTAGACATACAGTAGTGTGTCATATTAGAACTAATTTCTATTTTCTATCTTTCCTAGAAACGTTTTCTTACTATTACCTTCATTGTAGAAAATTACTCTTCATATTAGAAGGGAGAACTGTGATTCTATCCCGGAACTTCAATGTTCCCACATTGAGCTTTAGATGTGCATGGCCTGTGCATGGCTGTTTGTTCTAGGCCGCTGCCGCCGCCGCACCCTTACTAAAAACACCTCTGTCGACTGCCCAACAGGCGAGTTATGCTGCCGCCGCAACGTATACGGCCGTCGCCGCAAGGTACGGCGCAGCAGCGCAACCGGTGGCTGGATATGCTGCAGTCGCCGGCTACGGAAGGGATTATGCTGATCCATATTTGGGACACGGAATCGGCCCGATGGCGGGATATGGGGTAATGTATTTTTTTTATTTTTAATAATCTAACACGTTTCAATTAAAACATATAACGTCGGTAATAAGTTTTATGCTCAATAATTAAAAGTTACTCCAAATTACACACAATATCAAAGCTGATCTAAAAGTAGCATTATTTGATAAAGAGAAGCCAATATGTCAGTAGAAACCTACACTGTTTTAATATCCATGTAAAAAAGTGTAATAAAAGTAGAACACTGAATAGTTTTTGTTTGAGTAATTTTTCTAAAGTGCATTGTGCACATGGTATATAAATTTTACATAATATGTGGTTGGATTATTACCAGTATATGCGATAACGGATGTATTAACATCCGCTACCGACAGAATTACTCCTCACCTGTAATTACAAGCATCGTTCCAAGATCCACTGCTTCAGCATTTTTCGTATCAACGCTGGCTACAACACCGCATCACAGCTTGTCCGTAATCCGGATCCACCTAATGTTAGATATTTTGTAAACAAACTGTAACATTAATTATGTATCTATGTACATACAAGATTAATCGATGATTTCCAGATGTATATTGGTTAATGTTTTCTCGAAATTTTCCATCGATATACATATTCCTGTGTGGTCTTAAATTTTATTACTGTAGCGTAAATCGTGGTACAGTTCCTTCCACGTTATCGCGACTCGATATTTTATTGCATATTAATATTATCTCCAATCATTGCAAAAGCTAATGCGTAGACAAAAGAGATTACAAACAAGCTGTTAGAAAATAAAATTATAGAGGATGTATTTGACGTATAAATATATTAGTAGTTTGTTTTACTTTTTATATGTTGTGTGATCTTAGTTTTAATTTATACATTTTCTTTAAATGAAATTAACGAGACAAAAATTTACAATTACACAAAAATATATTTATTGCAGATATACAGGGTGAGTCATAACTGGCGACCAAAAATGTACCAGCGCATATCACCCTTCTGAATAAATAACTTCCTATGAACCTATATCCTAGTATGTATACTTAAGGAACTACAAGAAGTGAAAGTTTTATAATTGATTAATGTAAGTATTTATGATATAGCCATGAAAACTGATTAAAAATCGCGTAAAATGAACAAAATTTATTTAAAAGTACTGATAAATGACATTTTACTTAAATGCATTATGACAAAAATTGTTCAAATTGTGCTACTTGAACTCTAATGCAAGCATGAGCTCTACGAATAAGTGAATCGTACACCCTAGGTACATACTTGACCATTGTTACGAATTTCAATAGCAGGTTAAAAATTCTCTCAAGCAGTTGTTCGCGTGTGTCAATTTCTACACTGTACTGTACTGTGCTTCATATGACCGCAAAGAGGGTTTAAATCGGGGCTCCTTGCTGGCCAGTTAACCGGCCCTCCACGACCGATCCACCTTACAGGATAACGAATGTTTAACCACATGATGATATTCCTTCTCTAATGACATGGCGCGCCATCATGTTGATACCACATCCTTAGACGAATATCAAATGGAACATCTCCGATGATTCGTATAACCGATCATTTAAAAAATGTTCATACAATTGCGCATTTAAACGTTCATTTTAAATATGAATTTCTAGCAAACTTCCTCGAAGAATTCCAGCCCAAATATTAACACTGAAACGGTGCTGATATCGTCTTTTAATGATTGCGTGTGGATTATCGATAGGCCACAAATGGCTATTGTGAATTGTATTAATTCCATCTCGTGTAAAATGAGCCTCATTGGACTATAACACTTTAATGAATTATAAAACTTTCATTTCTTGTAGTTCCTTAAGAATACATACTAGGGCTTAGGTTCATAGAAAGTTATTTATTCAGAAGGGTGATCCATATAGTACGTACACTTTTGGTCGCCAGTTATGACTCACCCTGTATAATACCACCACACGCTGCTGCTAAAAGTAGATAAAGTATAATCCATTTGCACACTTATACATATATCGAATTTCCAATACATTTACCTGCCTCTGTGCTCCTTCGTAATCAGGTACTTGCCCGTAATGGATTTTACAGTTTTAATCCTTTAGTTGGGTCGCTATTTAGCGGAAAGAACTATGTATAGATAATAAATATAGAATATATATATAGGTGTTTCAAGCAGTTACAAAAATATACAGAATGTGTGACACTCGATACCTTTAGTATAAAAAAATGCTTTTAAAAACTTAATCAATTTTATATAGGCTCAAGGAGTATAGTAAGCTGTGTTTAAATCTCAACTTTTATTTTTTAATGCATTTCCATGTACAAACAATAAAACCTCTAAATTTTTTATAATAATAGGACTAAACCTAACCATTGCATCCTTAAGAGGATATCCATGCGGGGGATGTTCTAACACCACAATTTAATGCGCAGTTTTGTCTTCATTTCACTGGATTATACTGTAAATTTTTATCGCTATTAATTTTCGAGTAAACAGACACTCTCTGTCTAGGGAGGAATTTTCTGTGACAGACTCTTTATTTTTGCATAAATGGCGACACTTAAATTTAGTAACTACATGAACCAATGAATTGTTTCAATGTACATTTTTTTCCATTTATGTGAAATTGAACTCTTCTGTCAGAAACAAAAGTAGTAAATTACAAAGTGCACTTCATTGTATTGTAATGAATAAATTTTGGAAAGATTTACGTTTATTGTAAAAGTTAGAGTATGGAAACTAGAAAAAAAATCTACGTAACCGTAATAAAAAGAATTTCTTGTATTTTATATAGAGAAATAAACAGATTTTTCTTAAAACGATTCATGAACGAATGAAAATATATACAATATACAGGGTCATTCACGGAACTGGTTCGTTAGAACTTTTTGATGTTCTTGAAATTCAACATTTCTGAAAACTTGTAATTATAACTGATATCATCTGGACTCATCAGCAAAATTATTTACGTCATTGTACTACTTCCGGTGTACCGGAAGTTTTTCGTCAACTTTCTTAATTTAAATAGCATCAGTTTTTTGTATCGGGCATACAATTCTGCATCAAAACTTACTAAGACACCCTACGTCAAAAATCAGCCGTTTTTGAGTTATTCAATTTTTTTCAAATATAGGGCCAATTGCAACGTTATGTTCAAAAATCTGTATTTCTGAAGGCATTGCAGCTAAAGTCCTCATATTTGGCATGTTATTAGCCGAAATAGCATACATCAAATTTACGTCCTAAAATTTATCGTAATTTATACAGGCTCATCCAAAATTAACGTTCATTTCAACCAACTTTACGTCGATAGAAGATCAGATTTTTAATGGAACACCATATATATTATTGCATTTTTGAATACACTTAATAATTCTCTACCATTGATTATTAGACATATTGGCTTCGATCTTTTACAGTTTTTGAGTTGCGTGCGATAAAGTAATACTTTATGCAACCAAAACGGGTGTCGTAAAGTGAACTTTATAGCACCGGAATAGAAAAAAGTACTTATAACTCGGAAACCGTAAAAAGTACAAGCTAATATGTCTAATAAGGAATGATAGAGAATTTTGAAGTGTATTCAAAAATGCAATAATATATAGACTGTTGTATTTAAAAAAGTGGCATTCATCATCGTGAACTTGGTTGAAATAAACGTCAATTTTGGACGACCCTGTATAAATTATGATAAATTTTAGGACGCAAATTTGATGTATGCTATTTCAGCTAATACCATGCCAAATATGAGGTCTTTAGCTGCAATGCCTTCAGAAATACAGAATTTTCAACATAACATTGCAATTGGCCCTATATTTGAAAAAAATTGAATAACTCAAAAACGGCTGATTTTTGACGTAGGGTGTCTTAGTAAGTTTTGATGCAGAATTGTATGCCCGATATAGAAAACTCATAAAAAATATACCATGCTATTTAAATTAAGAAAGTTGACGTCAACTTCCGGTACACCGAAAGTGGTACAACGACGTAAATAATTTTGCTGATGAGTTCAGATGATATCAGTTATAATTACAAGTTTTGAGAAATGTTGAATTTCAAGAACATCAAAAAGTTTTAACGAACCAGTTCCGTGATGACCCTGTATATGTATATGAAAATATGATATTTGAAAAATATTCATGATAAGATCGCGAATGTTTTAACGATGATTTAAGAAACGTAAATCCTTACGACCCAATCAATCCCTCAGATTGCATAAAACTTGAAACAATGATTCACGAATATCGGTGTTTGAAAAGTTCTATCAATATATTTGAACCAAACGTTTTCGCAATTCTACATTATAAAGTAGGGACTGAAGTTTCCGAAAGGAGGTTGCAAGATTTTTGCTTGCACCTGCGATAAATCGACGATTTAATTAAAAATGAAAGCGGAATATACAATGCTTCATGGCATCCAGATCTAGCCGCATTGAATATGTTTCCTCGGAAGAAGGGCGGACTTTTAAGTAATTTCTTAAATCACAGCTGAAATTAGAAATCGCCGTTTTACCAATTGTCCACGTTGTAACTCCTAACTAAATAAAATTTTCTTCAGAGCTCAATACTAAACAAGCTATAAGGAAGAAGAACAATGAAATAATAAATTGTCATTGTAGAAATTAATGTTATTCTGTCATGTAAGCATTACTTCATGCACTTGTTCGCAAAAATATCGTGAAACAATTCAGTTCAAACCATGGCGTTGGTTGTACAGTGAACAAGCACAAATGTAGTGTTCTATTAGGAAGCTCTTCTCATTAGAATAAAATTGTCAATTCTGCCAGAAATTAGTTCTTGCAAAAATATAAGTAAGGACTTGTTCATGTCCGACTCCTAACTGGAAAACCATTCTGCTTGTAACTATATATTTTTTTGTTATACACATAATTTAAGTCATTTATTATTTATCCACTAGTCTACAATTGAATCTTAATATTAATTATCATAATGATTCTTAATAAAAATTGTCGCAAACAAAAATTTGCACTTGCGCATAAAGTTGCTGTTTTCATTTTATGAATTCAGCGTTACGGCAGGTCCAGCAAGTATTTAAACATTTAAAGCAATGACATAGAAAAGGCTACACGTTCTTCTCGCCCAGAATCCATCAGAGTATGAACACAAACACAGTATTGAATCTCGGTTTAAGGGTTAACCCACACAGAATGAGGCAAAAGGTGTCCGCTTTAATTCATGCCATACATTTTAAATGATACGGCCTACTTTATCACACATTTCCCGCAAAATGTTTAGATTGAGTGAAGCTAGTAGCGATGAATAATTAAAATGATTTATAAATTTTGTCACATTGCTCTCATATAACTGTGTAAGTTATTATCGGTACTTTTACAGATGAAAATTATGTATTCTTGTCCAGTTCTTTTTTCTCTATACTGAAATAAATTACTGTGGTTTGGTATATTTTCGTAAAAGTAGTTCTTACAACTCTGTGGTTACTACGAAATCTACATCTTATTCTAGCAAAACTTTTAGATGTTGAGATGTGGTAAGTCATGTAGTTAGCTACAGAAATATCCAGTACTTCTAGTAGAAAATCATTTTTGAAATACTTTATATATAAGATCTTGTTGTTACTGTTCCAAATATATTTGTAGATAGCATATAAATTATTTTATCTAATATCTCTTATCCACTTCTATTCCCAGAATAGAACCGAATTTGCACAGTAGGTGTACCGAACGGGTTTGCTGCATCAAACGAACATATTTAAAATTTTACAAGAAATTTCCAGGACCGTCAAAAAGAGAAAATTATTAGTTTCTCCAAATCCTTTGCTGTTTTCTGTATCATAAAGCGAAATTGGTACTGTTCCAATTTCACCTACCAAAATCATGAAGTTGATTCTTAAAATGTTCCGAATTTATTCAGAACTGTTACCGTAAATAAAGCAATTAAATAACTAACAATTTTATTTCTGTTTCAGGCTGCAGTATATCGGAGTAGTTACAACAGGTTCGCACCATACTGAACATATCGGCAGCTTAAAACGGCCTATACCGAATAATAAAGAAAAAAAGGGAAAAAAGAATTATTACAAAATACTCATATGTTATGTGTACGTAGCACAATGCAGCACAAAATGGACGGAGCCAAAGAGCTGTAACTCACTAACGTATGCCCTTGTGATAGCCCCTTTGCTAACCCAGCTCTCTCTAACAATTTAATTATATAATATAGTTAAGAACCTCCGTATAGTGTGTACTGTATCTCTGTTTACATTAATAATTTACATCCCGCATCAGTTTTCTTTTCGTAATCACGTTCTTATTTGTTTTGTCTAATAATAAAAGAAAATGTACACGAATCTGTGAAAGGGATAAAACATATGTAATACCTCATTGTAATCTTAATATCGATGTCTGTTAACTTTTCTACTTGAATTAATCTGGTTTTGTTTCTCGTTTATATTACAAAGCACAAACCCATGACGTTTACGCATAAACATAATGTGACATATAGTTTTTAGTAAGTTATAATATCGCTAAAAGCAGAGAAAAAGAAATGAAAAAATAGAAATTATTACGTCAAGTTTTTAGTGTACTCTCTTCCTAATTTATAAGATGATTCATTACTAGCTGATAAGTAATAATTTTGACTGCAGTTTTTGTATAAATACATTAATATAAATATTAAAGAAAAACAAAAAAAAAACGTGTATAATGCGACATTATTTACCTACACATAGATGTCGCTAAGTACATTTGATATATTATTATTACTATTATTATAATAAATATTATAATAAGGTATAGTTATTAGTAATAAATACATGATACATATGATATAAGTTAGTGGAGCAAAATAGGTTACTCCACAGAGTAGAATGTGTGTTGCGGTATTTTGTTCTGTTGCTCTCTTGATACTCTCTCATATCGAACATATCGACACAAAGAAACCTCCAATTGAAGCTCTCTCTATATATTTTTAGTCGTATTTCATAATCGTAACAGTTTTTTTTTATTGTTTTAAATCTTACATTCACGAGGTGTATTTATATGTATGATTGTAAATAGAATAATGGAATAAATCTAAGAAAGGCAAAGTTTTATATTCAGGCAAGTTTTTATATTCTTCAAAATCATCAAAGACTCATTCCATTAATTTTTAGACTACAATAAAATTCTACAAAATTGAAATATGATTTGTAAGTTGACAATTAAAAATTATTCAAAATTTAAATTTTAAATTCTCTTGTTCACTAGATAAATTAGATTGTCACTAAAATGCAATGTAAAACGAATACAAATATATATTACATCTCTTTAACGTTTAAGCTTATGGCTAAATGCTTTTGTGCATAAGATTATTTATTTTGTTCACTCTCTTATATTACAGTATATTTGTAGATTTGGTTACAAAAATAAGTACAACTAAATAAGTACTATTTCATTTTTCATTAAAGTTTAATATTGTTGATTAAGACATTCATTAAATTAGATATATTATCAGGTATCTTACATTCATTCTATAATAGTAATAATGAGAATAATAATGTTAAAAACTTATTATTTCTCATTGCCTTTCTGCTTTATTCTATAATCTATTGTATCGTGTTAATTTTGGTGTTTTTTTTCCCGAAAACTTTCGAGTTAATTTTAAAAAATGTTACAAATTAGTATTTGGTTACTAATAAAGATGTGCCACTTAATGAATAAGTCTATATTCTCGAAATACTCGAATCATATTCAAGTAATGTACGTAGAATTGTAACTAGATATTTTAAGGCAAAATATCACATGGGGGACACAATGACTAGTATGTGAAGGAATGATAAAATTAAATTAATGTTAGATGTATACAATGTAATGATCTTATTAGGTATACGAAATTTATAAATATTTGACCATTACAAAATTTGGATTTGAAGTAATTTTACTTTAACGTTACATTAAATTTCTTTCACTATACAATACTTCTAAAATTCAGATTCAGAATATTTTAAAGTATTCATTTTTAACAAGATCGTGAAAATTATATAATACATATGAATACACCCAAATTACATTGAAAATTTGGTCTAGTCTGTGTATATACTACTACATATTTCATACATAATAATGACAACTATTATGGAACATGATAAAATATTTTTAAAATAATAAGTAATTAGTACAGTAAATTTCACAATTCTCTTCATTTTCCCAAAATGCCGATCAATTCAGACTCTTATTGTTATAAATCACTGCACAAATAGTAACCTAATCATGTTATTTTATGCAATCTCAGTAAGTATATATTAGTTCTTATTTTTACCAATGATTCAGTGCTCAACATCTTAAGTACAATATACAAACAATTTTAGTCAAGTACTTTGTTCTTTTTTTCTATATTCAGACGGATTTAGATTAAATTTTACTTATACAGGAACATATAATTTGTTGTTTTTTTTCCGTTTGGATTACACGGTTGCTACAAGTTGTTGACCACTGCACTTTTGTAACGTTAATGAAATGATATGAAAACAAAGAACAAAAAAAACATTTGTACATGAACCATTGGTGGTTAATATATGATCTTTAATGATGAATTACCCAAAGTTCCAGTACATTATTGTTAATCTTAGAGTTAAAGAAACCTCAGAATAATTCAAATTTGTTGTAATAAATTTAATTAATATAAATATTTGTACAAAAAATACTTTGGTTTTTCTTCCTAACCTTCATGAAAATGTACGTACATACGTAGTTTCATTAAGTGAAAGCTTTACCAATCACAAAACCTTACGCATAGCAATGTAATAATAGTATTTACAACATTATTACGATAATTTACTTGGAAATCATGTATGTATGTTCACAGTAAGTATGTAAAATATTAACAATACTATGAGCCAACTCGGTAAAACGGGCTGAATAAATGGGTAAGTATAAAATGTGATTGAACCAGACTTCTTTACTTTTAGAGAACAGATATTTAAAATTTGTTATAAAATAACACTTCACAAAAGAATTGACTAATAAACATATGGTTCAAATTTACCGCTTATTAATTCATAACGAAATAGCTGATCGTAGATAGGTCTAAATGGCTGCGTTCAGGCGACCCAACAGTTTGCTGTCACGATAAAAATGATTCTATTAGGAGATATTAAACAGTTTAAAATCGGCTGAACGATATACCGTTTCCCAAACGTTGCCTATATTGACCATAACATATTGCCGGTGCCAATATTTTGCAACAGTTGATACTCACCGTTACAAAACGTTTTTCGTTCAGAGAACTCAACCAGCTACCAAAGGCTGTTGTGTCGCCTAAACGCAGCCAATGTTTCAGCTCATAGTACCCTTAGATGTCAGTATCGTGCATTCCGAATTATAAGAAACTAACTAACTAATGTGTTTAACCCTGCAGTGGTGACGTGAGGTAGTAAAACATGAATAATGACGTCGGTCTTGTAGACCGCATTGTGTACATGCACGTTTTTAGCAGTACATATAAATGTTTGATTTTTTTGTGTTTTTAGTTTATTTATTACATATACAGGAGTTTTTCATAGAAAATATATTTATGACAAACTGTTAGAACATTTATAATATATACTCTAACTTACAGATATCCAGAAAACCTATAAGCTAGAAAAGTAGGTATCTACTGCTTTTTCAATAAAACATTAATAACTAAAAATATTTGAACACTTATGTAACAGTTAACTCTTATCTGAAAAATCGAAACTTACAAAGTATCTACTGTTTTTTCGTAACATTCGTCGCAGATGATTGTAACGTGCTGAAGACACATAAATTTTTTGCATGCCTTACAGAAATACCTAGTTTTTCGGTTCTTCTTAGAATCGCATACGTAACAACGTCCCGACTCTTCTACTTCTACAGTAGAACCTTCCTCAGTCTCAATTTTGCAAATTTCACGGATTCTTCCTCGCATGCTTCGTGAAATATAACTGCAGTTTGCACGAACTTTCATATGATCGTACATCAATGCAAATGCCAAATTTTCAAGGAAATGCCTACGAAACACTTTTTTGGTTGGATTATTTGCATTGAAAACTATCTGTGCGTTAATTCCTGAAACATTTAGGAGCGAATAAAAAACTACCATTTGCCAACGTCTGGAATTTCTTGCACAATTATAATTTGCACATAACTGATCCACAGTGTCAACACCTCCTTTTGTGTGGTTGTATGTCATAATAATTTCCGGCTTTCCCGTTGACTCATCTATGTTATCACCATCGTGCATAGTAGAAATCAGTAACACGTTTTTTCTAGTTTTAGGTATATAGGACACAAGTGTGCAGTTTTCCTGAAAACCAAACATCGATGACTTTACTGGCCGATTTTTGCTTTCTACAAATTCTGGAGGTAATTGTGGCTTGTTCTTGCGGATTGTGCCTACTAGGGTCAGTTTATATTTGGTTAGTAATAGATGTGCTAAGTCCATACTGGTAAACCAGTTATCTGTGGTGACATTCCGTCCAGTGTTATAAATTGGCTTGCAAAGGCGTTCAACAACCGACAAAGCACTGTTATTGACCGAAAATGGTCCGTCTGGTTGAGTTCCAAGATATACCTCTAAATTAGATGTGTAGTACATCTTAGCATCGCAGAGCGCGAAGATTTTTATGCCATATTTATTGGATTTATTTGGCATGTACTGCCGAAATGCACAATGGAATGTTTCTAGCTTCTCATCGATAGTGACTTGGGATAAACTATAATTACTCTGGCAATTTTTTACAAACGCTTCAAACAAATCACGAATTGGGGCTAATTTGTCAACTGTTTTTCTGGTTTCGCGTGTTTCAAGGTCGTCGAATCTTAGATGTCTTAGTAGAAATCTGAAACGTTGCAACGACATTACTAGGCGATATATTTCAGGAGCAGTACCATTAGTTGTAAATAAGTCCGCTGCATTCAAGTGATTATTCTTTTTTACTCCACTTAGTAATAGAAGGCCAATCACAGCTTGTATTTCTAATAAATTTGTTGGCCTGGTGTATGTATCTCTTAAATAATTGATTGCTACACTAGCTATGTATTTATTAGTGTTGTCTATTCAACATGTTAATATCAAAAAAGTGTTTCCAAACAGCAAGAGGTTCTTTGACTTCTTTTATAGGACCTCTTACACCAGGTAATTGCGTGACGATGTTTTTTGAGCGAGTCTTGACCTTTTGTGTAGAAGCATGTTTTCGCCATTTCGATTTTTTATCCCTGCCGAAAAATAAAGGCCCCTCGAAAGTTTCGCTTACGGTGTCTTCATCATCTGCCTCTTGTTCCGTATCGGTATCTTCTTCAAATGTTTCTAAGTTATCAACCTCATTCGTATCTTCTTCATCGTCGAATTCAATATCGAAGTTCATGCATTCGTCCATAAGCAGCTGTAAACGTGCCTGTTCTGCTTCGTAACTCATGCTGCTGGACATAAACGATAATTTTATACAATGCCATTTGTTATTAGGCTATCATTTACGTTAATAGGAAAAAATAAAAAATTTACCTAAATATATTCACATTTGCACAAGTAGTGATGTCGGAATCTCAAACCGAAAGTACTCTGAACGGCAAAATGTACCACACCATCACAGCACCAGCACTGACGACAGGCATCGCATAAAACGAAGATACACGAAAGGGCAAAACCGCAAGTTAAGAATAATTTCCGAAATTTCCCGAAAACGATTGCATCGGTGTCACAGACCGTACGTCACCACTGCAGGGTTAACTGTCGTTGCACTCCCTGCGGTGACAATTTTCTCATTGTTATTGAATGGATATGATTCATCTACCAACAACATATGATTCCATTAACTACAAATTAGAGCCTTCTTGTTAAATAATTAAATATAAAACAAAAAAATTAAATATAAAAAAGAAATACAATTTGTCAGCTTTATTTACAAAAAAAATTACATTACGTAACGGTATAAAACTGACAAAAATGCATTGCTACGGGGTGGATAAAATAGGAACTATCGTTGCCACATTTACCAGATACCAAATACACGTGACTGTTGAGGTTAGGTGCCTTTAGGCCTGTTCGTTTGAATTGCTAACTTTGGTAAGTTTTGCCAGAAATAGCAAGTGTAGCGAATCAGCATATAGATGTTTGAGCGGATGAATCTGATTTCATCAGCTATTATTGCTCAACACTTGAGGCGTGAGCAAATATAGCTTGCTACTTCTGACATACAGCAATTTGCTGAATGCAAACGAACGAGTGTTTAAAACACCTGTCAGCAGCTAAATTTCAAACGAACACACGCTAATTGACAAAAGTGATATTGAGCACTTCCAGCAACGCAAACGAACAGGCCTTTTTAGTCACATAATTCGCTTGCAAACATGGCATTTAGAGAACAATACCAATCTTGTCAAAATTTTACATATTTACAAAATTTATCATGTTGATACGTTTCAATTTTGTAATTCTAGATTTTCTACCTAATATCCAATTGACCGATAAAAGTTATCCAACTTTGTTAAAATTTCACAAACACATACAAGAAATTGCTCTTCTAACAACTTTTCTTAATAAACAATTTGTTATATTCCCTAAACAACATACACTTTACTAGTGGCAGAGATTACTTTTTGAAAATTCCCAAGAGACACTTGATCTTTTGAAACTAAAATAATGGCACAACTTGCAAAGGAAGTACGCCGATTCCAATGAAGCTGCGTCAATTTGTAGGCCCCACCGAGTGTTGCTCAACGGCAACAATAATGACGCAACAGCGTATGTTATGCCTTACCTTGTTCGAATTGCAGAAAATGATTGTAACGACTGTATTTGTTGTCAAAGACTGTATACAGAAGTGGTTTTGATAATTGTAGGATTGTTGCAAGATGTTCACAAAATGATGAAACTTTTAATACCTACTTGCTTATTTTGACGAGAACGCTGGATATCGTTACGAGGTTGCATTGTACGTTAAAAACTAGTGTGAATTCGTATGAAGCCCAAAATAGTTACCGGTAACAGTTTTCGAAAAATACACCTTTGAACGCGCAAACACTTATAGTATACAGATTAAATAGGTAAAAAAGTGTCCAGATATAATTTTGTTATTATTAACATTGGACGAAAACGCAAGCACAGTAAAATAGTTACTAGTATGTAGAAAAGAGTGGAACCAACAGAGATAAATGCAAATTTTCGGCAGCCATGAATCAAAACGGCATAGTATATGATGTAGACCTACGATAGTGGGCGCTAGAAACAAACACAATCATTCAGCTGGAACATTTTAAAGCATCCAAACCCTGGATAGCACGGTTTAAAAGGCATTATAGATTAACCTATCGAGAGATAACCAACTAAATTTGTTGGCCGAACATATGAGCAGGAGAAAGAGGATCTATGAACGGTAACTACAAATGTTGTCAATTCTGTAAACTAACAGTGAACTATTTAAAAAATGGTTCACTGATGTGTATCTATCCCCTTGGGGTTGTCACGGCCCTGTGGCTTTACATACGTCTGTACCAGCTGACAAACCAACATTTACTTACTACAATTCCGAAGAAAACGACTGGGGGGGCCAACCTCTCGACATGTACGGCTTTCGTGTGTGGAAAGGATTCGTCAAACGCTTTTCCGATCCAGTTTTGCTTGCCAATATTGATATTTGCATCATCGAAATACAATAATAAAATTACAGTCTTTGCTCCATAACCAACTATCCTCCGCAAGATCTCGGAACCTATTTCTATATTCCAGGTACAAAAGCGGGTATATGGAAACCAGACCAGACAAATTTGATCATCCAGTATCATACGCGTTTTCGTTTGATGATCACGGAATTCTACTCTCATGTTCAATGGACAACCTGCTTTTATAAGATGCGCACACTGTACTCAATATTTTTGTTTTTACCACTTCTTTCAAGATTTCACTATCACGATGAATAATAATACATGACTGCATATATTTTCTGTACTCCCTTTTATTTTATTAATCAGCAATAGCAAGTAGCCTGTTTGTGACTTATACAAGTAAAGTAAATGCTCAATATACCGTTGCCTTTTATTTTGTTTATTTTATAATTATCATAAACAGACATGTTGGGCCCGATATGAATTCACACTAGTTTACGTACAATGCAACCTCGTCACGATATGCAGCGTATTTCGTTAAAATAAGTAAGTATTAAACATTTCATCATTTTGTGAACACCCTCTACAATTATCAAAACCACTTTTGTATACAGTCTTTGACAACAAATACAGTCGTTACAATATCATTTCCTGCAATTCGAACAAATAAGCATAACATACCCAGATAGCACATCGACGTCCAGTGGACATCCGATGGATGTCTGCTACGGATATGGCGGATATTCATTTGAGGTCCGTCGGACATCTTATGGATATCCATTGGACGTCCATTTGTCGCAAACATGGCTTTAAAACGGACATCCTAACGTCCTACGGACATCCATAGGACATCCGTACGGACGTCCTAGGGACATCTTATGGGCGCTTTATGGACATTTGTTACAAACATGCCTTTTATATGGATATCCCAGAAGATACCTTATGGACATCCATTCGTTATCCTTTGTTATCCCAGAGCATGTTATGAATGTCCATAAGGTATCGTTTGGGACATCCGTAGAAATCCGTTTGTCAAATATACCATCGTTGAAAACTAAAATGAGAAAATCTAACGTAACTGGACTTTCTTTCGTGTACCCAGACTATATTTGCAATAGATATCCTTTGCAGTTAGTTAAAACGTACAATCGAATACTTTAACTTTAAAATACTTAGAGCTCTTTCACATTGGCGATTTATAGCAGCGCGAGTTAACAGCGCGACAATCGCTCACGGATTTTACCGATGTATTCCCTATTCCTATGCACACTAGCGATTCAGCAGCGCGGCTGACTGTGCAGTAGTGGAACTCTATAAAATAGAGAAGTGTTATCGTATCGCAAAATGCGATTCTATTCTTTAGTTTGGTACTCTATTCACAATTCTACTTCTTTCCTCTCACCGCACTCCGCCCCCATTGCTTCGCTTGGTTTCTACAGCTTTGAATAGTGATGTGTAAAACTGCTATTTTTCATTAGCAGCTACAAACTGCTACTGCTACTTTTCGTTAGCAGTTTAAAAAAACTGCTACTTTCTGTAGCAGTTTCGTTTTATCGGTTTTATACTGCTTCTCTGCTACAACGGAATAGAACATATGATGTCTATAGAGCTGCTACGTCAGAAATATTTACATCGGAAAACTGCTACAAAAAGTAGCAGTTTCTGTTAATATTCGTTAGCTGCTACAAACTGCTAACGATAGTTAGCAGTTTCAAAATAGCAGTTTGCTTCGTAGCAACCCATCACTAGCTTTGAATGTGTCGACAACGGTAACATAACCAATAAAATCAAAAACGCGCATAGTTAGCATAGTTAGTTCCAAATGTTGGAAATTTGTTTTTGAGCACCTATAAACGATTTTACTTTAAAAGGATTAAATTCAATTGCAATATGTTGCCATGAAAACTTGCTTTATTATTTATTAATTAAGTATATAGTGACTACTAAACGATGAAAAATGACTATAAAAGGCCAGCAAACAATTTTTCTTCAAAAAAAATTAAATTCGAAAGCGGTATATGTATTGTACCCATGATGAATTAAAACTACATGCATTCACCGTAGAAATCTGTTTTATTGTTTGTTTATAAACTATTGACTATCAAACATCGAAAAATCGCTATCAAGAACTTACAAACGCGATTCTGCTTAATTTCTGATGTCTTTTTGGTTGCCTATCTAATATTCCACAACATTTATTTTATTATTTATTAATAATTAATATCAACTATCAAACGTTGTTTATTTGCACTTACAAAAGATTTTACTTGAAAGAAATAGAATTTGATAGAAAAATGCAGACATGATGAGAGATAGTACTTACCTTTTCCATAAGAATTTGTTTTATTGTTTGCTAATAAACTGTTGACTATCAAACGTTGGAAATTCGCTATGAAACACCTAATAATGATTAGAAACTAGATTTATCATAATTGGCTATAGTTAGGAGTTAATTTTGCTTATGACTTTAAATTTCACAATCAACCTTTCAAGGAATAACGCCTGATGGCGCGGCGAACAGGAATTTCGGTAGAATTTCGAATCTCGAATGTCAATCACACCAATCAATTTTAACGAAAGATGGCACCTGTTTAGTTACATCACGTTCCCATTGTAAGTTCCAGCCATGTTCCAGCAACTTCATTGCATTTGCTAACCTCAAAAATAAATCGGCGTTTTAACTTCTTGTAATTTACTGTTATTATTTATTATACAACAAAATAATCACCATGACCTTATTAAAGATTTTACACGTAACTAAGAAAATACGTAAACTTACAACATTATCAAAGTACTTAAATCCAGTAAGTACACCATTCTTATAGCCAATATCATATTTAAAGTGAAATCATTCAATTCTAGAATAGTGTACGATGTATGGCATCATACGAAAAATACGCCGAACACAAACCCATAGACAAAATCAGAAACATTGGAATATCAGCACATATAGATTCGGGCAAAACTACATTAACAGAACGAATACTTTTCTACACAGGTAGAATCGAAGAAATGCACGAAGTTAAAGGAAAAGATAATGTTGGAGCTGTAATGGACTCGATGGAATTAGAACGACAAAGAGGAATAACAATCCAGAGTGCAGCGACTTATACAATTTGGAAAGAACATAATATAAACATAATTGATACACCTGGACATGTCGATTTTACAGTTGAAGTTGAGAGGTCGTTACGTGTGTTAGACGCAGCTGTATTAGTTCTCTGTGCAGTTGGAGGAGTTCAAAGTCAATCTTTAACAGTAAATAGACAAATGAAACGTTATAATGTACCTTTTTTGGCATTCATTAACAAATTAGATAGATTAGGTGCGAATCCATATAGGGTGTTATCGCAAATGCGTTCTAAATTAAACCATAATGCTGCATTTGTACAGCTGCCAATTGGTCTTGAAGGAAATAATAAAGGAATAATTGATGTAATTACTCAACAAGCTATATATTTTGATGGGTCATTTGGTGAGGACATGAGATTTGATGAAATTCCCCAAGATATGAGAACTGAATGCACAGATCGAAGGCATGAGTTAATAGAACATCTTTCAAATGTGGATGATACCTTAGGTGATTTATTTTTAGAAGGAAAAAGCATTGAAGTCGGAGATATTAAAAGTGCAATCCGAAGAACTTGTCTGAAACGAACATTTACCCCTGTATTTGTTGGAACAGCTCTGAAAAATAGAGGAGTGCAACCATTACTTGATGGTGTTTTAGATTATCTTCCACATCCTGGAGAGGTTACAAATGTTGGATTAAAAGAAGAAGAGGGCAAAGAACCAATACAAATAGTTTTAGATCCTGCAAGAAATGACAACAAACCTTTTGTTGCATTAGCATTTAAATTAGAAGCAGGGAAATTTGGTCAATTAACTTATATGAGGTGTTATCAAGGAATGTTGAAGAAAGGTGACAATATCTACAATGCTAGAACAAAACGCAAGGTGAAAATAGCAAGATTAGTACGATTACATTCAAATACAATGGAAGATGTAAACGAAGTATATGCAGGAGATATTTTTGCATTATTTGGAGTTGATTGCGCAAGTGGAGATACTTTTGTAACTGATATTAAGGATACTATTTCATTAGAATCAATATATGTCCCTGATCCTGTAGTCTCGATGGCGATTTCCCCTGCAAACTCTAAAGACAGAGATAATTTTTCAAAAGCAATTGCTAGATTTACTAAAGAGGACCCAACATTCCATTTTTGTTTTGACAGTGATAATAAGGAAACCATAGTATCTGGCATGGGTGAATTACATTTAGAAATATATGCTCAACGTATGGAACGTGAATATAATTGTCCTGTAATAATGGGTAAACCGAAAGTAGCTTTCAGGGAATCGCTAATAGCGCCATGTGAATTTGATTATCTCCACAAAAAACAATCAGGCGGTCAAGGTCAATATGCCAGAGTTACTGGCATATTAGAACCACTACCACCACAAAAGAACACAATGTTAGAGTTTACCGATGAAACTGTAGGTACAAATATTCCAAAACCATTTGTTCCTGGTGTTCGTAGAGGTTACTTAGCTATGGCAGAAAAAGGCTTACTATCTGGTAATAAATTGTCTGGATTAAAATTCAGATTAATAGATGGTGCTCATCATATAGTAGATTCAAGTGAATTAGCATTTTATTTAGCGGCACAAGGTGCAGTTAAGGAAGTTTTTGAGAAAGGTTCTTGGCAAGTCTTAGAGCCAATCATGACTGTAGAAGTTACTGCTCCTGATGAATTCCAAGGTGCTGTCATTGCAAATTTAAATAAGAGACATGGTATTGTTACTGGTACAGAAGGTATTGAAGGATGGTTTACGATTTACGCTGAAGTACCTTTAAATGACATGTTTGGATATGCTGGAGAGTTGAGGTCGACAACTCAAGGTAAAGGAGAATTTAGTATGGAATACTGTAGGTATTCGCCCTGTTTGCCAGAGATACAGGAGAAACTTGTGTATGAATATCAAAAGGCGATGGGTTTATTACCATCGGAAAAAATGCAGAAGAAGAAAAAGAATTAATGTGAATTTTATGTTAGTTCAATTTTGTTATATATTCAAAATAGGTTTATAATATAATTGCTATTAATCAAATCTTTGTACATATTTATTGTATATAATTGTCATATTAAATTGTATTTACAATAATGACTATCATTTATAATAGACTAGTTGGCCCGGCCGACTTCGTTCTGCCTAGAAAAGTATTGATTCAGATGTTTTATTGTTATGGGTATCATCCCCCGTGTCCCGTACCACCACCTGTGTGCCGCCCGTCCCGTACCACCGCCGTGTTCCGCAAAAAATTGTAAAAAAATTATTTCGTGGATAGTCCGAATTAGTGCGAATCATCGAAATCGGTCCAGGCATTCTCGAGTTATAAGCGTAGTAACATGCGGTAGGTAACTAACGGCTTTCTCTTTTATATACAGGGTGGTACAAAAATGTTGAGCTGGCTATACATAGACGGTTTCTACAACTAAAAATAAACAAGTTATATAAACATATGTTCTAAAATGGTTCGTTACTGAGTTAAACCACAAGTTTTTCGTTTTTTTTTTTATTTTAAAAAAGGTTACAGAAAATGGGAAAATCCCAAAAATTACTTAAATGAAGCTAGAATCACGCTTGCCCTGACAAACATATACGCTTGACTAAGTTTGTTCTGACAAGGCCCATTGCTTGTGTCAAGCTTTTATCAGGCATCGTATTTTTTCTAGTTGACATAAAACAAGCTTACTCTATAAGGTTATAGCAAGCTTAGTCTATAAGCTTACGGCAAACTGACTGAGTTAATCTTATTTTGTTTATTACAATACAAACACAACTTACCTTTATATTTATTTATTACCTTTTTTTCACAAAATAGCACAATAGGTACACGCTTAATAAATAGCAAATGCACATTTGAGGTTAGGCTTTTAAAAAATGCGACTGCGCGGTAGGCGATTTGTCCACCCGAAAAGAAGAAGCTTGAAATTGTATTAGCTTGTAGCAAACTTACTATATTAAGCTTGCCGGCGACAAGTCAGAGGCAAGTAATTGAAAAGCTTGTCGTAAGCTTACATGTTATCTGGGATTGACTACAGGCTACGTCATACAGCTAGAGAGAGCATATTTGGAGCTATCACAGACGCCACTTACAAAACAAGTCGATTATTACGAAGCTGTTATATGATTGGATGGTGATCTGTGGCTATTTTAAAGACGGACGGCGGGTAAATCAAAACTTTGCAGTAGCATATCAAGCGAAAAACTAAAATGTAGCATTATAATTACAGTCATTTTTTGTTACTTTTTGTATTCCAATATTCAAATAGGTATATACTTAACTAAAGATTAATTACAAAATCAAAAAATTATTATATATATTTCAAATTTGAGTTGCGATACACATTGACTTAACCTTTAAACCAAATGTGTTATGACGTAAAAAGACGACATTATTTCGTCTAAAAATTTTCGGCATTTTTTCATCACCAAAGTGACGTCCTTATACCGTAACATTTCGGTGAACTGACGTCTCTTGGAAAAAGTGCCCAATTAAGAACGTCAATGTGACGTGACCGTGCTACCTGGGTAGTCGTTTATTTTTGAAAGAGCCCTAGTTAAATTTTAAAAGTTTTTAGTTAGATATAAGAAGATATTTGAACCAAGCCGAATCGTTTAGTGTAGAAACGGATGATGCAGGGATGCTTATTGTTGCATGTAAAATGCATCGTCAAGAACTATTAGCGGTTTAATGCTGAACATACATAAATCACACAGATTCCTTCCGTACTAACAGTAATATTAGGAATTTGAATTATTACTACTAAATTAAAATTCATTGGCTGTATAAATCATGTCAATTCAGGGCCATAAGCAGGACGAGGAACAACAAAAATAAATTGCTATGAAAAGGTAGGATTTTCAAACCGATCCATAGCTAAGAAAATAGGGCGACCCCCTCATCTCATTAACAATTTTATAGAGTTAATTCCTACAGCAAAAATCGCGCTAATCAAAAACTCGAAGGCAGCGCTCATCGATGATAGTTCGGTTAGCCTCTCCTGGTAATGTAACCGCGAATCAAATAAAATGTAATTTAAATTTACCTATATCTAACAAATGTGTATAGCAAATTTTGCCTGGCAGTAAACTGAAGTTGCGATGATTTGGTGGCGGTAGTATAATGTTTGGGGTGACTTTTATTCATAACAACAAAACCCCTAAAGCTGCCATTCATAATTCCAGACAAACAAAGGAGTGGTTTCATCAAAAGGAAATCAATTTATTATACAATGGCCTACCCACTCGCTCATCGAAAATCTTTGGGGAATATTGGAATATGTATTGGAAAGAGACGTGTATACCAATAATAAACAATACGATAGCGCCAAAGAACTAAAATCTGTGATAACGAGATGTTGATTGATTGACCCTATGAATACCCAAATGTTTAAAGTTATTTTGAATAGAGAATCTAATACACTACTAAGTTTAGAAAGAATTATAATTTTCAATTCAGCATTAACTTCGATGTGTAATATTTTGATCACACGTTCATATAGTCCTATAGAACTTGCGTTGAGTTTACATGGAGAAATTGTTTTTTGCGGTTTAAACAATAATTGATGTTGATTTAAAGTAAAGATATATTAAAAGAAAACTTACATTTAATTCAAAATATCTACTGAGTATGTATAATTCATGGAAAAACACTGTACATTACAACAAATATTTAACGTACATATTTATATAAAAACTAAACACAACTTGCTGTCTACTTTATTCATTTCGTTCTTGTCCGCTAGCGCCATCTGTTTGAGTTTCGACCACTTCGCCTCTGACTGGTGCAAGCGACCAAAACAAACGGCGGCGGTTCGCTCAGTCAGTTTGTGTGACGGATAGGAGCGGTGTAGCCATGCAATATGGCAGTGTTAGCGACAAATTTCAGTGGACATTTACAAAATCAGTTAACTAGATCACTGGAAAGGATTTTGGAGGAGGCGAATCAAAGTGGTGAACTGAAATTGAGTAACCGGAAATTAAAGGATTTTCCACAGGGCGGCTCCAAGTACAATTTGAGCGATACTGTCATTGCAGGTTGGTTTTTCCTTCCTTCCGGCATCTAAATATGTGTACTTCACGTTCCTATTTAATTGTTATCATCAAAGGTAGCCAGTGTTCGAATATATGATATGTGATAATTTTCGTTGACTTGGAACACTCGCCTAGTTTTTATCATTTTATATTAATAAAACGTGCTTTTTCATTCATGCGAAACAATTTTATTGAGCTCTGACAGATAATTTTATTTTATTTACCTCTATACGCGTGTATCATAATGTTTGTTTTTGATGTAAATCAATAACGCTGAACGTAATACGATAGCATTTGTATTAGTTTACGTTGTTTTGTTTATTTATCGAAATAAAACCTAATTAATCATCTTTGCGTTGTAATACCGCATATAAAAAACATATAAAAGACTGATCCTATGTATATATTAACGACATACGGCCGTGTGATATAAGCAGGTGCTCTTCGGGGGTGAATACGTACACGTGCCGTTTTTATTTAACACCAGGCGTGTGATTTTTGTTTTTTTTTCTTTAAAACGCCCATGTAACAACCACAGATTGGTAAATTGCTGCCTGAAGCCACATTTTTGCTTGCTATACCCAATACTTCCTGTGGTTTAGATAAGTTTTTTTATAATTGCGTACTTTCCGGTAATATGAATAACAGCATATATTAGAGATATGTAGATATTTTAATCAAGTGATAAAAGTTAGCACAAATATCTAATAGGTGTGTCATATTTAATGTTTAATATATTTTTCCATTTTGCAAATTCTTCGGAAAACATTCCTTCTTAATTAAGTTTGAGAGACAGTTGTCAACGATATATTCTAATTTATTATTACAGTTCGTTCTAAGAAAACTTTCTTCCCCTAAGGTGTTCTTTCAAGTTTTAAAAGTCAAGTTACTAAATATGTAGGTTCGGGCTAATATAAGATGCCGCCGCTAGTTGTTTTTGCACAATGAATTCTTTTCCTATAGAGAATTTATAATGTTATCTTGATTTCGTTAGCGGATCTCAAATTCTATATGGTTTGACCGTAGACTTTGATAATAAGAACATTTTTTTCTCAACATTTAAAAGCTGTCATTCCAGCAACAGGAAAGTAACGTTTCAACATTTTTTTATATAATTCGAAAACTTAACAATTATCGATTTGTATAAAAAAATGGTAAATTTCGGAATTAGTACCACAAAGTGATAAAAAATTCACGAAAATGATAGAAAGGAGTTATGTTATTTATTGACCAATATTCATTTCACGTCAAACGTCAAAACTTGAAATACCTCTTACATTTTTAAAAAGAATTACTAGGAATTTTTATTGCCCATCGATTGATGTTTGTACTACTAAATATTTACATGTTCTGAAAACAATTACAAAAAAATTAATACCTATCTGCAGGTGACTGGCAATGAAACGGTCATACTTTACAGCGTGTTAGTAAAGATCATTTGCAATAGATATAGCCCAATTTGCCTTATCCAAAAGTCACCCGCTTTCGAGATATTGTTTTTTCGAAATTCACTACTTACTCTCACTCAAACTTTACGAAAATAAATAGGTACGAACTTTTTCTCAGTTTCTCAGTTCAAATAATATGTGCTGAGATGTCCTCTAGCCAGACAAACTGAAAAATTGAGAAAAAGTTCCATGATTTTCGTAAATTTTAAGTTTGAGTGAGAGTAAGTGGTGAACTGCGAAACAAAAACAATACCTCGAAAACGACCAACTTTTGGATAAGGCAAAGTGGGCTATATCTATTGCAAATGATCTTTACTAATACGCTGTAAAGTATGACCGTTTCATTACCAGTTACTCTGTATATCGCTGGGAAGTTACATATTTATAACAAAAGATTTCAGACATTTTGAGAAGTAGTCGAGTACCCTGAAAATGTTACAATTTGTTGTTTCATGCCTCTACTATTTTTAGCTCTCAAAGTTGTGAAAAATGATGAACTTTGGATATTCTGTTATACGTAACTTCAAGGTCGAATAAAAATTAACGGGTAGTTGGTCAAAAACCGTTTTCGAATTTTTATGGTCTGGAGATATAAAAAGTTGTAAAATTTTCAACGTTTGACCATCTTTCAATGCTTGTGAAAAAAGTGATGAACTTTGAATACTCTGTTGTATGTAAGTTCAAGATCGAATAAAAATTAACCGATGGGTGTTCCAATGATGGTTTTCCTTTTGTGGTCTGGAGACATGAAACAATAACTTGTAATATTTTTAACGTTTGAGCACGTATCAGAGTATGTTCCTTGTTAAATGTAACTTCCAAGTCGCTTGTTTTCTTATTTTTGTTTCGTTTTTCAGTTTTTCTTCATTTGATACTTTTTAGATTTGTTCTTTTTTGGAATTTTAAAAACGTAAGAGGTGGTCAGACATGATCACAGGTGTGCGACGAACACAATTTCTGTAATTTAGAATTTTGGGATTTTTGCCACAGGGCCCCTACTCGCTGACGATCAATAGTGGTGAACAAATGTTCAATCTTTTCCGTAATTTTTGTGGATTTTTTGTCACCTTGCAGCTAGTGCCAACTTCTCGCGCTCGGTAACTTTGCATAATACATTGTTTTCCTACAGAGCATTTAGAATGTGATGTTGTTAGGAGATTTCAAATTCTGCTTGCGTCGATAATACGAGCTTTTGCTCTGTTTGTATTTGATCAGCAAATAATATTTTTGAAAAGTTCGTGATATCCATTTTTTTTCTAAAAGACTAAGGTCTTGCCATTTCAAGATTTCTGCGAATTCAAAAACTGTAGATTAATAGGTTTTGTATCAAAGATTAATTAATAATTTCATGTTTTCTGGACAAAGATCTTCCTTAATATAAAAAAATATTAATTCGTTAACGTATTTCCACACAGCACACTTGGTCCATTAGACATCTTGTGGATATCTCAATGTCTAAAACATATCAATATCCAATGTGGACATTGTATGGATATCGATAAGATATCATTTCAGGAGCTGTTAAATTGCATATTAAAGAAATGTAAAGATATCAAAATTATTTCTGGAACAGAAATTTGTAATTAAAAAGTAGAATTTTTGTAAATTATATATTTTGTGGTATAAATGCAACTTGTATTTGGATATACCCCGGGATATATACTGGATCTCTATCAGACATGTAAACATGGATATTCATTTAGTTGTGATTGTGTTGATATTAAGATATATACGTACTTAATTTGTAATAATACAGGTAATTTGCAAAACCTATTGGAATGCAATACAGCAATTGTTTACATATATCCTTTAAGTAAGCCATCTGCAACGCGGCCATAACTGAAAAGATATCCATGGAGTAAATCAAAACATATCAGATAGACATTTGTAAATAATGTTCTTAAGAGGCAAGTTCAGTGCGAAGTAGTAAAATTCGCTGCCAATAGGGGACGGTAGTGTAGTTTACGAAAACGAAGAACTGTACGCTTGGTAAAACACCTTACTTACAGCTTTGGCCATATGTTGGTAGATAGCGAAAATGTAAATCACAAATTCGTGGCATCTGGCAGTATTATTTCCGAATTACGATATTTCGTCGACTATATCACCTCATCACTCACATTTTTGTCAACCAATCACACAGTTGGAATTCCTTAGCAACAGCCAATGACATTCATATTATAGCGAAAAAATCACGTGTGGATTTTAATAAGTGATAAAATCACTCGTGGTTTTATCAATGCTAATGGAGTACTACCTTATTTCCTTAGTTACCAGCCAAATACATGGCAAAATGAACACAACCGAAGACAGTAAATTACGAAATTCGTGATAGAGTCTTTTTAAATACAACGCGTGACCAAGATTTTTCTCTGATAAAATTGATTTGGATAATTTGTTCGCGCTTGTTGATCTTAAATAATTTCACTCGCCCTTCGGGCTCGTGAAATTATTATCTCAAGAAGCACTTACAAATTATCCAAATCAATTTTATCGGAAAATCTTCGTCACTTGTTATATTACTTATGAAAAACAAGTATACGTAAGAATAAAGTCTCAAAATTTTATCTTTACTTATGTAGGTACACAATCCATTCTGTCTTTGTAGTAAAAGAATTACAAATTGCTTCATAATCACAAAGTAGATCGAAATGTGGAGGAAAGTTCCTCTTTGCGGTAAATAAACATCAACAGAAAAATATAAAGTGTTACAAGAAAAGTTTTCCGTTTCCAATCGTTGGAAGTATTAGAAGTGTACTTACTAAACAAAGCTAATAGTAACTTCACTTCTTTCTCAATATCAAATATCAATTGCAAACACAAAATATCGTTATGATTTTCTTATGTTTAATCTGTGAGTTCGAAAGAGTGCGATAAGTACAAGATACAACTGATTAGTTTTGTCTAGCTAGTATCAGATCCGACGATGCACCGATTTCATTTATAAAATGTTCTTTGCTTATGTGCGGTAACCATGGTGACTGTTATGCACCTAGATTATTTGAAGTTACGATGTTGGTAGCAGTCTGGACGCGGACGATGTGAATCAGATGTGACATGGGGAATTTTCGTAGTTCAGGATAAGTAACTAAATATTTGAAAAAATGGGCGTGATTTAGTTCCCGCCGCGCATGTCCATTAGCGATTTTGTTCTAACTGCAACCGGTCCATTATTTGTTGCAATATCTGTATCGCATTCTGTCTTCGACGTACGATGTCGTCATAGTGCCATCTATGTAAGAAGAAGCGTAACTACTAGCAAACATAGAGGTTGTCGTCACTGCTTTTACTCCATAAGAAGTAATGGAACATCTTTCTAGATTTAATTCTGAAGTTTCTGTTCATAAAAAAATAATGAAAAAAATTGAGTATTATCTACATTATAATGTTAATGTCTCATACATTTTTTAATAAAATCGTTTGAACCGTTAGCTAAATAAATGGAATTTTGGATAAGAAAATGCAATTACAGCTAAACGGCTCTAACAATTTTGTTCAAAATTTGAGAATACTTTTACTAGAAAATCTAAAACTTACACAATTTTTTTCATTTTTTTTCTATGATTTTTAAGGAAAACGGGACTGAACTTGACTCTTAAGACATCTTAGACGTATGTACATATATCCATTAAATATACCAAATGGATATCTTTTAGACGGATATTGGGATATCTCAGAAACATCCATGAGATATATTATTACATCCAGTAGATCTTCTGGATATCCATAATAGCTATACCTACGTATGTATGTATGTACTGGAAGTACAGTAGACATTATGTGCTGTAATATTATTATAAGCTGTACACTAAACACTTTAACCCACTAAACACCACAAGTTTTAACTAAAACACCGACGCGTTTCAACAGCAATGCTGTCATGATCAAGGCGATAATAAAACTAAATTAAAATAAAATCTACAATTACAGGTAACCTAAATGTTCAAGCCGATACGCATTATTAATTTCCGATTAACGAAAACAATGACGAATGCGGTATAGGTCCGTTGTTGCAGTTCATTACACATGACTTATTTTTATATATTTCTAAACAGGCGAAAACATTTAGAAACTTACAATTGCTTATTTGTCTAATTAATTTAACATTCGTATGATCGATGTTGTGATCTGTTTCAAAAATGTGTTCGGCAACGCTCGATTTCTCAATTCTATTAAATCTAAGATTAGCCATATGCTCTTTGAATCTAGTTGAGACTGCTCTCCTGGTTTGCCCAATATATTTTTGATTACAATCTTTATAATTGATTTCGTAAATACCTGACTTTTCTAGAGGTTGTATTTTATCTTTAGGGTTACCGATGAGACTTCGTAAACTAGTCCCAGACACTGTAAACTATTCTGAGATCTAGCTCTTTGAAGATTTTACTCAAATCTTTAGTGATAAAGGGAGCGTAAGGGAGGGTCACAACGGGTGAGGCTGTAACATCCTCTCGAAAAGTCGTAGATTCTTTCATTTCTTTTCTTATAATTAAACTTCCTAATTAACTTATAGATATGCTGAGGCTGGAAACCATTACACTTGGCCGTATCTTTTATATTTTAAGCTCTTTCTCATACCTCGCCTTGTTCAAGGGAAAAGTAAGAAGTCTGTGGACCAAAAAATTCAGGCTTGCCATTTTGTGTTGAACACAATGATGGGAATCTGAAGGAATGTAGCGAAGTGTACTGGTTTCCTTTCTATACACGTCAAACTCTAATCTATTGTTATTTCTAATTACTAAAGTATCTAGAAAGGGTAGCTGACCGTTTTCTTCTCTTTCACAAGTGAACTTTATGAGGACTTGTTGCTTCAAAATAGTTTGGGTCAACAATGTGTCCAGGAATATATTCGCTTAACTGACATCTGTATGAAACAGAACATTTTTCAATTCAACGGGAATTTTTATGAACAGCTGGAAGGAACGGCAATGGGTAACTCCTTGTCGCCCTTTTTGGCTAACCTTTTCATGAGCCGTTTTGAAAAGGACTTAGAATCTGAGAGCGAATACTTTCCTAGGGTTTGGTTGAGGTATGTGGATGATATTTTCGCTATATTTGACACTAAAAAAATGTAATATTGACGATTTTCTCAATAGATTAAATAATCGGTTCGAAACCATAAAGTTCTCTTGTGAAAGAGAAGGAAACGGTCAGCTACCCTTTCTAGATACTTCACCCGTTGTGACCCTCTCTTACGCTCTCTTTATCACTAAAGGTTTGAGTAAAATCTTCAAAGAGCTAGATCTCAGAATAGTTTACAGTTCTGGGACTAGTTTACGAAGTCTCATCGGTAACCCTAAAGATAAAATACAACCTCTAGAAAAGTCAGGTATTTACGAAATCAATTATAAAGATTCTAATCAAAAATATATTGGGCAAACCAGGAGAGCAGTCTCAACTAGATTCAAAGAGCATATGGCTAATCTTAGATTTCATAGAATTGAGAAATCGAGCGTTGCCGAACACTTTTTGAAACAGATCGCAACATCGATCATACGAATGTTAAATTAATTAGACAAATAAGCAATTGTAAGTTTCTAAATGTTTTCGATAGTTTAGAAATATATAAAAATAAGTCATGTGTAATGAACTGCGACAACGGACCTATACCGCATTCATCATTGTTTTCGTTAATCGGAAATTAATGATGCGTATCGGCTTGACCGTGCATAACATTTAGTTACCTGTATTTGTAGATTTTATTTTAATTTAGTTTTATTATCGCCTTGATAATGACAGCATTGCTGTTGAAATGCGTTGGTGTTTTAGTTAAAACTTGTTTGGTGTTTAGTGGGTTAAAGTGTTTAGTGTTCTACATCTGCACCAAGAGATCCAGTGAAGAACTTCGCATTATAAGCTGTATATTGTTCAGTTATTTTATTCCGTTTATTAATTCCGCAACGGTCTTTTCAAGTTAATTAACCATATTGTTATTACTATCGTATTCCTAAAAATCGTGTTTATTATTATTGCTATTATTACTTTAGGCTTGATACTGGCATCGATTTGTTTAAACCGCGAAACTAACTGAATGTGTTGGTTGATAATGTAGAAGCTGCGATTTTTGTAGTTTGTAAAGTTTATTTATTGTAAAGTACGTTGAAAATATGTTTACCAGCCTATAAACAATGTCCTAATTTTCGTATGTTGACTTTTAAAGAAATTATACTAGATAATAAGCAGTCAAGTTTCTGGCATCAACTGTGTAGATACAATTTTCTTCTAAATATTAAATTTTGGTATCCTTACACTGTTCCATAATAGTGTTTCATTAAAGAAAATAATCGACGAAGTGAATTCCTGTCAGTTTTACTTGTATATTTTATTTTGATTTTGTAATACATAAACGTAGAAGCAGCTAATTGTTTTATATGGTATTATACTTACATTAAAATGATTCTTACAACAACAAATATTGATTTTGTAAAATTTATTTTGCGTTACTTGCGCAATTAACTATAGACTGACTGAAATCATAAACCAAGTGGTATTATATGTGGTATCACCGTATATAAAAAAATGCAGTTTTTTGCACAACTCCACGTATGCACTTGTAACTTAATCATGATTAAAAATTTAAAATATTGCTTTCATTACAAGTTACATTAGATTTATTTAGAAAATTATTGGTTTACAGTAAATTGTATCAAAATACTTATTTCACATATACCTACTCTAAAAGAAGCCGTGCTACTTCTGTGGATGTTGTTCTAGCAAGCTTCGTAATGTAACATCTGTTCTATAAATTGGTTTAATCTAGTGACTGATAGGCCACACCGTATTGTATCACCCAACTGACTACAATTTCCGGATGTAATTTTCAAGATAATGGAATTTAGTTTTTCATTACACCTGGTTACTGAGTTCTATAAGATATACTGTACCTATTATAAAAATACATTCAAATGTAAAATGTCGCTTTTTGTAAAACCTCATTTTATTATTCTCAACGCGTTTCAAATCCTAACAATGAGTTATACGGCCTACTTGATTTTTCAAGGGGTTGCGTGTTCCCATGCGTTCCTTTGTTTATATATTGAAGACATCAGAGGAAGTATACGATTATGAAGAGCTTCGGTTCCTTTTGTTTTGCAATCGAGACGGCACTGGATGTGTGTTGACGGATTTACCGGAAATAACAAGTTTTCAATATACATATAAATCGCCTAGGGACTTCTCTTATACGATGTCCTTATCATAGGAAGTCAGAAATTTTTGAATAATTAATTACATTTATTAGATTTGCTGGCTGAATAAAGTATTCGTATACTTTTTCAAGTTTATTGAATAAAGTATTCGTATACTTTTTCAAGTTTATAATGCTTAAAACCAAGGACGCAACTTTGGTGTTTTTAAGCGATCAAATTCAATCATATTTTTCATAATGTGATGAATATGTTAATTTGCAATAATTGAGGTGTACTATATTTTCTAGCAAGACTTCAACTAAAGTTAGAAAACTAATAAGAACATTTATTTGAAGGATCTGTACCCTACTACAAACTTAAACATTGAATAATCACAATATGATTGTAGGAATTTAATCATTCATTCGGAATGTGGTTGAGATAGTCGAGAGAGTACTGAGGTGGTCTTACAACCTTAGAGACAGGTTGAGACAGGGGGGTTACTAGTTACTATATACAGGGTTATTCAATTGTATCGGAACACCTAAATATTAAAACAAAAACTTGTTGGTATACATTACTGTAGGTAAATTTAATAACTGAAAATTTTGGCGGTAAATTTAAATGATAGATACAATGAAATGAAATATGATTATATATGAACTTGCTACTTAAATATATATTTAGTACTTAACTTCATGAACAGATCACATTTATAAACAAGTAGTGGTAGTAGTTTATGCCTTTATGTTATGTTTATTAATATTTAAGTAAAGAAATACAATAATAGTATTGACAATATGTTTTTCAAGTTAACTGTTAATGTACAGTCTCTTCCAAAATTAATGTCGCTCGATGTGATGGAAAATACATTATAACTTCTGCTGCGAAACGAATGCTCTAGGTTTGACCGACATTTATTTTAGAGCGCAATTACAATATTGATATTCATCAATCAAAAATTGTGTCGAGTTATAGGGAAGATGATTTTTATTGGATCTTTTAATTGCGGGGTGACATTAATTTTGGAACAGACTGTACATAAGAATTTTTTTTATAAATATATATTACATGCTGAAATAAGAATACATTTTATTATTTTCTTTTCGTTCGGATATAAATTGTTTATGCATGTCAATCCTTGAGAAATGCAATATCTTTTTTCCTTCATGATGCTATTATATAAAACATAAGAAAAAAATAAATGGTTCCATTACATCATCTATTGAGCCATCTAAATTGCACATTTTGTTTTCCTCTTTGATTACATGTTCTTCACATTTCATCCAGTTCTCTGGGGTAATATTTGCAATAGCACTTAGTAAAAATTCCTTCATTTTAGCTAATTTGAAGGTTTTATTTTTTAAGTAACTTCATTTTTTATTAGTGCCTAAACCAATTCGATGGGGCTCAGATAGTGATAGGGTGGCAATTTTGTTACTTTCTTTTGCCATTTCATCCACTGCATTTACATTGTAATGTTCTTTGTGGCGATTTATTATTTATAATAGTTTTAATCGCACCATCAGAGGATTAAATGGTATTTGTTTTTGAAGTAGCCATTTCTGCATATCCGCCTTTCGTGTTAAATTTGTTGGTATTTTTTCTTTCTTCCTGCTATGGTAGAATGAATTATCCATTACAATGACTATTCTCAGGCAATTTTTGTAAAATATTATTGAACCATCTCTCAAAAACATCTGCATCCATTTCATCGTGGTAATCAGCTGTTTTTCTTCCCTCAAATACCAACAAGCCATCGCCAACAAAACCATTTTTCGAACTAATTTGTAAAATATTAAGCATCTACTTTTATCAACAGGATTTTTCAGACCCGTTGTTACACTTTCTATGAATGCTTGTCTGCGTGTTATAACATTAATATCTACTCACACTTTTGCTTTTGTGTGTCCTTCATTAAGCCAAGTTTCATCCAAATAATATATTGGACGTTGTTCAGCTCTAAATTTTTTAATCGACGATAAATATCTTCGTCTCCATAAAACAATGTCTTCACGTTTAAGTAGCATACTTTTGCGATTACGTCTTAAAAACCTATAAATAAATAGTATATAAAACATTTAAATAATTTAATACCAAAACTTATAAATACTTAAAATTAAGGATTCTCATTAATTTATACTAAGTAGAACTACTCATTTGAGCTATATTTTCATCTTCCTTTAATGTCTTTAAAATCTTGTTTAGTGTAGGAAGTTCTCCATCATAAAAAATAAGTACTCGTCTTATCAAGTATTTAGCAGTACAGTCAAATGTAGATAGCACTGTTTTTCTCCCTAATCGTTTTGATGGTAATATCTTTTTTTTATTGTCAAGAGTTGATAAACAACATGTGGTGGTGAAATTAGCTCTTTGGTTTTATATTGATGAATTATTCGGTAAACATTTGTTATTGAAACACCTATTCTTATTATGGAATATAAATACACAGAAGTTTATATACACTACCTAAAGTGTTTGATATTTGCAGTGCTATCTGCGTCCTTTTTCTGCTAGCACAACCACCAATAATGTTCTTATACATGTTGAATATATCTTGTTTTTCCTGTACCGACAAAAGTCCACGTCCCGCACGCTTTTTTGGAGGCGATGTTGATAATCGACTCATACAAAATAGCTGTATTTATAATCTAGATGATTCTTCTGATATTATGAAATTTGTATTCAATTTTTTTTTCCATTTGCATCGTTCTATTATTGCTGCATTGTTGAAATGTATTAGAAATGCGTGACTTTGTGTATGCTTTTATATTTCATATTTATATATTTGCTCCTCCTTTTAGTTTTTACCAATTAGACTTGCCCGGGGAAATATTTTTTTAGGGATATTGAAGCAGTAGCTGTTTTTTTTTCTTTGTAAGTTCATTAATAAAATGTGGACTAACTTTAGGCAACAAAAGATTTCCAGACCTTACATCAGGTGTCGAAAAAGATGATTCAAACTTTGAAAACGAATATCGAAAAATTAATAATTTTTCTTTTTAATAGAAAGCTTCTTTTAGACAAGATGTTATCACTGTTTTTCAGGGAAACTGAAATCTGCTTAAGTTATTTGTAAATAATCATGCAAAATATGAATTATTAAAAAGTTCAATAGCCTAACAATACATAACCAACTATTGTAATATAACTGACATTCTAATTTATACAGTTGATCAATTTTATGTCAGAATTACGGGTTACTAAATTTTAGCTAACAGTTGTAGTGATTTTTGCAGAAACACTATTTCACCTTAATACTACGAAAATATATATTTAATGTTTAGCTAAATCAATTCACAAAATAGGAGCAATTGACGTTGTTAATGATTATTGGAATTGGTGATAGAATGAGATTATTTAGAGATGCAAAAAATTTCATTCATTTGTTTCTTTTGTTAATTTTTGGATTTTATTATTTTAGGTTAGGAGTTCAGTAAAATTGCAAATAAATGTTTTGTAATAATTTTGTTTATTTTTACATTGAGATTGATTTAAATAAACAATAATCTGTATAAGTTGATTACGTAAAATCATGAAAACAAAACTATAAAAATTACTTTAATACAATATATTCGATGTGGAAACAATTTTTATTGTTTCTGTTGGTGTGTTAGAATGTAATTGATTTTACGCAAGGTCGCAAAAGTACGCTTTCGCGGTAGTGCTTCTCATAAGTAGCATTAAAACAGAAGTATCCTTTTCTGAGTACCTGTAAGCCTGCTTGACTTTTCTTTTCATAATTTTTCATCGTCAGCGACTCCTTACGCTCCTTTCCATCCATAGAAATGGACGTGGTTAAGTGTTTCATTGAATTTGTGCCTTTTTAAAAGAAAAGTTATTTGTACAATACAGCATCATCCACGTATAATCAGCTAGAGGTTTTGTGACCCCGGTGCAATTACATGGAGTGTAATTACAGATTTTTCACTGCTATGACCGGTTTGTTCTATTCACTTAGTTTCCTTTGTTCTTAGGCCGTGATAAATACCGTTTCGTTGATTACAGTTTGTTCACACGCGATATGGCGTACCTAGTGGTAGTGAATGTGTGGATATAAATACCTACCTGAAGTGCCACCGCTTACATGTGTGGTAATTTAGTTATAATGGTGTTAGATTTGAAGTGCTGAATGCTATTCTTGGACGATTTATGTTTTAAATGCGTAATTTTAATCTCTAAACATGGAAAGCTTTTTTTCTTATAGATGAGATTGTTGGGAAAAGTTGAGAAAAAAATGTAGGTAGAATCTATGTGATAACATTTCATGAATTTCTTAGCCATTAGCTAACATGTAAATGTAAAATGTTTCTCCATTTATCATCCTTTATTTTACTATAAAATTGTATTTTATAGTAAAATAGACTTTTTGTGGGTAGTTTATCTCCCATCTTGTCTATACTCATAATTCTACCATACTTTACCTAGTGGGGGTTAAATATTTGTTGAAGTGACTCAACGTAACTTCTTGACAACATCTATTATTTGCAAAGCGGGTGACCAGAAAAGTTACATATTTTCTTTAAAATATCCAGAGAGAAAATATTCACAGAGTGCATTAACATCGATTCTCCTAAATATATAAAAAACTAGCTTCATTCGATAGAATTCAGATTCGCTTATATAAAAATCGTTTAATAGCATCTTTTTTACTCTTTTGATCTTGTTTTTAATGTAAATAGACCCGTTTGTACTTTGCTTTATTATAAACAAATTAGAGAAGTAAACAAATCAAATGCTTAAGGAAGATAAGTTGTAAACATTTTAATTCTAAAAGAATGCCTATACGAGTAAATAATGGTGGACTTAAAAAATATGGTCAGTATTATTTAGTTTAGAGTTCTAAAGTTATTTTAGGTAGAAAAAAATAAAAGCTTAGCTCTCCAGATACATTATTACGAAACAATACTCTCTTCAACTTTCAACGAGTGTAGACACCAAAGATTAAATATCTACGTTACGCATTACGATAGTTTGATATCTTTATATTCACATTATATCTCTCTAGTATATATGTTGTACATATATTTGATGTGAATCATACTCTGTCATAATTTTAATCTTCCTTCATGGACAACAAAATCGAAATACTGTACATTTATACCTTCAGCGAAGTTCTGTGACTAAATCCATTGGTATGCGTATTACAATGAAGTGGTATTGATAATCGTATTGTAGCGCCTATAGGAGTGCACGACATCGGTATGAATGACGTTGAAGATATTACGTACACTACTGTCTACTTACTGATTGCAAGTTCCTATTCATCAAAGATAATAAAGAATAACATTTTAATTACGCATGCAAATATTTATAAATACACATCTTTTGTCTTTAAATGCATTGTTCGCAAATTTAAATGTAAAAGCTAAAATGGTTAATTTTTTTCTCAGAATGTCTGTTCTACTGATAATTTTATAAATTGTGTTTAATATTGTTATATTGTGTAAAGTTAACATATCGTCGGCTTAGTTAGAAAACCTCGTAAGTCCAAATAAGAAAATTTTAGAGGACGAATAAAAAACAGTTCAGTAAAATATTGTCCTCTAATTGTCGATGCATTTTTTAAAATTATTTTATAATATACTTTCAAGTGCAGGTGTGTAAAAAGATTTTGCTACCAAATGACATTCAGCAAATAATAATGGACTTATGAGATTTTCTGTATAAATTATGCCAACTTTATGGACTTACGAGTTTTTCGTTGCCGGTTAGCAAGAATGGTAGTAATGCTATTATTTATTAAATCAGGAGAGTAACTAATTTAAGAGGAAGTAAAGAGCACACGTTTGTCGATTACAAAATAAGTTTTTAATTTATTTTTTATTTTACACTGCTTGAAAAGGTAATTCATCGTAAAATGTATGATAATCAGGAAGCAAAGACCGTTTCAGATATTGCAAGTGATCATATTTTGTTTTCTTAATGGGCAGTCTGGATTTGTATAAACGGGGTAGCTGTTTCGGATCAACACAAGGAATATTCTTTACACGACACTGTAATAAAAATCAGTCAGAAATAAATTATAATAATTAGAATAATTAATACCTCTAGCTCATTCCATGGGTCAGGATGGTTCAGCTTGTAGTAGATTTTTGCTTCTTGTGTGTATTTTAACTGCCTTAGATCTGACACCTGAGGATCACCCACCTTCTTTCCGGGTCTTATATTAGGATAAATCTGCACTTGACTGAAGTCTTTAAAAAACTCGTGAGATACATACAGAACATTGTACGGGTGGGGCTTTTTGCGAGCAGTTTTACAAATTTGCTCGTAGTCAGCAGGAACATTAATTTTTATATTCCTCATCCTTCTTTCTATAACGGAATGCATTGTATCCACTTCCATTTGGGTGTGCCCTATTTCTAGATATTTCTGAATTATAGTCACAGAATATAATACAGAAATGTTCAAAAGAGCATTCGCCAGTGTTGTATTTCTATTCTGACTAGCACACCCGTCGCTGTACAGAATTATCTCTTGTTCTCCACTCCTTTTGGGAATTACCTCTTTTACTAAAAAATCACACAGTAACGAAGCAAAATTATCACCAGTTACCCCTCCTTCTGACTCATTCCAGAGGTAACAAAATCCATCATGTGTTTTTAAATCAAAAATTGTGTAATTATGTGTGATTAGTTTTGTACGAAAGTAATTTGCAGAAACATTTGACAGTGGGCTCAGAAGTACTGCTTGTACATCCACAGTATACACTAGGTTGTTTGACTCCTTATCTATCTGTTTTTCTTTGCGTGCGTCTGTTTTTCTAATTTGGTGTTCATGAAATTTTGTATCATCAAGGTTTCCTACTTCGTGTTCTGCACATATCTCGCATTGGTCCTTTTTAGGTATGTATAGACTTAGATTGAGTTTTGCGAAATATTTTTCAAATGTAAAAATAGAGAGTGGTTTTACATTTTTTTCACCACACCATTCTTGAGCATAAACATCATATAGTGATCGTTTGCTTTTCCAGACTGGTTCCAGATAGAGTTTTGACGTTGAGGCCCGACAATAATGTGATTCTACCTTCGGTAATTCCTTAAAAAATAATTGTAAGCAATCTACCCTCATCTTTAGCGTTTCATTTCTTGCTTGTCTTTTACGCGATTGTTCTGGTTCAGTCCTTTCAGGACTGCTATCTAAGTCGCGTTGTCCCAGTTGATTATTTTCTTTTTCCACTGTAAGGCACTGTATTCCCCAATTCCATGGGTGTTCAAAAACATTGTCTTGCACACCCTATATTTGGTCTCTCCTTTAGACATGTAATATTCAACAGAATATTGTCTTCTAGAAGAAGTCTCTTCTTTACGATTTCTAGCACGCGATGTTTCTTTCATTTCTAACGAACAGCTAATATACATTTTTTCTCTTTCCAATTTAACCCTTTCCAAAACTTTCTAAATACTGCCGTTCTTTCTTCTTCTGAAAACTCACGACATTTAAGTCTCGAGTTTTTTTTTAAGGAGCTTTTGCAGTTGCATTTTCCTTTCATTGTCCTTTTTTCTTTGGGTATGTCATAGCTAATTTTTCCATTGTTATTTTTTCTTCCTTTATATGTTGTTCCACGCTCTCGCCTTTTTTTATTAACATTTACTCCCCACTTGTTCTTATTCATGTCCCACTTATTAGCTCTTTGTCTCTTTACCGCTTTGTTGTTGCTTCCAATTTCATTTTCGATAATATTTGTTGCTTCGTTGGTCTCATTGATGCCGAAATTTTCCTTTAAAGGTATTATTTCTATTTCCATTGCATCTTCCGCAATTTGTGCCGTAACTGTACACTCATAATTAGCGATTTCGTTTTCTATTATTTCTTCTACATTATTATCCTCAAAAATAACATCAGAATTTTTTGGTGATGTTCCTGATCGCACCCCTTTATAACATTCCTGGGAATGCCCTAATACATCATCTTCGTAATTTACAACTCCACCTGCCTCTTCTGTATTACACTGAGTTAAAACAATATTATTATTTTCATTTACATCACAATGGTCAAGTTCAATTGATTCATTATAAAGTTCATTATTTGTTTCTCCACTGATATCTTGAAGAATGTTCTGTAAAATAAAGTATTATAACTTGCAGTTGCTTACAAAACAAAATAACTTACCGATTCAGCATTATCTATTTCCGTTAATTCGGAATTACTTAGAACTAATAAACCGTCGGATCCTACTGTATAATTATAAGTCTGTTTTGTCAGTTGTAATATTTTTATTGTTCGTTGCGAGAAACTCGATGACATGATTGTTCTTTTCTTGAAAATACACGTAGAAAATCTTGTAACTCCGGAATTATTATAACAGAACAATTGGTAACATCGCTAAGAAAACCTCGTAACTCCACGGTCACTTTTCTCGATGAAATAATGACTAAACATACATAATAACAATAAGCAATCACAACGATTGTATGAATGAATAACTTACCACTATTATTGTTTTTGTAAGACACCACTATTTGCTATTTACTTTAAATAATATCAACCCACAAACATAACACCCATGACAGCATGTACGTAGCCATTACGCAAATGGGAGTTACGAGGTTTTCGCTTTTAAAATAACGGTCGAGGACTTAAGAGATTTTCTGAACAGCTTGAAATACCAGTTTAATATGTTTTGAGACTTACGAGATTATCCTATAATATAGAGCTCATTTTTCTACATTTTATCATGGCGAAATGTAATTTTTGATAAATTGTGGACTTACGAGGTTTTCTAACTAAGCCGACGATATGCACATTGGAATAAAGGAAATGTCTTCGTAGTCTTCAATCAAGCTCGTTTCATATAAAGTCGATAAGTTTGAGAACGAGTGATTGAAGAGACTATGTTTCTAAACATGTTTTTCCATTGTCTGCGCAAGCGTCGATTTCTCAATGTCAAGGACAATGTGAAGAAGAGCTTTATCATCGTCCTGATACAAAGTAACTTTTCTTAGATTTTTTTCTACTATAAATTCGTAGATTTCGAGTGCTGTCGTTGTATGGTTCTCCCAAGAAAGCTTTACCAGTATTCTGCGTGGTGATCCTTGTAATATTTTTGTCGAAACAATGTTTATCTCCTGATTGATACCTCCTGCATTCTTCCCGAAGCTGCTGTTGATCCGATAAAAGGTATTAGGTATTTCTGGTTAGTCTGGCTTTCCTTTTATACTAGAATACCCAGGAGAACGAGTCCTGACTTGATTTCGTAAACTCCCAGCGCAGCGAGGGCTGATTTTCTGCCACTATGACGATCCTTCGCTTAATATAGTTCCTCTGCAAAAGTAAGCAAGACCGCCTTTGTTATAAGCTATGTTTCTGTTTATAATATTCCAACGTATTGCTCCAGCTCATAGAAATTCTTCAGCACGCGTCTGCATATACCTGAACACCACATTTCTTTGCAAATTTAGATCCAGGATGTAATGTCCCTATTGTGGACTGCAAAAGTGCCACCTAAAACAAGCAATTAACAAATGGGAGGACAACAGAAAGGCCTCTCACTGGCAGAATACGCCAAGACAAAAGCAGGCGAAGGCACTGTTATTAGGATTGCCTAAGATAGCAAAGACGTTGCTATCTTTCAGCAAAGAGGACCTTGGACTGCTGGCAGGGTTTTTTACTCGGAAAAACTGAAGTTCAAATCTGCCGTCTATGCCAAGAAGATCTTGAGACGCCAGAACACGTTTTGTGTAAATGTGTTGCCGTCACTCATGCTCGACATCAACACTTCAGTAGGTCGTTTCTAACGCCTACGACATCCAGGAGGAAAATCCCAGACTAATTCTAAGGTTCATTAAAAGCCTCCAACTAGTCTAACAACCAGAAACAGATAACACAATAGGTCCAGTGGGCCGCAGTGTTAGGGATAGTTAGAGACTGCCCTACCTTGATAGCAATCAAATTAACAACCAGAAGGGCAATGTTAAAATAGACCTATACAGGTCGCTGTGACTAAAGGCAGCAGTGCCATTGCCCTCAGGTCTAATATAATGTCAAACCGTCTAGATATCTTTGCTTCATAACCTTAACTGCTCCACTCTTCCTTATTTCGAGTAACAACCTTTACAGGTTAGTGAAACATTACGACACTGAAATCCGACTTTGGAGAACAAAGTGGTAAAATCACCCAATGTTCAAAAGTTTGCACTGGGTTCAAATAAAGAATCTTTTGGTAAGTTTTATAGTAGGAGAAAAACTTGATCATTTGTTTTCTAGATATGATTCAATAAAATGACTTTGGTAAGGGTCGTATTTATAGTTTGTGCTTCAGGTTGTGTCGATACTTGAACACGCGATTTTGATACATTTGTAATGACATTTACATCAAAATGGCGTACATATGTATCAGCACAACCGTAATTAACTATAAACACATGCAGAACCACACAAAGTTGCAGTGGGAAGAGACTAGCACACTTAAGTGTAACCTTGATCTGGATATCTTGGCGGCCATGCAATTACAATTTAAAATTTCATTTAAGATATGGGAAAAATGACCTTAAGCTCGATCAAGCTTGAAGTATTTCACTTATATTTTTGCGGAACAGAAATTAGGTATAATTCAGCATTCAATCGATTTGTCAACTTGAAATGCTTATTAAAAAGTAATGCTATGCCATTTACAATGTCTGCCCAAACGTTAATGGAAAACCCAATATGATGATTGCGAACATGAACTCCATATGGATTTTCAACTGACCATGTAAATTATGAAAATTAACGCCATTACAATTAAAGCAGATTTCGACAGAATACGATTAAAAAAATGGATTTTAGTTAACTGCGCGTAACTAAAGAGCTAACTAACAATGCAATTAACCATGCTTGATAAAACCAGATTTAAATCAAATCGCATAGGTTGCATATATCTAATTGGATTAAAACTTTTTCTTATTTTCATCTCTATTATTAACCAGTAAAGTACCTATGTCTTTTTTAACACTCTAGTAGTAGTGAACTTTTCAGTATCAGTTAATGCAAAAAAAATTGCGAATATTTTCAACAATATTAACTGATTTTGTTAATTGATTTGTTTTACATTGTCCGGCACTTGCTTTCTAGCGTTTTTTAGAAATCTAAATTATATAAAAATACTTTTAGTTATGAGACGAGTATATTTTTTTCAGATATTGTAGATGTGTGTTTGTCGTCATGAATATCTCGACAAATCGTCAATTCCACTCAAAAAGTTTGCTCTCGATAGACTTAAGTAATTACTAACCGCTTTGAGAACTCTCAATAGTTGTTTTATCAAGTGTTATGTTGAAATATGTATTATAAAAAATTGACACAATACATTAAGAAGTTCTAAAATTCGCCACTTAGTCTTGCAGTCGTCTTGAATATGTGATGTTCTATCCACTATTGTGCACTTAATGTGTTAATACCGCAGATCTATACAAGCTTAATGCTTATGCATATCCTGTAGTGCAAAGGTAATGAAGTGAGTACAATCTCCGAGAAGGGTTAACACAATAAGATAATGCAACTGTAATGTAATATAGCGCAAGGTCAAACCCTTTACTGTACGAATTGCCATTGGCAACAATCAATATAACTGAAGGGGTGCTTTAAACACTTGTGTAACCTAAAGTGTGATACTGAAGGCTCTATTATCACTTGCTTCTGGGAAGTTTGAAATAAGGCAATTTTTATTTGCGATAATATTTGGTAGGATTTATAAATAAAAATGTAATTTCAAAAAATTTTGCAAGAAACGTTTTAATGATAAAGTTTCCCTTCAAAAACTAATAGCAGAGCCTTAAACAAGCAATGTCATTATATTTACTCATAATGATTTTATTCTGCTGAAATATACACATTGCTGGAATGCAAGTAGGTGTACGAGGATATGTAAATATCAGATATTAAAATTGTCATTTCAAAGCGGAATTTGGGGTCTTTGAGTTGACTACAGGGGTTGCAATATTGATTTTGTACTATTTCAAGATATATAAACCGTTGATTGTTCGAAAAGTTTTCATCTACATCGAGGGTGGGATAAATGAAAGTTGCGACGAATATGAAATTTTTACTAAAGACGACAACAGCCATAAAAATGTAACATACTGTTATTAATCAAATGAGATACTACCGACTATTAACTGCAAAATATTTATATAGCAAATAATTATTTTTTAACAGCTACCAACTGTTTAATATAAGAACTAACACTATACGGTATTTAATTTCGTGAAAGTGTTTCAACACCTCATCATTCAACATGTAGGCGTTTCTAATTCTTCTAACATTTACTGCTTGTATCAAGTTCACGGTTATTTTATTTTTGGTAGAATATTCTGAAAAAGATCCAATTTAGAACCGAGGCGCTACCATTCAATATCTTTTTGCACTACAAACAAATTCTCTCTATATTTGTTTGGAGTAGATTCTGAGATTTTTTTCGTTATTTCTTCATATTACTATTTTTAATTAATATTTTACTGCAAAGAAAACTATATTATTTTTGATTTTTTAAATAAATTGAATACTGTAGAATATTTCCATTTTAATAGCAAAATTACTGAATGTTTAGAGATTTAAGTCCGATTATGATAGAATTTCGTGGCTTTCAAGATGAATGTGGTACTGTCACCTGCGTAGATAACAATACGGGGTTCCATCGCGACTTTCCGCCAGAGGAAGCTGCGCTTCAGATTAAAATATTTTACTGCTACTGCAGTATACAAATAATGCCCTATGTTGTATTGCAATATATACTTCATGCTGCAAAAATTGAGAGTAATTGAGAGAGTAAGAACACAAACTAGTTTATACAATAGAACCCAAGCTCGTAGGCTTTCGAGACGCCGGGGAAATTGTGTAGGTGCCCCTACTTGTGGACACAGCGTGGATAAAAGTACACAGTTATATAACACACATTTTTCTTAGAGAGTACTATTTTGAAATGCTCGCAATTATGAAAAATTGTTGAGTGGGAAGTGCCTTGTTGTAGGTAACCTTATCTTTCAAAAATATATTACGGAAATAATTGGCAAAATAATTACGCCTAATCTTTGATATTTTTCACTAAAACACATGCAGCCTCCGGCAATGAAGGATGTCTAGAGAGAAACGGAGTTGACGGTGGACGAACAGTTTATCTGTAGTTCATTTAGTTATGAAGAATTTTGTGAAGGATAAATAGAATAAGCATTTTTTGTGCCCCCGTTCCAGAAGTCCGCAACCTGGTCGAGAGTTCGTTTACTGAAGTAACTCCGCCTCTCCCTGTCCACTGTCGAGCAGTCGGTAAGAAGATGGACTGGAGTTTTCTCCGTATTCCCACAGATTCTGCACATGGGAGACTTTACTATGCCCATGCGATGCAAGTGTTTATTCAGTGCGCAGTGACCGGTTAAGATCCCTGTGAATAACCTCAGCCTGTCTGCTCATAGAGACTGCCTTACGCAGTGTTTTCTCATACGAGCGGATTCTGAGAGTTTTACAGTGTCTCAAGCCGGCAAGTGCATTCCAGTTGGAGCAATGCCTAGCAGCGAGTTCGGATCTGGCAAAGTCTTAAACGCTGCCATAGAAATTTCCACACGTAAGTTCTGGACCGACCAGTGGCCGTTCTCTGGCACCTCTAGCTAGTCTGTCAGATATTTCATTGCCTCTGATTCCAAAGCCACTTGGCATCCATCTCAGCGTGGTGTTGTGATGTTCCGTCAGTTTTACAAGAGTTAGTGCAATACGACCTCGGAATCAAACCTGACAGCATGTAGTGCTCTAAGGGCAGCCTAGTTGTCGAATAGAACAAGCATGCAGTAAACCAAAAGAATTGAGAACTAAAAATAGAACGGCCATGACTTCTATGAGGGCATGCAAAACCTCACCTATGTAATTTGACAAATTTACGCTGAATTAACTGAAATTGGCGTTTATGATTACATAGTACGGAGACAAAATAGGACGAGAAATGCTAGAAATATAATGATTTTGTGAAATTTAAAGTAACGTTAAATAAATACCAAGATCATTTATTACCTATACATTAAATTCAATAAACTCAAATTTTTTATGTGTCGTGTGTGCTTAATTCCAGTGACTCCGTAAGCTGTATTATTATCTGGCTATCATGCAACTCTCGCGGTGTAGTTTTGTGTGTGTAAATTATGTTCAAATGACTTTGTGACAGCATCATATCGCCTTTTATAATGCCACGTTGTTAATCACTTTACTCCCGACAGCGAATAGTAAATCGATCCGGATTTCAATCCTCTGAAAAAAATTTCACCGTCCCTCCAGAGAATTGAAACCCGGCTCCTGTGGTACTGCCACAACGATAGTCAGCCACCTAACCACTGCGGCTATCGACCATCGTTTTTATATATTTATATCATCATGATTATTATGGAGTGCATTAAATTTCTGTATATAATTAATCATGAATATGCAAATTTGCACAAAGAATTTGACAAATTTTATTTGGTCATCTTAGAATTCTTATTAATTATTTAAATTGTACTTTACACAGCAGTCAGTGCAGTTTTGCAATCCCATTCGCATATTACTTTCATATTTATCCATTATTCAGATTAATAAACCGCAAGCGCGTGCGTTTTGAAACCACTTACTAGATCAAGTGTAAAACAAAGAAAATCGTGTCATAATATCGGAGTGTGTTAATCGTGTATCTATTTCTTCAATTCTAATTAAGTAATTTCGCAAAACAACCTTTAAAATCGTAATTTTATACGATCGCACTCATTAATAATTACATGAAATAAGTTTTACATTAAGTCGCTGGTCGACGTCATTAATTTTCTTCTTCGAGTTTTATCTCCAGAGTATATTATACGTGGTACTTAGATTGCTAACTTCTTGCAACATTTTTAAGAGTATGTATTCCAGATCACCAAACGTAGACCTCAAGATTATATGGGAGAATTATAAGAAACATTTCATTCGATCTGATCTTGATATTAATTAAATCTGTGCATTTACGGTCTTCCAGATGTGAATATGTAACATTAGTAGATATCTGCCAGTCATTTTTGCACCGATCTTATTACTTTATACGTCTGTGTGTATGATTTCAAGTACATTTACTGCGTCAGATTTCTTATTTTGTTTTTCTTTTATGCTGTCTATTTCCTTGCCTGGGTTTTTATACCTCTTCGCTTATTACGGCAAGTTTGATGTGTGGCTTTAATTAATGTACATACATACTTTTTATTTCTATTTTGAACTTATCTGGTTCCCTCCACAACATCGAATTCAATAGAATCTTGATGTAATTATATTAATAACTCCTTACATAAAAATGTAATATTGTATCATATATGAAATTCTACAGAAGTTTTTTACATTATTTTATGCGCTGATATAATTTTGACGATATTTTTAATTTGTAGGTTATTGTTCTAAAGAAGGTCATCACTTATCATGACTTATTTCTTTTAGAATTTATACTAGTCCACACGATTTTTATAACTAAGTAACAATCTAAAATCTTACTTGATTTACCAAAACTGTTTTCACTAAGATTAACATAAAATTAAAAATTAAAAAGGTATTGTAACAAGTTCGAGCATGTTTGCGGATACTCTGTGAAGGGCGGCGGCAACTACAAAGGATACGACGTCACACATTCCAGAGAGAAGTGGAGAATTCTAATAAATCAGTCATTGCGAAATATACTAAAATGGAAACTTTGGGAATCGATACGTGCAAATATAAAGATTGCAGCCAGTAGAGGGATTCATTTACTGTTTAGTTGTTAACGAGATCTGGCAAGAGACAACTGAAATGTCACTGAACTGTCATTTAATTAAGAAAGCTTAAAGTTTAAATGTCAAATTAATTCAGTGGAAAAAAACAAGAATTCTCCTGAAGTCCTGTCACAAAGGCCAATGATTTGGGGTGAACCAACAAATCAAGGCCAGGATTGTTACTTCTGTCTTGTCAAAATTAAAGGGTTTTTAAAAAGGAATATACACAAAATAACGTATCCAGACATTTCATCAGTAAACAAAGTGTTGAAAAGAACTGATTGTGAGCTTTCAACTCTTATGCATTCAAATTATTTTGCAAATTCCACGGACAAGGAAGATATGAACGATGTTTTGAATGTGACATTTTCAAGCGATCTGATGCTCTTTCTAACTAATAACATCTCATCACTCAATCAGATCTCAATGACTTGATACGGGATTTGGGTGTAAAAATCACGATTTTAGAATCTCGATTAAAATAATGGAATTTTTTACATTCCACTACAAGAATCTCTGTATTGAAGAAACGCAACGGCGAAATTAGTTCTTTTTACAAAATTGAAAGAAATTTCTGTAACTGCTTGTAAATAGTTTTTTGTGTGAAATGAGTATTGAATATAGGCCTGCAGAATGGCGATTGTTTATCGATTCGTCTCAAGCAAGTATCAAAACCGTTTTACTTATAATGGTAACTAGAAACCATCAATTCCATTGGCTTATTCTGCAAATAGTATGCCACCTACATTCTATATAATCTCCATTCAACATTCCAATCATCTTTGGCAAATCTGTGATGACCTTAACCTTCTTTGATTATTACTTAGACTGCAAGGAGGATTTATTAAATTGTTTTTTTGTATATGTGGGATAGCCGAGCAGTTTAAAGACATTAAGATAAAGGCACCAATAATTGACTCATTTTTTTATATATGAAATATTTATGTTTGCTGCTGAATAAACATTACTTTTTGAACCTTTTAGATCAGTTGTCTAGATTTTAAAATTCTGTTTAAGCTATATTAATGATTAATAATCCAAATTTTAACAAATGAACAAAAGTAGTAGTTGCCAGTGCATATTTTAAAATTTTTAGTACTTGACATTTCAAAGGACTAGTACTTAACATTATATTTCATAAGAATTGAAAGAGAACTATTTACTTTATATATGTTTTATTATAAATATTTTTAAAGTGAATTAAACATTGTTCTATCCATCCACCTGGAGACCGTCACTAAATTCGTATCCTATACAATCGCCAGACGAAATTATGTTGGTGGTTATGGTTTGTGTTTATAAGGCTTACATCTCTATCGTTGGGTCGAAAAATGGTCTTTTCATTGCATTAGTTTAAGGCCATCGGTTCATTTTCAAATGAATTGTATTTTTTTTTAATTATACAGACGTATTTGTGATCTTTCTTTTTGGCAGGAAATGAGACTAGAACGAACTCTCTTTTATATTCAAAATCTTCGAATTCTATTGGATTTTCCAAACCTCATGAATTCTCCAAATCAAAATTGATTCTACGCACTCCTAATTAGTACTGTCACCATCGGATTCAGATAAAACCTTTTTAGTCTTTTTATATTTCTTAGTCTCTTTAGATTTAGCTTTGCTCTCTCTTAAAGTTAGTTATCTCTTTCTTTTTCTATTCTATCTCAGCTTCTCTCAACTCTTTCTTTCTTCGCCTTTCTTCAGCCCTTTGCACCTTTTGAAATTCTTTGTTTTTTTTTCAAGTTTTTTCCATAGTAGTCCTGCGATGCTTTGGAAGTTACCAAGTTTGGTATTTTTTCTTTCTTTCTTTTCTTACAGTTAGTCTCGCGAACTTTATCTGGCCAAAAAAAACTCTTTGAAATGGGGAAGGAATAATTTGATTAGAGCAGTTTTTATTATTCTCTTTATTTGTCGGTTCTGGAACACTTGAAAATATTTTTTGGTTGATAATATGTTTACTGTCTTTCAGGGTATAAGTTAGCATAATCGGTTGGGATTGTTCTACGCATATATCAGTGTTCTCCATTATGTGTTCTACATTTGAAATATTTTCTCCCCGGACATTATTTTGTATATCACAGTTTTCCATCAATGAACCTTTTAATGAAAAAAAAAAAAAAACTCACCTGCTTAGTAATTTGCTGAAGAATGTATGATTAGACGACCAATGAACAAACACTCTCTCAACAACATGCGCATGCCATCAAATTATGAGCGGGAAGGTTGAATAAGAATAACTCTCCACTTAAAATGTATTTAGCGCACATGTAGAGCTTTTTAAATTAAATTTGGTTCGTGAGTGTCAACTACTTATACCGAGTCAACTACTGGTACCTTTACTTTACCAAGTAAAAGAACGACATGGAATTTTAAAAGACGCCGAAAAATATGTTTCATTAATTGTATCAAAGAGCATCAAGAGCCAAATTTCCAATTGATACAAAGCCTTGGATACAGATATTTTCACCACAAATCCTTATGTCTTGAATTTTAACATAATTGGATGGCTCGGACGCGAATTAACATATACAGCTTCCTGCTAATAAGTTTACTACCAATACTTATTATCTGTTGGTTTTCGTTGTAATGTAAGATAAAGAAAATATGTTCAACTGTCTCGTCATATCGTGTACATTTTACAGCTAATAAATAAAAACCACATTTTAAAAAGTCTTCCTAGGATTCTTTGTATGTACTACTATGTATTATGTAACTTTAAGCCCACATGTAATATTCAATTACGTCTGTGTAAAGTCGTATAAGGCGAAAATATAATATTGTTCCATGAAAGCATAAAAGCAGCAGATACAATACGTGAACTTTCTTCGTCGTAAATAGGGTTTAAAATATCTAGATGTGACTGCATGTAGGAGATCTCTAGAGAAATCAACTTACGAATGCCGCACAAGCTTCACTTACAACATTGGCTTTTTGGAATACTATACAAATCTTAGTAGGTCAAATTATACTATTCTTATTCATTCGACGGATCAATAAATAATTTGAAATTAAAATTTTCCTATTATGATTCATATTGTAAGTTAGATTTCCTCGAAGATCAAAGTAGGGTGGTAAATTCATTTTCCCAAAGTGGATCACAAAGGAGACGTGAAGACTATACGCTGTTGAAAGTTAAAACGCGAGAAGCAATAAACATTCATAATGAAGTTGCTATTTCTGAAAATTGCACGATACCATCAATAAATAGATGCAGCTTTTCGCACGGCAGACTGACTCATCTACGTCTGTTTTTGTTCGACGTCCGTCGTTCCAGATCCAGGTGATGGAGATTAATAACAGGCTGCTGCCTATTTCGTTTAAAATTATTCAGTTCCTGTTATCGTTAGTGAAGTGTCTTATTTGGCGTTGGAAGTAAAACACGTTGTTTTAGTTCGTTATGAGATCAGTACCTATAGAACTATTTTTTATTTAAAAAGAAAAATTGAGGGTATATTCCAAATATTTTAAAAAATAAATAAAAATTTGAATAATAACTTTTTCGATCGATACTAGTTTAATGTGTTAAAGTAGGGTATACCTTTGATTTTTTTTGCGATTGCAGTAGGGGTTTCACAAGGATTTATTTTGGAACCTTCTTTATACCAACAATATTATCAAGTAAACATGGTAAACACGTCCTCGACGACTGCTACTTCACTTAGGTGCTATCGGTAATTGCAGATTCGCGTTCAAACTCATCTCTAATAAACAATATTCTAACTCTAATACTTAAACGTGATAGTTTATAAAACTATTAATAATTCATACATTATTGCTTCTATTTCTTAAGCGTGTTTATATATTATTAGTTGCAATAAATATTTATTGTGTCCAAAAACATAAATTATTTCGTCATAGATACATACTTCTTTGGCTATGGTATGGTCATATATCCGCTACCTGTAACCTAATATGTCGTAACAATAACAAATTATGTGCTACGTGCCTGCATCCTTTATTAACGTATAGGTACCGTGTATGGCACATCTAAAAAGTGTTTGACTGATTTATGAACGTCAATAAACTCGTATGATTTCGTTTTCTCTCGTCTTCTCCGTTTTATTAACTTTCCTTAAACATATGTAATATTAGAAACAGTTAGCGCTGTTTCACTTCCTGCTTATTCCCCGATCAAGTGGTAATAAAACGTCAATTACGAACGCGACGCCAGTTATTAACAGCCTATCAAAAAGACGACAGAGGAACAATTATAGGATCCTTGTATAATTTGGCTGAGTGAACTGGGAACTTTGTTTGTAGTACCTTATATACCATCTGCGGAATAAATTATTTACTTATCCGAGTATATAATCTCGACGTTACATATCTAGAGAGGAAATCGTGAAGGGGCCAACGGCTTACGCTGCACTACCCTCTATTTTATTATTTAATTTCATGAGAAAATCTAGCCGGGAGATGTTTCGATTCAAGGCCTACGGGAATAAAGTATTGATAAGTACGGCAACCTGACGCTATTTAAAATATAGAACATTGTATGAAACGGTAAATTTTGATGTAGCAATAGTTTTTTTTATCATTCTAAAAAATTGAGTTTGGCGCACTATCATGGATGAATAAATTGAACATGGAATAGCAAGGTTGAAACAATATTGGCAAAATGTTAATTTTGGACTGAAGCTGTTGAAATCACTTCTTACATTCGATTTATTACGATTCTATTAAAAATAAAAGATGGAGAAATTACATAGGTTTGCAATTAAAAAAATTGCATAGCATTTTTATACTGTTTCTTAAAAATTTTTATTCACTGAAAGGTGGTGATACGCCAAGGGTAGTATTGGGGATGTGAGGAAGCTTAGGATGATCGTATTCGCAAAGAAAGTGTATTATTTTACTTCCGATTGAATCCTGGAGAATCAAGACAAGGCCTGGTTTTCTCATAAGATGCGAGGACGATATTCGTTTGTAGTTTAAGGGCAAGCAAGGTGACTGCTATTTCTGTTTAGTAGATGAGGATGAAAGGTTTTAATACAAAAAAAAAAACGTCTTAATGCATCTACTCGTCCAGTGCATTATAGCTCTGAAATATCACTATCGACTTCCTAAACTTCCCAGAGCGAATTTAGTTCATAGGGAATCCCAACATTTTTCTAAAACCGAGTCCAATGACTTGATTAGAGATTTAACCTTTTCAAAAGATGCTGCCGAATTGTCGGAGTCAAAACTAACAAATAAAAACCTGCTGCTACCTGGATACTTACATATTTGCACGATACAGATACCCAGAAATAGTATTCATTTTCAATCTTTCTTCAAAGAAAGAAATCTCGCTTTAAAGGTTGAAGATCCGTTTTGCAATAGAAAAAATAGAAAATTGAAAATATGAATGCCGTGTATTCTCATTTATTGAATGCAATTCTCAAAACAGTTGTGCTGCATAGAGAAATAAGTTTGCATCACTTTATGTGGGACATTTTGTGCTTCTACAGGAAAACTATAACGATTTGGCAGTGATTCTTGACTAAATAAAACGTCAAGAATATTGCAGGATGAATTGTGGACGCTAAAATGCTAGCCATGTTGCTGAGCCAGTAAACAAGTTACACCAAATATTTATGCTTTTTTTTTGCTTGCGGGGCACTCGATACAAATGCCTTAACCCGCGGCGGATGTAACGCTATTAATACGATCTTGGCTCCTGAAAAGATTTTATTACACCTTTTTATTGAGGCATATGAAGCAATTTTTCCAAGGATGTGCCCAGATATCTGTGTTCCAAGTTCCCAAAATTACCCGAAGCCAAATTGAAACAGGAAGTATTTTTTGGGCCCCACATACGAACACATCCGATACTCTCTTTTTAGAAACAATGGGGGAAAAAAGGAAAGAATGTTTTTAGGTAATGCTAAAGACTTAAAAGCTTAAAAGTTCATGTTTTACACTCCCATATATCGATTATTTTGCTGAATACCTCCAGGGAAGTGTAGGGTGGCCACGTTTTGAAGAGACACTACCAGGCGAGATTGGACGTCAGTATGCTAGCTTACCAGTGTTGAAAGCTCAAACGGTAAACAGAAAATAAAAAGTGGAAACAGGTTCGAAGATGTACCAAAGAGAAGTAGCAACGATTTCATATGCAAATAGAAGTGGATAACGAATATTAAGCACTTTTTCCGTAATCTCATTGTATTCTGAAATAAAAAGTGACGAAACATGACGAAGGGATATTGAAGTCATTTTTGAATTCAACGCTCTAGAATATTGACCAAAAACATCCAATGCACCTGAAAAAGAATATTTTTTGCAGATCTGTTTTATACATATGCGGCAACACTATAGCTTTAGATGGTTCTGAACCAGGTGGCAATATGAACGAAATGTCAGGACAGTAAGAGGACTAAATTCAAAACAAGTAATCTTCAGCACAGTATGTGGTGTCTTACAATAGCGTTAATTGAATGCCATAATTAATATTGTCGGAAACACAATAACTCTAACTGTTAGCAGTACCGGGCGGATAATGCAATATACTAAACGTATTTCATACAACTAGAGATAATGAATTGTTTTATCCATAGTCGTGCAATAAAGAAAATAATTCGAATAATCCAACAAAACTAGAAAGACATCAGAAGAGCAAACGACAAATATTTATTTTCATATTTTACGAAAGCGGAGTTGATTTTAATAACTTCGTTCTCTGAAGTGTGCGCAGACAGCTATCTTCTAGAAAGAAAAATTTACTGATGCATACAGCAACTGATGACAAAGTATTTACAACAGCAAATTTTAGCGCTCCATCAGGGTTAGGGAGTAGATGCATCGCATAGACGCTATAGAAGAGAATATTGTAAACTGAACAAGCGTGATGTAGAAATGAAGTAGTCGCGGTGGATGCTAGATTAAATGATAGACGATGGAATGATGGAAATTCTTCGGTGGGAAGTTGTAGTTTTTTTTTTGGGCTTAAGGGTTTGGATAATTATTTCCTTGCACTAGATACATATCGATATTTAAGTACAATATATTTAAAATTTTACCCTATGCTTAATACCATTCACACCCAAGATTCTATTAATGAAATTTAAATCCTTTCCATTATGCTATTTACTAATTAACTTAGTTTATTTACTGTAAAATACAAACATTTTATTCCTGTATCCTTTATATATAGAACTTGTGTAATGTGTGTCTCCAGTTGAAAGTATTCTTTTGTTTGCAAAAGTGTTCCATTCTGTTTTAAAAACTAATCAAAATGTACACACCTTGATGTGATCAAACAGATTACGAAATCCAGAGTGACGATGTTGATTTGTCGATAGAAGAACAAAATAGTCATTTTGTTTAGGAATTCAGGTCAAGTACATAGTTTTAAACGTTTACAATAATATAAAATCGGAAACGAATCTACTTCTAAGTTAGATATTATAAAAAGAACTTCGAATTTAACAGAAGTACTTTGTGGAACAATTTACAAAATTGTCAAGTACCTATGGTGTTCAAACAAGAAAAGACAAAAGCGATAAAGGATCCTCAAAGAATATTTTAATTTAAAGAAGATGGTCATTTCATTTATTATCTATTAGGTATGTCGGAAAGTTCTGTTGCATTTTTTAAATGAAACAATAAGATATTCATTAAAAAATTAATCATCTACATTCGTAATTAATTATCTTATGTAATTATGTCGGTTAATACCTTCTGGAAAGCATGTTGCCGGTTTGGAATTAAAATACTCCATCAAATCTCTTTGGACATCATCTTTATTTTGGATTTTTTTTTCATTAAGGAAATTTTGCAATGATTATAAGAGGTAAAAATTTGAAGGTGTAATATTGGCGGAGTACGGTGAATGTGCTAAAAGTTCCCGGCCAAGGTTTGACAGTTTTGTTGTGTGACGTACGTGGTCGAACATTATCATGCTGGAACACAATGTCCTTCCAATTGGCCAACACTGGTCTTTTTTCTTTAATTAATATAACTGTGTCAGTTGTGGACAATACTTTGTTGAATCAATGGTTTCTCCCTGTTTGAGAGGTTCATAATAAACGGGACAATTTTTATCCCACCAAATACAGAGCATTACCTTTTTTCTGATCCATATCCAGTTTGGCTACCAAATCCCAATAATAATTTTCGTAGGCGACCCGGAACGAGGTTCATCTTCTAAACTGAATTCACCTTTCTTGAACTTCATCATCATGAATCATCTTTGAACGGTACCTACGTTAATAGCATCATTTCTAAATGCAAATTTGTGTGTACTTGCGCCCAAAAGGGTAGATAATTTGATTCACTTGAGAGAATATCTTTAAAATCGAATCGTCATTAATACCTGTTTTCTAGGAAATATAAAAACGACAGCAGTTTCGGACATATCCAATAGATGAAACGTATGATACCCACAACATCGAGATAAAATGCTGGATTGACAATATTGATAAGTACAGTTTGTTCTGAAGTTGTGCCTTCTTCTAGAGGAATGAATTTTTACATTGTGGTTCGGAAAATGCATAAGTTTGTGAAATGTTGTTATCAGCAAAAAATATTACATCATTTTATCTTTATTACGACAAAGACATGACACGATTATTTGAAGAGCGGTTTCAAAAGAAATTATTGCCAGCGATGAGTGTTATTGTTATGGACAATGCTCTATACCATTCACGACAGTCAGTAAAAAATCAAGATTGAACAGCACAAAATCAGAAATAGCACAATGTACAATTATACAAAATCACAATTGTTAGAAGTATTACATACAAACATATTTGCAAAGCAATATCATATGGATAACATCGCTGCTGGCCATATTTTAATTGTGTTGTGTGAGTAGATATACAACTAGGGCGACCACCAAAATAACAACGTAATTTAAAGTAACGGATGCCCGATAAATATCGGCATATTTCATAAAAGTTTTTATTTAAACTGTCAATTTATTAGTACCAACAGCAGTAGGTACCATTTACGTTCGCATGATAGATTTAATATTCTCGCTATCGTTTGGACCCTTTCTTGAAAACTTTACCACCCTCCTTATTTTCGTCCCTCAAGATTATGTTAACGGCATAACAATCGAAAAAAATTCGACATCCGTCATCAATTTCCGGTATCTTTACGGTATCTAGAATTTTCTACCCCACCCTTCTATAAAAGCAAATCGATGACATTCGTCCGACTTAAAAAAGCAAGCCCTCTTATAACTGCAGGGGTTCGGACGTTGTTTGCGCCACTAAGATGTGCGACTGTAGTACAGACCTTTCTAAAGTGTTCTGGCGAGCCGAAATTGCTTGTATACGCAGTAAATACACAATAAAATCGTAGTACACAAGCAACATGTAGAATGTTAGAGAGTAAAGTACATCGTCCCTTGTGGGGGTTAAAATACGAACCAGACGGCTAGACAAGTACAATTGGGGATGAACGAACCCACTCGTTACTTTAGACGTATGGTGTATACGTTTATGCTAAAATTGTTTCGCGCGAAATGTTGTTTAGTTTAATGAGATTCCATTCAAATTAGCGTACAGTACCCCTAGATATCAAATTTTAACTTTGTGTATATGATGATAACATGCGGTTTACAGATATTAATGCAAAGTTAAATTGAATTGTGGCAGATCTAGATAATTGTTCTAGAAATATGTATTATGTTCAACTGCTAGATTATTGTTTATTCAAAAAGTTTCTGTATAGTAGAGCTACTGCAGTTTCTAAACATTATTTATTAATGTTACTTTCGTACATTTAATAAAGAAAGCAGAACTTTTATCTATCGTTTTATCGTTATTATTCCTAAACATTTTCAATTTAAAGACAATATAATCTAGACATCGCAAATAAATTTAAATTATTTAGACTTAACGAAGCAAATGTGCAATTATCACATTCTCGGAAAGTTTGTGATATATTTTGGTAACTGAATTTTAAACTCGTTTATATGAATGTTCCTATGAATACTTAATTACAGTATTTTTCAGTATCTTATATTTTGGCTACAATCAGAAGTACAGCTCTCTCCAAAAATGAAAGCTCTATCTATACTTTATTATATGAGGAACCAGTTAGAGAAACTTTGAACCTATTGTTATTTGTTTATACAATCCCATGTTATTTTACACTGATTAAGATTTAATATAATCTAAGTCGTGGTCTAATTGCAGCCGACTCACACGTTCTGATAATAATAATAATAATAATAATAATAATAATATATTTCATTTCATTATGCACATATACAGCGTGAAATTCGTCAGTTACATACAATATACAATAAACACAGAAACTACAGGGTACATTCATTAAAATACTCTTCAAGAGAATATATACATTTTTCTACTAGGAATGCTCTAATACTGTTCTTAAACTTATTGCTACTTATAATCTGTTTAAACCTTTGAGGTAATGCGTTGAATAATTTTAAACCCAAAGAATTAGGACAGTTTTTGGTTAAATTCAATAAAAACCTAGGAATATGAAAATGTCCTTTAAACCTAGTATCATAAGTATGGACGTCACTATTGCACGGAAATTCCCGTTTGTTCTTGTGAATATACTTCAACAATTCATATATATGCAAGGCAGGAACGGGCAGAATATTCCATTTTCTAAAGTAAGGCTTACATGATTCCCTAGAGTTAATTGCAGCCATGCAACGAATAATACGTTTCTGGGCCAGAAATACATTTCGCACAGCGGATGATGCACCCCAAACAGTAATACCATATGATAGTATACTGTGAATATTAGCGTAATAAAACGATAATAAAGGTTTAATATTAATTATCGCCCTGAGATTACGTATTTGGTAGCAGCTCGAATTTAATTTATTTATAATTTTCTGGCAATGATTACTCCAAGATAATGTCTCGTCCATAGTCATACCTAAAAAATTAATTTCGCTTACCCGCTGTATTTCGTTGTTTTGTGAAGATATATCGAAATCAAGTTGCGTTGTATTTTGAATAGTATGGAAAATCACATATTTTGTTTTATTACCATTTAAATATAGTCTGTTGTTAGTAAACCATGTAGTCATATCTTTCAAAACTGCGTTTGCCTGATTTTCCATTTCTAAGGTATTATTATTTGATACAATAGCACTAGTATCATCAGCATACATAATTATTTTGTAGTTAACCAGAAAGTCAACAATGTCATTTACAAAAATTAAAAAGAGTACAGGGCCCAAAACACTACCCTGAGGCACCCCTCTTTCAGTAGGCAAAACAAAAGATCTAAAATTGTTTATACAACTACATACCAGTTTTATGCCGAATCTTTACCAACTGGAGCCTACCACGCAAATACGACTCAAACCATTGCGCTACTACACCCCTAATTCCATACCATTCTAGCTTGGTCAACAAAATATCATGATCAACACAATCAAAAGCACGACTCAGGTCACAGAAAATTCCACACAAAACTTTTCGGATTCAACAGCTTTTATTACATGTTCATATAGGGCATGAATCGCGGTAAGTGTTGAATGATTATATCGATAACCATGTTGTTGGCACGCTAAAACGTTGTGTTTATTTAAATGCGAAAGTAATCTGTCCAACATCGCATATTCAAATATTTTTGAAAAACTAGGTGAAATTGTTAATGGACGATAATTGACTATATCTAGTCTTGAACCTCTTTTATATAACGGTGTTACACTGGACACCTTCAACTTTTCTGGAAATTCACCCAACCTGAATGACATGTTCACTAAAATGGTTAATGGGGTCACTAATATGTCTGATATTTTTTTCATTAAACTACACGGTACATCATCGGGTCCAGCGGAGCTTTTATTTTTAATCTTATTAAACAAGTCTTTTATCTCATATTCGTTGAATGGCATTGCACACATACTGTAAACATGATTATAACCGCTACTTGAACAATTGCCACCACTAGAAATTTTTGATACTATATCATCGACCGATTTGACGAAATATTTATTAAAAGTTTCAGCTATTTCAAGGGGATCCTCTATTGTCCCTTCATCGTTTTTTAGAACAATATTTTCATGTTGTTTTACTTTACCAGACAATTCGTTAATAACATTCCACGCCGCTTTAGATTGATTTGATGACGAGGTAATTTTATTTGTATAATAATCACGTTTAGTATTTTTCAACAGGCTAGCATGTTGTTTTTTTCGTTGCATATATATTTCCTTCAAAGCAGGGAACTTCTTTTGCAAAATATATAAATCTAACATCTTCGCAAGAACGTCTCACCTCAAAAGTAACCCAATTTCGATTGTTTTTAACATTTTTCTTTGCCACTCGGAAACAAATATTAAAGCATTCCATGAAAATATCATAAAAATAGTTGTAAGCAGCGTTTACATTTTCATAACTGTACAAATTGCACCAAGATACCTTATTTAACATTTGTTCAAGACGTATGATGTTATTTTCATTAAAATTTCTTTCATAATATACGGAATTTACAAAGTTACATGATGTGAGGATGGGTAAAACTGCAAACAACATTCTATGATCAGATATATCAGAGTCCATTACACAAATATTATCCACATCCCCAGTTTTTGAAAAAACATTGTCAATAATAGTTGCCGATGCACCCTGGACACGTGTATATACATTTACACAATCATATAAATTAAAAGTTGATAAAACATCTCTCAGGAAACGTAGTTGTTGAGAGTTATTTGAGAAATTAATATTGAAATCTCCAACTAAAATGATGGATTTTTTTATGTTATGAAACCTATTAAGTAAATTTTCTAAATTATTTACAAAAACGTCATAATCTCCAGTAGGAGATCTATAGCATGCAAACAAATATATTCTCGTTTTCCGCACCACAAACTCCAAACCACACATTTCAAAGCTTTTTTCAATATTAAATTTTGATAAATCAATTGAAGAAACACGAAGTCCATTTTTAGACCAAATAGCGACGCCTCCCCCTTTATAAAGAGCTCTGCAAAAATAGGCACACAGCGTATAACCGTTAATATTATAAGACTGAATAGATTCATCAGTAGCCCATACTTCAGTTAAGCAAATGAAATGTAGGTCTGATAGTTCAGCCACAAAACTTTCGATATACAAAATTTTGTCATAATTTAAACACCGTACATTTAAAATTAAAACATGAGGGTCTAACTTCAATAATTCGCCGAAATCTACATTAAAAAATTATCTGCTTGAACGCCATATACATTTCGCACATCAATGTCTAAATTTGTGTCCATGTCAGTTACATTTATATTCATGTCTATTAATTTACAGCCTGGTGTATCTGATGGTGATATAAATATAAGATTATGTTTATTAACGTATTGTTCATGATCATTATTATTTATAATCCCATTACTAAAAGTAATAAAAAAGGTGTTGAAAATATGTTTAATTAAGTTAGCTCTCCCTCTATTAGTCAAATGTAAACCATGTCTTGTAAAATCATATTTGTTCAGCAACGAGTTACAATCAAAATACTTAATATCTGAATTCTTTACAATGTTATCGTATATATTTTTATATATTTATAGAAAGGAATCGACATCAGTATAACGTTAGTAGAACGCGCTATATTTTCTAAATGAGATAGTTTACTTAAATTAATTTTACCGTCATTAATAGCATTGTTTGAGCCGCCCATTATAATAACGTAGTCCTGATGATTAAATTCGGATACCAGAGGCTCCAAATCGCGAACCACGTTTTCCAGACTTGCATTCGGTTTACATATTGTGATAATACTGTAACCATGCTGTACTGTAACCATGCTGCACCTGATGCTGAGTCTGCGCCACGATCTAAGCAAAAGTCAAACGGAGCCAAATCTAAACAATATATTCTAACAGTTCGTAAACGTAAAGATTTGAATTGAAATTGATAAAGATAATGTAGTTTGAATGCCACTAAGCAGTGACAATGAACTTGGCGTCAGATGAAAGGGACTTTCCCATGTTGTGGTAGAGGTACTGATTTCCATTGCTTTGATTGCAGATTGTTCCTGGCGTGTTATGGCGAACCAATATGTGTCCCTCTCATAGTAATAAAACTGCAAACAAAATCAGTTTGGATCCATTTTTAAATGTCTAAAATCATTGAGAACGTTTTCACAATTGTTTTTGATTAACATTTAAGAAGCTGTACCCATCTTAGACAGAGCTTTTCACATACATACCCCTGATATTTCATGCACATCTATACGTCATTTACTCTAAGAAAGCAGATGGTGCTGTGATATACTTACAATGCACACACGATACTTTTTTTATTGAATAAATGTCATATTTATATACTATGTCATATTTATAATATACACTATCTCTAGCGTGAACACGGTTAGAAAGAAAAGAGAAAGATCTAGAGTGGGGCGATTGTAAAACATACGTATATGGAGTTAACGCATTGGCAAGTCTACTACTCCGCTTTCCTCGCTATTATAAGTTTCGGTGTTTCTAATTTGAAAGTTTATTAATATTAAGAATCAGTTTATATTTTTGCTACTTAATATCGTAAATACTTCCCCAGTACATCGTAGCGGCACACGGGTGGCAATCTATGCCTACGCCTCTAGCGTCTTGCCAGCTCTTCCTTCTCTTTTTTTTCTGAAGAAGAATTACTTTCTTTCATAGGAATAAACTTTTTTATGGGCTATGATTCATTACCAAGTTAGAAACAATACTGGAGCACTGCTCCAGATTTAAATGTTCAGTTAGTAAGTAAACCAATGCCACGTAATCGATTCCAAGATATTTTATCAAATTTACGTATAAACGATAATACTAATATTCCTAAAAATAATGCTGTGAAATAATAAAATAAAGTCCGCCCTCTCTTGCAAACGCTCAACGGTCCGTTTTATGCCGTATATCACGGAACTCGTGAATTAGCTGTGGATGAATCAATGATTGTTTTCAAAGGTCGCACTAGCCTAAAACAATATAATACAATGAAACCGATCAAACACGGATATAAAATATGGTGTCTTGCAGATCAACTTGGATTTGTACTGCAGTTTGATGTTTATCAAGGTAAAAATACAGAAGTAGATAAAAAGTTTACTCGGTATGGTTTAGGTGGAAAAGTAGTTCTAAATCTTACTGAGAAAGAATGGAGGAACTTCTTTACCAGCATTCCTCTATTAGAAAAATTAAAACTGGAAAATAGCTTGTGGAACAATTCGTTCAAACAGAAAGCATTGTCCTAAATATCTTGCAGATGATAAACAAATGAAACGTGGTGATTACGAATGTAGAATTTCGAATACCGACATTAGTTACTTCAAGTGGAAGGATACTAAATCGGTAACTTTATGCTCCAATTTTCACGGAACAGTAAAAACAACAATAAAACGAAAACAAAAGGATAGTTCTGAGCTTGACGTAGTTGGATCAGATTATAATAATAAGTGTATGGATGCAGTAGATCATGCAGACCAACTCAGGGGAAGCTACGCTATGGACCGCAGGTCCAAGAAATGGTGGCATCGACTTTTCTTCGGATTTATTGATATCGCCTTTGTCAATACCTATATACTACACAAGGAATCCTGAGAAGAGCCCATGAGTTTATTAGATTTTAGAAGAGCGGACACCAAAAGAAGGAAATATGATTATAGTGTTCCTAATGATATTCGATTAGGAAACCGTGGCTCTCTTTGGGTCACATTCGTAAAACAGAGAGGCGAAAATTGCTCTTCTAAGGCTATACAGTCTAGACCACATTCTAAATATGTTACTTGTGCTCTATTTCTGTGCTGAAACAAAAAAATTGTTTTGTCGAGTATCATGACCTGTAAATAAAATTTTAAAAAATTGTAACAGAAGTTTTTTTTATTCGCTAGTACTGACGGTACTTTAAGTCCGCATCCTCTTGATAAGGGTAGATGGAAAGAAATGATAAATTTAAGGTTTGCTGGCTGCTAATTGTTTATTTTTTAAGCATTGTGTGAAATTTTACATACATGGCTACCCAGTGATGTGGGAGATCTCTGGTCCGGGATTCAATTTTCTGAGGGGATAGTGATATTTTTTTCAGAGAATTGTGCTGTAACAAATCCATTGAAGATATTGACACTAACACAAACTATAAAGCAAGAGTTGCACGATAGTCAGAAGAACAATACAACTTAAGATCAGCTGCAATTAGCTCCCACCGCAGATAAACAAATCTATTTGTTTTCAAACCGTTAAGGTTGCGTGGCAATGGGGGATAACATTTTTGTAGTGGTGAGCATATTAATTAATCTAGCGAATCCAGCGACCCTCCGTGTGGATCACTTTATGTGCGAATTTAAAATTGATAAGCTTGGGGAGCGTTTCAAGCTTCATATCAATAGATGCCACTGTCAAATATTAAAATTTGTTGAAATTGTGAAAAAGAAAGAAACGAAATTACTTCCTGCTGTGGAAAGAGAGCAAATAGTGCAAATTTGCAATGAAGGATCAGATAGGTTAAAACTCACCGTCACAGAATAAACAGAAAGGACAAGTTTGTCGGAACCTTTGATGTTTGAATGACGATTCTGAGTGACCTTGAGGCTATTGATTTTGAAAATATGTCCAAGAATGTTGGCGGAAAAGTTTGAATTCTATTTCAAGCATCTAGGTTATATATGTTCGAAATGTACATAATGTATTAGATCATTATATATAAAAATAGATATTTAAGATTTTAAACACAAGAATCTAACAACAAATTTTATTTTAACTGTATTATTTGATTATGCTTTACTATAATTAGAATAGTTGCCAACATACATAAACCAAGTAGGTAAAACGTACACATCACAAAATCACTAAACTCGCAACTAAAAACTAACCTCCAAACACCTTCAAACAAACAATAAACATGTAAACAACATTCCAGGAATATTTGGACATATTTTAGAAATGGCGTCTGTCAGTCATGCGCACAAAAACCATGACATCAATTTTAAGGCTTTTGTCCTTTCTGTTTATTCTGTGTCACCGTACACACGCACAAATATAATAAATGTATTATTTACTATAAATATATTCATACAGTAGGTATATCTTATTTTTCTTTTTTATATATGTGTGTATCTATTCAGCTGAAAATCCGATTAATTCAGCATAAAGTATAGCATTTATATATTATGAGGGCTTCCTGGTTTTGAGCGTTCTGAGGGTCAGAAGGTATTCACCTCTAGCGTAATGCAGCAGGTTTCTAAGTTGTATTGTTTGCTAGACTACCGTTTGTAGCTCTTGCTGTCTATTTTATCGTATTTGATTGTTTTCATGGCGCTGTTAGTTATATCTCAGCAGCGAATTATATTCCAATCGGAGTACGGATAGAGGGAAGCTAGGTTTACACGGTCAAATAAATTCATGAAGTTTTTGACCTTGAACTTATTGGAATTTGTAAACGCTAGAATTGTCGTGAATTTTGCTTGTCAAATAAATTCATGAATAAATTGACGAATTAGAACCTGCTCTAATTTTTCGTCAATTTTCTAGGGAGTTATGGTTATATTTCAGATTAGAATTTACTACCAACTTTCATGATGTGTGAAGTGTTTTGATGTTTGTGTTCTTTTTATAAAACATTGTTAGGCTGAGAAAGTATTAAAATCGTATTTGTCATACATTCGTAAAAATGATTTAAATTGACCAGGGTCGTCTTGACAGTCCTTATGAACTAGATTTGCCTTTTTTCTCTTCGTTGCAAGCATGGCCTCACCTACCAACGTCGATTTCTTATATTGCAATAAATGTGCAGATATTGTCGTTGGCATGTTTTCGATTTCTTTGTAATTCCCATTTCTACTACAGCATAATAATAATAACAATAGATAACAATAAGTTAAACGTAACCTCCAAATTCATAAATGACACAAATGTAAACAGATTTTAGGTTGCTAAAAAACAAAAGTCACTATTTGAGTCACTATTTGAGGATTGGCAGCCATGAATTCGTTTAAGATATTGGATTAACTTTTACTGTTTACATGATCAAATAAATTGAGAAATATATTCACGAATTTTTTTCATGAATAAATTCATCAATTTATTCATCAATTTCTTTGACCGTAAACCTAGCTGAAGACGTGCTACAAGTATTATCGACAATTACTATTACCTTTGCAATTATCGAGTTAAGTTAAATCGAGTAATAAGACTAGCCGACATGATCCTTATAAATGATTTAACAATCTGAAATGTTAGTATTTTTTATTGTTTTAAACATAAAATACAGTTTTTATGTTTAAAACAATGCAAAATACAGACCATAAGGTATAATATCACATTTTCTAAATAATAGGTATTTAGAATTGTATGTTTGTCTGTTTTTAAAGATTAACGCAAAATTTAAAATTAAAAAAATATTGTAGTATTGCCCAAATTTGTGAAAGCATCAGAAAAAGTAGCCAATTGTTTTAAACATTTCAGGGATAAGCTTTCAAAGCTGCCTATTTTTTTATAACTTCTGCTTAACAGAAGTATGATTATAACTTTAAAACTAGATGTGATGGAAAAATTTAGTTTTTGGTTATGCTTTCAGTTAAAAAACTATAAGGACTACACACCCTATCTTTATAAGAGTTATTCATAAAGATTTAACGTTATCGGCTAGTATTATTAGAAACTTATCCCTAATCCCTAATTTTCTCATATCATCTTGTGCACACTCAACCTTTTCATCTGTGGTTGAAGCTTTTTTGGTCGTTCATCGCGTGAGTTACCTTTAAGGAATCATTTTAATGGATATTTTTGCATTTAGCCGCTAGTGTTTCCCTTTTAAAATTCTATTTATAAAACTGTCTAAAACGAAGACTTTTATACATTGTAATTTATCCATTTCCACGTAACATGCAAATCATTTAGACCTAGACCGCACCCTTGTTGGATTTTCTTTAACGCGAAGAATCGGAATATTACGTGATTGTTAGTTTAGAAGAGCGCTACTTGTTATACAAATCTACCCTTATCTTTACGAAAATATTCTTTTTAAGATTGCTTAAAAAAAACATATTAAGCGATAATAAAAATTAAATTTTCTGCGTAATGTGAGAAATTTTAGGAAACATTTCACGTTATCCATCCGCTAATGGAATTTCCGAATGAAGCTATTTGCGGAACCATTATGCTCTGTGTACTTATTTTAGTCAACATAGATACAATCTCAGAACCTTTGAAGAGTCCAACGCTAGTTTTTACATTTTAAATTATCGTTGAATATCTTGTTCCTGTGCAATTACCGCACATATACATACATACATACATACATACTAAATATGCTCGTGCAGTAATTAAAATCCACAAATTAAAAAAAAAATAATTATTAACAAATTCTCAGGGTTCCCGGTCAACTAGCTCTCTCAGGGGTCGTTCACGAGTAGCACTGGTGAAATTGTTTACACTCTGAGTAAACAAGAAAAAAAAATTAAATTAAATCACCACTCTCAATAAGAAAAATGCTTAATACAATTTAATCAGCCGTTTTTATTAAATTATTACAATATATTAATTAATTTCTTATACCTTAAAAATAAATTGTAATTTATATAATAAAGTATTCACAATTACAATATAATTTTCTTATAATTTAAATATTTAATGATATAAATTTTAATTTATACCGCCCTCTAAGTGTCAATTACTTAAACAAACCAACAACCAAAAAAAAAAATCTACATTACCGATCGGTCTATATTAACTATATAATATTCAAGGTCATTGACCCAATTAATAAACGTGGCCTTCTGTTTATTATATTAATTATGCCTTATCCAATTTATTTCAACCAGACCTATATGTTATGAATTATTGAAGCTAGTATCCATTAGATGAAATTAAATACTAGTAAAAGTAACAGAATCAAAAAGGTAAAATGGATTAAATATTCTAACCTTAAATTTCAGAATCTAATTATCTCAATCGGGAATTTCAGCCTTGGGAACGGAAGGATAACAGGATAAAGGGATCGATTGGCCAATCCTAGGGTATAGAAAATAAAATAAACATATTAAAATCTCATTCAAAATAAGAAAATTTCGGATACAAATCCTACAATATCGGCGTTTTTTTTTTTTAAGGAAGAAATCAACAACAAGCTATCTCGACGACAACTAAGAACATACTGCTGTTATTCAAATTTTTCTCCAAAAAATGATGTGGGATCAGAGTTTTTTATTGGTGGAAATGAGGACAATAATTATTACTGACATCTTGAAGAAAAAAAATTATTAATGACCCAATTTTCATTCCTTTTACTTTTTAGTTAGTTTTCAACTAAAGAAATTGACAACATTATTAAATTATACTTTTTCAGAAACCTACTTTGGCCAAATATTTTACATTAATTCCAAGTATTTAGAAAATTTGCAAACTTAATCTCGATAACATTCTTCGGGTGCGTATTTTTTATTTAACATAATTTTCTGTAGTATTCTAACAGTAGTGCCTAAAATTATTTCTCTTAATTTTGAAAATTATTATCTAAAATTTTTTTTCCCTTCGTAATGAACTTAATTTACATAATTTTTGACATATGACAAAGAATAGTTTTAGTAATAAATATCTGAATAATAAAAATTTTCTATGCTTTCCAATCTGGTTTAATCTGTCTGCTGCCCGGGCTCTTGCTACAATCCAACCCTCCTAGTCAAATTGCCCCGAACAATAGCTAGATCTCACCGAGATCTTCCAGCTGATCAAAAATACTTAATTCTACCTAACCCCTTGTACAAGTATTCTTTTAATTACCTTTTTTTATTAAAATAAAATAGTCTTTAAGTTGTGTCTATACAATACATACATACATACATAGCTACAGTCTGTATAGTAACAGCATGTACAGTATAAATTGTAATTGGCTTCGCATATCGTCGTAGTTTCTGTGTGAGCCGATAGATGGAATCTTTGTCGTGAATGCTTTGTCATAAAAGATTCAGTTGACATCGAACTGTTGCTTGAGAAACATCATGTTCACATCCTAAGGGACTAAAAATGTCATGCGCGACAGCTGCCAAATACCTGGGAAAACCAAAATCGTTCGTCGATAAGTGGGTTCATCAATATAAGAAGGTAAAAAATGTGGTTGACTTGGCAGAACGTGGCTCGATAGGCAAAGTAATGCCGAACACGGAAAAAGCCTTTTTAAATTTCGTTGAGTGGAACCCGACCTTGACATTGCGACAAGGAACAGCAAAATTAAAACAGGTCAGAGAAGTATCCCATACAGCTATTCGAACCCATTTTGCGCATAATGTCAAATATCTAAGCACAATGAAGAAACCATTGTTACGCGAACAGCATGTAATGAATAGACTCGCTTGGACGAAAGAGAATTTGGAGGAAAGTAATCTTTACGGATGAAGCTTTTGTTTGGGGATATACTACCATCCGATGTTCCTGGTCAACCTCGTCCAGTAAGCTAATCCAACGGACTGTTAAACACCCTGTAAAGATTTATCTTTGGGGCTGCTTTTCGAAACAGGGTTTCGGAGTATTACATTTGTTTACTTACAATTTAAATGCTCCGAAAATGCTTGAAATTTATAAAAAACACCTGTTGCCGACTGCTGAACGATGGTTTATAAAAAAAAGCGAGGACTGGGTCGTACAAGAAGACAACTACCCAAAACACCGGAGCAAGCTCCGGACCGAGTTGAAAAGGAAGTCTGGCATCGTCACACTTGATTGGCCATCGCAGTCGCCAGATGCCAATCCTACTGAGAATGTGTAAGCATATCTCAAGAACAAGCTTCGAGGAAAAAAGAGTGTTCACTTTGAGTCAGCTGACAACTTCGTCTCATTTGGAGGTCTTTACCGAAGGAATATGCGGTTAATCTAGTGGAAAGTATGCCTCAGGCAATTATCGATACCGGTGGTGATTAGACTCATTATTAAATTTACAGCATTTTTGTCCTCACACAATACAACAAATCCATGCACTTAAAAATGATTAAAAATACTTCCTTGTCGTTCTAAGTTTTTATTATTATAATGACAATATTTATGAGCGGATTTATAATATTAATTTAGTATATTTTAAGTTAATTGCTCTGGTTCTTTTTGTTGTTACAAGGTGATTACTGACTAATCCTCTGATTATGTTATAGAGGAAACCCTTACTCGTTCTAAAAATAGCATCATATTAATGAATTCCCAGAAATTTCCATATCTAGACGAAGTAGGAGAATATTTGTAAATAGTATCACGACCATCTAGTATATCCACTCGCGTCGATATGTTAACAGTTTTCTACGTGTATTACAAAATTCAATAGTATTTCGAAAGGATTTCCGCTACATATAAAAGGTAGTGTGAATATTATTATGTCGAGAAAAAGTCTAAATTTTTAAATCGTCAAATACATGCTGCAAATCTAATTGAATTAAGTTTTCTGATGAATCTATATTTATCAATTTTACGATTAAGATAGGTTCTTTAGATCTATAACTCTATGTTCCAAACCTTCTTTGAACCTCTTAAGTTTTAGGTTAACGATTCCATTCTTAGTATACATCATCAATACAGTCTTCATTTTTACGGCATCTTTTTATTATATACAACACAGAGCACATTACGCACCATTTGGATGAATATTGCATACAGCAAAGAGAAAATAATTATAATTTCGTTTCGATATATGGAACCGGATTTTTCTATGTCACTGGATGGCAAACTGATGTGGGCAAGCTGAGTGGCGGCGAATAAATCTTTCACGGTTTACATTTCACTTGAACAACTTGCGTCTGTTTATTGTTGAATGAATAGACACAGAAGAGTACGAGATAGAACGAGAACGAGAAGTCTGGGATGGACAGATGTATTACAACAGACATCACATTCATACAGTGAATGTGGAAAGTATCTGTACCTACATTTAAAAATTTCTATGAAGGTTAAACACCTATCGGTTTGCCCAATCCAATATGTTTAACATACTATTACCTTAATAATCACTACATCTGAGTGGTTATTAAGCTAACATTTTATTGTGAACATAAATACGGATATGCATAAACACTTTTTCAGTGATTTGGTTTTTGTAATCTGAAAAATTTAGTATAGCATTTATATATTATGAGGGCTTCCTGGTTTTGAGCGTTCTGACGGTCAGAAGGTATTCACCTCTAGCGTAATGCAGCAGGTTTCTAAGTTGTATTGTTTGCTAGACTACCGTTTGTAGCTCTTGCTGTCTATTTTATCGTGTTTGATTGTTTTCATGGCGCTGTTAGTTATATCTCAGCAGCGAATTATATTCCAATCGGAGTACGGATAGAGATAAACACTTTTTCAGTGATTTGGTTTTTGTAATCTGAAAAATTTCTTTGTACATTAATATAGATTTTTTACGATTGTATATATCAAATCAACATGATCAATAGAAGATATTAGCGGGAAATTCCACAGGAAACGACACAATGCGCGACTGTTAATTACAAAGTATAAATTAATTCTTTAAACAAATCCGGAGCGTCTACGCAAAAGTATACATGCCCATTACAATTTCTTTAACGAAAATAGCAACGGATATATGTAAGTTGGCACTAATTCCTAAACAAATTTAAAAACATTTTTTTTGTGAATAACAGCTAAAAAAAATTGTTTTTAATTTGGACATGTTTAATATTGCTCGAACTCAATGGACATGTTATTACGAACGATTTTATTGATAACAACAGAAATTTATCCTAGTAAATTGCAATTAATAATTAACTCAATCGGCATCGGCATTTAAATTCATGGCTTCATTTTGTACTGTACTAAAGAATATTATTTTATAATAGAAACGTTGAACGAGGTTAGTGGGATTAATAGAAGAAACGCCCTTCTTGGTTTGATAAAAATCCGCTTAAATAATAGTTTCTTCAAACTTGAAAATGAGTTTGGAATAAGTAATTGCAATTAAGATCAATCGAAGACAAAATAATTTAACATTTCTTCCTAATATTGTCATTCGAGACATGTGATGTTTTTCAACGCCAACTTATCTTTCAAGTTGATATTGCCTAGCGTTCTTTTAGAACTTTTTTGCTATAAGTTGAGAACGGATAGAAATATCGAGATGCGGTTTTCAGTCAAATGTAGCTTATGTAAACCTACTTAAGAATCTATTAATGCAACAGTAACGTTCCATTTAATTTTTTAATGAAAATCGTAAAAATAAGTTACCGTTGCAGAAAGCGACCTCTAGTTTATTAATTTTAAACTAATGGATACAGCATATAAACGCTGTTTGAAGTCCACACAATTCCCTTTCAAACGAGTCCAGGATGATTCGGATATATTGAATAATAAAGAAAATATTACGCTTTAAACATTGACAAATAGATGGTCTTCTTTCTCTCTTATTATGACAGATACGAAAAAATGTCACTAAAGAGAAATATCTGGTATTGAACGAGCTTTCAACTGATGATGTCAAAGTTAAGTGAACAACATAAAAACAGCACATTTGCATGGTCAGGGATATGTTTCTTGGAACGGAAAAGTCGGTGAAGCAAACACTGTAGGACCTCCATGCAAATAAGTTATCACTTTTTTCTTAAATATAAAAGTAACTAATTTTAATTTTTTAAGTTGTAAACAAAAATGTACGCTGCAGTTCTGATGCACGTGCAAGGCACAACCGCAACCAAACCATCATTTGATTTTTATCAGCACTGCAGGCAACCCAGCGATTTACTAAAATATATCACTACTTCCCAGTAAGACAACATTCCGTTTTGCCCTGCGACAGTGATTTTGGTTGTGTAAAAAGTGTTTCCAAAAAAACACGATCGATGTCAGAAAACAACAACCGTGTAGCCTTGATTTCAAAAACTGGTGGCCTGCTCACTACAAAAAAAAGCTGTTCTACTTTGGTTTGTGGTGCTACTTGCACAAGAGAAACTTTTGCTGTGTCAAAGTACAGGTAGTTCCTCTATGAAAGTGCTACTCCTGGATATGTGATAACTTAGGATCATATAGATGGCTTCATTTCTCACACTTTTAAATTGCTAAAAGAACACAAAGGCAATCTTCCTATGCTCAAAAATTTTGCATATAAAAAAACCAGTTCCTATCAATGAAAAACAATCGCCCATATTAAAAAAATTATGCCATATGCCACTGGTAAACAGTTCGAATTTTATTACCATGTGACATCTTGGGAAACCGCCAATATGGAAAATGACGATTAGATATCACCTGTGAATTAAACAAACAATTTATTTTTATATATCTGTAGCATCATTAAATAAATTGTTTAATAATTTCACTCTTCTCTCTTTGTATTTTACTAAGTTGAGTTTGAAAACCGTAGAAGTCCAGTAGTTTTTTTAGTTGTAATTAATAAGCTCTTTTGTTTTTTAGGAAAATCATTTAACAAATAAATCCCAAACTATTAAATCAACTTTTCTTTGTAAGCTAATGTTCTAAAATAATGATGTTAAAAGTTAAAAAGTTTTTTGTGATTTTCTCAAAATGACATTTATGGTTTTTAAACTCACCGATTCAATTGCAGTAGGTATCAACATTTTTCTAAAATTTCGTTTTAAACACTTAATACACACAATGTGTGATGTCATCCAGTCATTCTTGTTATTTGCATAAGCAACCGATAAGTTGGTCACATTTTTTAAACATCTCGATGATTTGGACTTTCCTATAATTAGTAACTTACGTTTTTCGGATCCGTCGGCATTTGCACACACAAGAACTGTAATTCTTTCTTTGGATAACTTACCCCCTATGCATTTCTCATTTCTAAATTTCAAGGTTTTGTCGGGAATTAATTTATAAAATAACCCCATTTCGTCGGCGTTGAATATATCACAATCCATGTAACTGGATTTAACTATTGGCCATATATTAGCTAACCAATCCGAAGTTACTCCTTTATTCACCGACATAGCCTCTCCAGATATTTTACCAAGTCCAATGTTACATCGTTTCTTCCATCTAGAAATCAAGCCCAAAAAACAGTGATAGTCATCGCCAAACCCTAATGCTTTACCAAAAGAGGCTGCTTTCTCTACAATGATTGGCCCACTAATTGTATGTTGGAGCTCCGTTGTTGTTTGAACCAGTTAAGCAGAACTTCATCTAAGATCTTCGAACGTTATAGTTTTCAGTCTCTTACGTTCTTTGAAATTTGTAAGCAAAACTTCCATTTCCATTTTTCCTTATCTTCTAATAAGGTGGTAAGCGATGAGGGTGGTAAATTATATTTACGACATACGTCTGACTTTTTAGCACGAGAACTTACGTCTTCTATTATGGTGATTTTATCGGCTATATTCGATTGTTTTCGTTTTATTGTTTTATCGGACATCTTGTACATTAAATTGTTACTTTATTTAAAAATTCGTTGAAGCCGTAATTCCTTGAATAAATGAGGGAAAAATAGGTTGTTGAAAGCGAAATTTCGCAGTAAAGGAATTCGCTGTATCCGAAATACTTAACATCAAATCTAATAGTGAACCAACCTAAATCATAAGCTTACTTCGCAAAAACCGATATTTCGTTGTAACAGTGTTCGTAGTAAGCGGATTCCACTGCATGTATAATATAAGAAATGTTGTGCAAAAACTATATTGTAGAAATAGACTAATAATCATAATAATAAGTGTGCTGGTGTTTATCATAGATTGCCTTCATATTTAACTGTACGAATACCATCAAAACTCACTGTGTGTATGTATACGATTCGGGAAACTACATACGATTCCAAGTAAAGTAATTTATGACATTCATGAGTAATTTGATTGAGGAAATAGACGCTTCAGTATAGTGCGCACGAGTGACAGTAGTATATAAAAATTCAATATGTAAGAGATATACATATACGAGGGAAATATAAAGCCGTAAATTGTTTAACGTTCCTCGACGATAAAAACAACTTTGTGGGAGACAAAGCCAAATAGATTTTGTCTGTATAAAGGTCGCCGTTCGCAACCGTTGTCGGTTGAGTAACTGACAATATGAAATTGTTATTACATAACACGTATTGAAAATTACGCAATAGTTTTCACATTTTTATCTACGATGATGCAAAAAGTTAATACTTTTTGAACCATTTTTTGTATAAAAAGTTGATACAATAATATTGTATAAATCGAAAAATAAAGGTCACTGTAGGATTAATATGCAATGATCTGGTGACACTTTTTTGATCTCTGTTTGTACATTTTAGACTTAAACGAAACCACGTTAGAATTAAAAACAATAAAAGCTTTTATTGTAGTGCAACATTTGTACGAAAATATTGTCGGTATTCGTATGAGTATTATGATATGATTTATAGTGCATTTGGTGTTTTTTTTTTCCGTATCTGTTACCAGAGTGCCAAGCCTATATGTGCGAGACGAGACTTTTTCTGACCTGCATTCTCTGACCAGTTTTCTTCAGAATCGCAGTTCTACATCCACGAGTGCCCAATACCGGCATATTATATCACTTTTACAATGACAGGTGGATTTCTACGGAAGCGTTAATTAGTCCGACGACTAATCAAAACATTAATGTGAAATTTGTTATTTTACATAGCAAAGAAATTACTTTCGTGCTCTGTTCAAATAATTTTCAGCATGTAATTCTTTGTTTATCATGTTTTGTTAGGAAGCTGTTCAATGCAACGCGTAATCAAAAAGGATATGAAAGCAACCGCATAATATCTCTTATATTTTACATCGCACTTTGTTATATTATATTTACATAAACATTGCAGTGTTATCACATGATATTAGAATGTTAGATGGCAGGATCCTATGAACTAAATTTGAGCTGAATATCTGTGAAAGCATTGTGTTTAAGCAATTGCTACAAACATTTTTTTAGAGTTTAAAAATACGTTCCATCTCGGAAAAAATGTTGCAACTTTTTAAATGCAGTATTTACTTAAAATTAATACAGATAATAATTTGAAGAAAATAATTAAAAAATAGGATAGAAATTATTACAAATCTCGGTTGAAAATGGAAAACATTCTGAACAACTCTATTGTAACTACATAACAATTTCGAATGACAATGTTGTTATAATTCAAGCATGTGTTGTATTACATTCTGTAGTTCACTTGAGTGCATGAAAATTATTACCTACCTTATATAGATAAAAATCGTCTCTACATTATTCAAGGTAATCTAATCCAATGCCACAAAGGGGACTACATGACTGAAATGTTCAGGGACTAACTGTGTACATACATGACTCTTACACATACATATCCTCTACACAAATGTAAATTTGTGTCGGCATTGTAATTGGCCACTTTTCTGTTTCTATTTATTCGAGATGACTTAGGTTTTCATAATCTACAACAAATATGTACAGTCTCTGTCATAATAATAGCATACATGAATGCTTGCATTTTCATATCTACATATGTGCAAATGTACTTACATAGTTGAAAAAATATTAAGGGAAGGTTTAATCTCTAGATCGGAATCTGTATAATTTATAGAATCGATTTCACATAATTAAAGTCTAAAATGACAAAAAAGTAAGGTGGTACATTTTGTGTATAAATAAGGAACTTTAATTTCAATTCTATGTTCTTGATAAAATGATAAGAAGTATTAAAAATAATACATTTTTGTAATAATTTACCTGTTGGTGTAGACTATTTGTAGGAATTGAACAATTTTGGCCGACTATGATGCCATCATTGTATCATTTTTTGCATTTATGACATAATCATAAAGCCTCCAGTGCTCTTTTTTAATATTTCCTGTGATAGCGTTTGATGTTTCAAGGGTTTCGATTTTACCTAAAGCTGGACACAAAGCTTCATCTAAGCGCTAGTTTGCGCTTCTTTTAACCGCTTGCTTGGGTGAGTCACGAGAAACCAAGCACAGTCGGGAGGTCAAATCGCTGTTGTTTATCAGTTATCTACCTCGAATATGTTGATGGACGCCATCTTGTATTGGTTCAGAAGCGAGAAATTCAAGTCTCGATTAATCTGAACTGCTTGCTCAAGTTTTTTATTTGGATCAGGTAAAGGCGCTATATGTTCGAATAGATCAAGAAAACACCGTGTTAGGGCCGGTTTTACAAACTTAGAATAAAGCCAGTATAAGTTATCTCTTAAGACTCAGGAACCTGTTCTAGCGTATGAGGGGTATTAGCACTGAAAAGCAAAATTTAACAACGACTGATGTCAAATGCTGTCCAAAAGTCAACCTGTTGTCAAGAGCTAGGCCCAAGTAATGCACCTGGTAGTTTCTGTTATAATGTTCGAGAGAGGGGTACTCAGTCGTTACATAAGAGGACACAAGCTTGTCTCCTCTTCAAGTCTACTTGTAGTGTACACGGCCGTATCATCCACCTTCGAGTGTTATGAACGTTGTGTGAAAAGTATGAACAATACAGGCCTTTGTAATGAACCTTGCAGTACACCATCTGAAATACGTTTACAACTGGAGAGTGTGTATTAATACAAAACATGTTCTGTCGAAGAGATTAGCGCTATCATATTTAGGTTAATGCCAAACTGTCTCGTTTTGTAAAGTAAAACCATCACACCTTATCGAATAAAATGCGTGGACGAAGTTGGGATTTTTTGGAATTGTTTAATTGGATTAATTTTGAACTTCTGTCGATTGTATGTTTTTTAACTTTGTCACATCTGGTCTGCTGCAAAGAATAGTGTAGTATTTAACGAAGGTTTGTGAATTCGGATATTTGTTCTTCATCTTGTATGTTGTATCTCCGAACCTATTGGACCCAACAAAATCATGATCTTTAAACGTACTTCTTCCTTCAAACCAATAACCAGTTGATCAAAACCATTAATGGCCAAAAGGTAACTTTTCTGTAAACTTCTGAAATAGCTGACAAACTTCATTTTGCATGACGCATAATTCTGAATTGTTAAGATTATAGGTTTTTCTTAAAAAATGTGACTTCCTCGAGAAGCGCTCATTTTATAGGTATTGGAAAATTTTCATAAAAGAATTTTTGTATTCATTTCAATAAAATGACGTTTTTCAGGAAACCTTGTTGCTTGATTAGTTATTTTGGTTTGAATGAATCAGTTGTATGTAAGAGACCGGATGTCTATATATGAATATATACGAATAAAAAATGATTATTATGCGCAGTTTTATGAAATAGTCGCGGTTACTTACTGAAATTGTAATCTCTGGTATTATTTTGTTCCGGAGTGTACGCAGTGATTCAATAAAGAAAAAAAGGAGTTTAAATAAGAAAAAAACTCAGCAATGCCTATCTAGAAAAGATTATGTGTAACCAAAAGCACACACAAGATGTTTGTTCTCTTACACACATGTTGATACAATCTTACAGATTAACGTTTTACTAGGTCATCCTTTAAGGCTAATCTCTCTTAATAGAAAGCATGAAGAAAAAAGACGACATTCAGTGTATACACACATCAATGCCGCATTCATATTACCTAACAAAATTGAAAGTGGATAAATTTGTTTATGTAACTAAGTATATATGTATATACCATAATTGTGACGTCTTTTTATGTATCCGATTCCATTTGCGCATAATCCGCAAAAAATGAAATTAAATATCGGAATTATGCATGTTAGGTTTCCGGGTTACTTTCTTTAAAATCCAGTTTACTGCGCTATAATTTACAATAATGTTACTTATAACATTAATTCGGCGTAAAAATAATTTAGATTTGTTTAAAAATGTATTTGCCGAAGTTGCTTTGAAATGATTCGCTGAATTTATTATTTATTTCCGATAAAAAATTTAAATTGTGTTGTAGATTTGTTCTATGTCCCTTGTATGTGTGGATTGAGTTTACAATAGGTATGATTGACCAAAAATTTTCGAATTAGAGTTTCATATTTTGGGATTCCGCTCTGCTTGGCGTGAAACTTATTTTTAGTTTACTTTCGATTTCTTAAAATCAAGTAGGTCTACAGTTGAGCAAACACTATTTTAGTTCTAGGTAAACTACCTTTTCCGTTCACAGTACGCCAAAGTGTTACTAAGAAAAATTGTTCAGAATGAAAATTTATGGCGTTTTGCAAGTTTTCATAACGATCGGCCTACTTTGATAAAATCCAGTATTGCTCAGTATTGCAATTGAAACAGCAATAATAACATGAGGTGGCTTTCTAATTATAAAAACAAACATCGATTACATGTCAAGTGTGTTTATTGTAGTGACATGTGTCGTTATCTTTCATATCATTAAACTAATATCACAAAACTGATTTTCATTGCGAAGTAATGACAATATTTTTACAATAAAATGCGCGAAAAAAGTTTCCTTTACGTGATTGAAAGCTTTAATGAAAAATTTCCCGATATTTATGAATCACATATAGGTGCACATAAGCTTATTAAGAAATGCCCCAGTACTAAACGTACAGAAAACTACCATAATGAAGACAATGCCGCTACTCTGTTACTTTTAGATTCGGTACAAAATGATCCAAAATTGTCTTTGACGAACCGGTCGCTTCGCTTAGGCATTAGTAAATCATACATACAACGAACTTTAAACGACCGGAAGATTTATCCATACGAAGCCATTTTTAATCATACTTTGGAACTAGTAGACAAAAACGATGCCTAGATTTCTGTTTGTGGATAGGAAGCAAAATAGCAAGTAATCGTTATTTTTATCGAAACATTTTATTTTCCGTCGAAGCTACATTTACTACCAATGGAACTGTTTCCTCGCAACATGTTCGATATTAGAGTGACACTAATCCTTATTTTAGAATTACAAATCATCGGCAATGTTATGTTAAAGTCAATGTATGGTGTCTTATTTCGTATTATGGAATAATACGACCATATTTTTTGATACCAACGTTAACCATCATACATACTTAAATATGCTACACAATTTCTTTGATGACGTTTTAGTTGAGTTGCCTCTCAATTATCGGCCGTCAATGTATTTCCAACACGATGATTGTCCGGCGCATTATTCACAAATTGTTGTGAATTTTTTAACCCGTAAATTTGGCCAGCGTTGATGGGTAGGAATGGTCCAGTTTTATGGCCCCCAAGGAGCCCAGATTTGGCTGTTGCCGATTTTTATTTGTGGGGACGTTTAAAATAAAAATAACAATTAAAAAAAAAATTAAAATTGTTTTTGCGATCATTAACCCATCTCAAGTTATGATTGTATTTTCAATTGCTGATTTGGTTTTTTAAAGGCAAGCTGACACAAAGTTGACACAAAATAAAGTTGAAACTGAAGTTGACACAATTCCAATACTGACCAATACTCGATTTTATCAAAGTAAGCCGATCATTATGGAAATGTGCATAACGCCATAACTTTTAACCATAACTTAGTAACATTTTGGCGTACTGTGAACGTAAAAGGTAGCTTACCTAATGGAACTAAAATAGTGTTTGCTCAACTGTAAAGTCCTACTTAACTTTAAAAAATCGAAAGTAAACTAAAAATAAGTTTCAAACCAAGTAGGGTGGAATTCCAAAATATGAAATTCCAATTCGAACATTTTTGGTCAATCATACCTATTGTGAATAGGTATTGTGAACTCAATCTGGGGAGATAACAATATCACACACAAAATTTGTTAAAAAGGTATTGTTGTTAATTGATTAATGGTGAACAACAACAGACACAATAGATGTTTTGTTGCGGTTTTACGAAAATTGTTTTCTGATAGTGATAAAAAAGTTTCGAAAAAAAAATAAAACTACTAAACATAAATTCTGGGAGTTTAGTTATCCTCCTCCCGCGCACGTGACCGTAGGGAGACAGAGTTATTGCCATGGAGTCCCAAAGTGCAATACCTTGGAGAGATTCTAGACACAAGGTTGACGTTCCTCCGCCATTTTACGATGGTTACTGTTACATTCTTAAGGGCGCGATGGGCTCTGACTCTCCTAATATACCACAGGAGCTTCTTTAGCTTTAGACTCAAATTGCTTATATACACGGTGTTTCTAAGGCCGATCTTGATATCCGATGCCCTGACCTGGACCAGTTACGCTAAATCGCAATTCGGCATTATAGTTGCCGCACTCTGATTTGTAAATAATGCACAATTGCATAGAGATCTTGCATTGAGATACGATGGCGCTGGCCAGACGCACATTAGAAAGGGTTGCTGGCTCGGGGAACTCGTTGGTCTGGCACGTGGGGGAGTTAGACCTAGACAGATCACCACCTCGTGTCGCCACTAGACGCATCATGATGGCGGACGCTTGATAGTCGCCATGACCGAACCCCACATCTGGCATCTAGAAAACTTCTGACTGAACATTCTATGACCAGATTGTAGATACCTAGGGGAAGAATAAAAGGCTCAAGGACCCATAAGTCTAGCTTTGGAAAAATATAAGATTTTTGAAATTTAGTTTTGAACGGTTACTAAACAAAATATAGTTTCTAGTATAGGTACTCAAAGAAAAAATCCCATTTGTTTTCCAGTGTAGTTCCAAACAAGAACTATTATTTCTATGTATTCTATAACTATTATTTCTTTAGAGAGCTCTTTTGTTTGAAAAATGAATTCATAATATTTAGATAAAAGATTAAAAAAACATAGAAAAAGGAAATCTATAACAAGAATATTAAAGAACATGAAAACCATCTTGTTAAAGAACGAACAAGTTTGAGAAACGAAGTAGAAACTTAAAACAAACTTAAAATGTTATTAAATAATTTCGAAAGGACAATTTCATAAGTTATGTACGCAATTTTACATATCTCGGCATGTTTAAAACCATAACATTTATAAACAAAGTGCTTCAAAATAATGCGAAGTAGCTTTCCAATTACTTTAACATCGTATTAAAAGCGATAACATCTTAATGTGTCTTTCATGTCCGTAAAAGTCCCCTAAATGATTCGGGAGAAAAGAATGGTTTAAGATTTGAGGGTAGATACAATACTTCACCCTTGGTACATTTGGTTTTTCACCTCGTATAAGTTTTTCTTGCTCACGAAGTCTAAGAAATCTTTCAAGATTATAAAAGATTCGTAAGGGATTGTGATTCTTTTATAAGCATCTACCTAAAATAGATTGGGTAGTCTAAAATTTTCTTTTTACGACGGAAAAAATAAATTAGTTTGCAATAAGTTCTTTTATATATAACAGAAATCATTCGAAATAATACGACTTTCTGTATTTTATCTTACGCGCTAAAGAAATTCGTCGTTGTTGTGTTAAACCAACAGCACAGGAGAAAATCAATTTTCGGCAGGTCGACTCTCGGCCCTAATTCTAGTAAATTTATCGCCCATAAATAACGTCAATTACGTCAAGCAGCTAAATGATTAACGAATATATCGATAATGTAATCGTCGAGTAACAAGGATAAATGTTTGTTTCTCCGGAACAAATTTTCTTTCTTATGTAAGCATTATTTTTTAATTAATTTTTTCTTGAAGGGTATTAGAACGTGTTTACACTAATTTCAAGACAATTTGTTCCGGCGACTATTTCACTGGAAATGGCATTGACCAGTATATAAACATATCTATAGAAACTTTAGTCTTTTATATAAAAATTATAAATCTATATAATTAAAAACAACAAAGTGTATCTTCGCATTGTGACTTTTTAAAATCAAGTAGGCTTGTGTAGTTCAGCAAAAACTATTTTATTTCAGATAAAATACCTATTCCCCTCACAGTATATCAAAGTGTTATTGATTAAATTTTGTCTTCTTTCTTGGTGTAGAGGCCCTTCACTTATAAAATTATGTTGGAATAAATTCCAGTCTATGGATTTGCTAAATTTTATTTTAAAATTATGCAAGACGTTTCGGCAATTTTTTTGCCATTTTCAATTGCACTTAAACATTTCCTCAAAAAGGAGGATACTAGTTGAGTAACGTTATAATTATGTACTGTTTCGTCATAACAAAATACTCACACACAATTCAATGTTAAAATTGTATTGTGCAATTAAAAATGGGAAAAAAATGCGGAAACGTCTTGCATAATTTTAAAATAAAATTTAGCAAATCTATAGAAAATCTATAGTTAAAAGTAAAGGCAAATAAACAAAACAAGTGAAGTGTTGTTGATAAAAGGACAAGTTATACAAATTTGCCATACATACTTTGTCACCCTATTTCTACGCCCTTAGGCGGCTAAAAATTAAAAAAAACGTCGAAAAATTTGTTTTACTAATTTTGTCAAAAAGCATTAACACTAAAATTTCATACACAAACTTTGCCACTCTCTTTCAACCTCGTTAAGAGTTGAATTTAAAAAAATGCCGAAACACCAGTTTCATTAATTCTGTTAAAAAGCATTAATACCAAGTTTTTATTAAATTTGACAATTTTTTGATTGTAGAAACTTTTCCGTCCCTTAGGGGTTGAATTTGAAAAATGTCTAAACACACGTTTCATTAATTGTATAAAAGAGCAGTCATATTAGGTTTCAAATACATTTCACCAATTTCTTTTTGTATAAACCTTTTCATCCTCTTACGAATTGCATTTGAAAAAAAAGTCTAAACAGGTGTTGTATTACTGGTATTGAAAAGCCTTAAGTACCACACTTCAAGTAAATTTAACCCTAGAAATATTACTTACTACACAAAGTTTGCCACCCCCTTTCAGCCGAAATGATGTGTTTCATGAATTACTCCAAAGAACATTCATACCAAGCTTCAAATAAATTTGTCCATAAAAAGGCTATAATACTCCCTCAAGGGTGGAATCTCGAAAAATGCCGTCTTAAATAACGCCTACAATATAAAATCAACTACATCTCCGAATTTCAAATTTCTAACATTAGCAGTTTGGGTTGGGCGTTGATGCGTCGGTTAGGACAAAGCCTTATACAGGGTATAACAGGACGAGCTTACGTTAGCCGTAAGTTCCATATTTGTAAATTTGCAGAGTTATTTTGAGCATGGGGGCAAACTTTTAAAAAATATTAGTATATATTTTCTATTTCCGGTTTCGCCGGAAACACAATCAACTTCATTTTTTTAAATGGATTGCCCATTTTTTTTTCAAACAACTGAATTCAGAAACAAATTTGGCGTATAGATCATTTATTTCGACTGGTGTAAACATTATCATTTTATAGCTAACTTGATTTTTATGAAAATTTTATCAAATGGATCGTAGTACTTAGTGACGTATTTCTTCGGTATGCAGAAGAGTTGGTGAATGATTATTGGAAGTTAGACAGCTACTAAGATGGGCTATTGAAAATTATTTTCACTTGAGTGCAAATAATATACAGGGTGTTAGTATTTACCGACCTAATTAATAATAAATTTCAGACACTAATAACTTCGTCATTTTAAATGGAACACCCTGTATATTTTTATCGCCAACTGTAGAAAATTAAATTCTTCATCAAATGATATTACATTTCCCTATATCTAAAATGAATATTTTAGGAGCTATTCGCAAATTATGCGAATGTATTCAGAAACTTCGTGTGAGCGCTAAAGGTGGCTATGAAAATCTAGTATACGAAAATGTCACGTTTAGGATTGACAAATCAGGATTACCTGAATTTATTGATGATTTACGGAGAGTCCGGAAAAATGTTAAGTCGAACATGTGCTTTATTTCGACAAAGGTATCCAGACTGGCCAATTCCATCTAAAGATGTAGTGCTACGGTTAGTTAAAAATTTTTTAGAACATGGACCGTTTAAGCCAAAATTTAAAAAAGAAAATAATTGATGACGAAGTAGTTGAAATTCGTGTTATGGGCTATTTCTATACCAACCCCACTGCATCTCTTCGAGAAGCAGCGACAACTTTGGAACTTTCAACAATGTCCATTCAAAGGGTATTAAAAAGACATAAATGGAGACCATTTTCATACTAGCAGGTACAGCACTTACATCCGCAGGATTTCGTAGATAGGGTCAATTTTTGTGAATTCTTCACCACAGCTTGTCAGAACGACGAAAATTTTACGAAGAAAATCATTCGGACTGACGAAGCTAAATTTAATAATACTAATATCGTTTCGGGTTCACTGTCAGCAATCATTTAAAATCTTCCCCAATTTTGGCACTGATTGGAGCAGAATCGTTCCCTATTAACTTTAAAAGCTAAATCTCCTTTTATGTATTGCTCAACAGTGTATAGCCCATCCATGATTATAACGATTAAAGAAGAGTCCAAAACTCTTGTTTACGTTTTGCTTTTAACATAAGAAAGTATGATCATATATCATACACCTTAACGCTTTGTAAACCTTTGGAAACCTTTATCTAATTTTCTTTACTTAATAATCCTAGTACACAGACCCAGATAATTACCTTTTAACCTTGCTATATCCACATCCATATCTCTACAGATGCATTCTTGATGTTTACAAATCACAGTTCACCACAGAATTTAGATTTAAGGTTAGGTTTAGGCATAGTTGATTATTTATTAGTATTTGGTTGTTGTCTTTTAGAATAGAATCATGTCAATATTTTGTAACAAACGAAAAAATAAACAAATATACAATATACAAATTGGTCTCCCTGACTTGTTTAAAGGTACAGAGACATATGTATATGAAATATAGTTTCTTTGGACGTGGAAGGCTTTTGATGAAATTTTAGTAACACTGAACATTGACAAATTTTGCTGCAAGAAGCAGGCAGACTAGAGGAGGTAAGACATGATTTTGCCTTATTGATGAAAAAGTTTCCTCCTTCAAACGAAAATTGACATGTCTCTTTTTTTGTATTTCTCGACATTTGTGATTTATTTAAGGTGGATCGTTTTCATTGGAATGCTCTGTATAACAATAAAAATTTACAAAATATCACTACATTCAACTAGTAATTTTGCAATATTATAATATTTTTAAAATATTTCTAAAAATATTATTTGCAATATCTATTTTATATTGTTTTCTTTGTTGCAGGTTGGTATTTAATTTTTATGGATTCCATCTGTTATCAATTTATAGTAAGTAATATAATAATGAAAATATATAATACTCCTATTAAGTAAAAAATTTTGTGGTACTGCTACGATACATCAGCGTCACCTCTAAACTATTTCAAACGCCGGAAAAAATAACTGACCGTACACATTCTGCAATCATTGGGTATTTCCGTGTGAAATAAAAATAACTGATTTATACTTTGCAAACATTCATTTTCGCAGTCGATACACTTTTGTATAAATCCTATAATTTATTAATTAGAATTTTTTTTAATTTAAATATTACTGGTATTACATTTCTCTGGTCAGGCCTAATTAAATACCGGATAAAGGGGATACGAAAACTTGATGCCAAACCATTTATGTTTAACTTTACTACCAGTTTCTTTGCCGCTTAAATTTTGTTTAGAAACACCTTTCAGTAGTCTCCATATACGGATTTCAACTTTTTTCATTTACAAATACGATTAGACCTACGTGTTAAACAAGTTTTGCAGATATATATGTACATTCATACGATAATTGTACACATTTGACAGGTGTTGAGAAAGTTTGCTCTGATGTCTGCTATAGGAAAAAAAAGTTTTATAACTCTGCTTTATATGCATATAATAGTAAAATCGTGCGGTCATCGCACTTAAATCTATTTTTTGCGTGGAAATCAGTAGTTTAAGGAATTTATATTTACTTATAAACTCGCTACTAAAACGACTCGGTAGTCGAGTTTTAAAACGCTCTACTACTATAGTCGAAGATCCATACTGACACAATTTTCACGGTGTTATTATTTCGAAACAGCACGTTCGAACTTACTGTGCGATGAAAATAACTAGTTGAATGATCATTAAAATTGTGCGAGCTTGAGTTACTACTACCGAAACGTACGCCGCCTTTTGAATAATTCAAGTGGTATCGAAGTTTTTAATAGTTTATTTAAATAGTGGCTGGTAGACTATAACGTTAACAAATTTCATAAACAAACAGAACGTTAGCCTTAAACCGTCAATTAGCATACATGTCTAATTGATTGTTATGATAGCGGATTTGTTCGCATATACTTTCATGCATATACACATTTCGCGGAATCTCAGACTGGAGAATTAATTGGAAAAAATGTTTTGAGCAGATTTTTATTTAACGGTCGGTTCTATGCGTAAGATGGAATTTCCGTTTTAGAAGAGTCATCGAGTGAAGCATGAACTCGTTTTTCGTATTTCTTATTAGTTTATAGAGAATTGAATTGAATTCCTATTTAAAATTGTCATTTTAAAGTAACTTCTTTGCAATACTGAGTGGAATATTGATGAAATTATAATATTTATTTACCGATCAGCATTACATTATCGTTAAGTCTGTAGTATCTGGTAATTAAATTTAAAATAGTCTATCAGATGTATGCTATAGATTACATTACCTATACAGACACTTTACCATAACATTTAACATATTTGCTGATTTTCCATCAGATTTAAAATCAACATCCATTCTTCTGTTTATACAAAAACTGTTGGGATCTTTGAGTTCATTGTCCTGTTATATATATTTATATTTTCTACTGGTTTATTTCATAATTAAGGTTCAATAAACCGAGTCAATGTTGCTGAATTTTTTTATTGAAATAAAACGTTAACCATATGTTTATGCTTTATTAACAGAAATAGATGCATATTCGCATTTGTGACAACTATTTAGATTATCTAATGGTTAATCCACGCCAGTAGTCCAATACTGGTGGTCATATCATCTTAGACAAACAAATTATATTTTGTGTGTAGATTTCGTTTTGTTTTGGTAGTAAAAAAAAATATTTTTTAATTACTATAGTGTGTGGTTCAAAACCAGTATCTATTTTTGTTTTAGACGTCATTTTTGTGTGTTTGCAGGTAATTACGATTCCCTTAATTATTTAGCACTGGCTTTACAAAGTAACTGTATTATGTTCGGTACATTGTGTGTTATAAATCAAGCTTCTGTTGACTTACGTAGTATGACTTTTTCATGTACTCTTTGTAGCACAAAGTTATCGATTGCAAATTGAAGAAAATTGAATCTGCGTAGGATAATTTCTCAAAAAAAGGAAGTTTCCCAGCTAAAAGATTTTTCAGTGGTAAACATTAAACCTTTTAAAAACTATTATTAAATTTTGTTTCAATATCACATTATGTGAATCATTATTTATAATGAACTATTCATATTTTTGAAGAAATGTGGATCTGGATGTGTGTAGTCTACCGTGTTGTAAAAGTAGCAGTGCATCTTCTGGTACCCACTTATCCAGTTTGTGGAAATCAAACATTTTTTTGCTCAAATTTGATACTACAGACACTTTTTATGTGAACAATTTTTTGTTTTTTACTTTTTTATTCACAATTGGAAAAAAATTGAAATTCATTTTTTGGAAGAGTAGAATTACCTACTAGTTGGTATTTTGATATTTTTTATAAAGTAACTGTACTGTTGCATATAAAAGCACAACAAAAATTGAGGCTGATAGACTGTTCCTTCTTTGAGAATTATCTGAAAGAATATATAAAAGAATCATATTAGGAAAGTAAATAGAAACTTGATTTATAAGCCAGAATGTACTAAATAATAATCCGATAATCCGGAATAATAAAAACCAGGACGATGCGGATTACTAGAAAATCCGGATTACCAAGGCATGCTCTAACAATATGTATGTATTACATATGTATGTATACCAATTCTTATCATTATCATAGTGTTTCGCTTTTTCCATCAAAATCTCTGAAGTTATAACCGGATGCCTTTGCCTTTACGTTAAAAACCAATCATATAACTCTGATTCCATTTTCGGATATTCAGGCTTGCGTAATTTTTTTTTTAATCGGTGCAGAGGTACAACTGTTAACATAGCTAGCAATAAAAAGGAAAGAAATTAATGATAAAGATAATTTCAAAATTGATTTATACACACCTTTGTACTTTTTCGGAATTTCTTTTAACATCTGAAATTGTTGACATTCCAACATTATACTCCTTCGCTAAATCTTTTCCCAAATGTCCTCTTTTAAGTTTTTCAAGTATATCATACCATTGTTTAATTGTTAAAGCTATATGCTTTCGTGTTGGGGCATTGAAACTTCTGTAGGTGTTGGTTTATAGAAGAATAAATGAATGCAACTGTGCATGTTGGAACTTGTTTGAGAGAAACTTCATAATTTCTCGTACGCAATTCGAATGTTATCGAATCCGGATTTCCGAGACAGCAAAAATCCGGATTACAGAATACGCAATGAACAAAAAAATAGGTGCGGAAAACCGAGGAATCCGGAAAAGCAAGATTCGGATTATCGCGTCACCACTGTACAATGCAGTGTATATGGAGATATTAGGATACCCTAGTATTGAGTAATTAAGAAAATTATTTCTGCAATCGCCAAAAATTGGCATGAGGCCGACAACAAAAACGGTCACCATTTTTTAATCGGACACAATGTCTATTTCAAATAATTATTTCGGACTGCCTAAACATAAGGAAATCCACATCCAAAATGTGATTTTGTTCTTCTGATATTTAGAAGTAGCCAATTAAATTGGTTTAGACTTTTTGGTATGAATTAATGTCTAAGCATAGTGGCTAGTACACTTGCTTGCTAGTCCGGCGGTACCGGGTTCGAACCCCAGTACTTCTTTTCTGAATTTGGTTTTCTATAGTTTTCCAAATTTCATGCCAAATTTGAAAAGGCAACATCTTAAGTCGGTCTACAGCTACAGGCGTAATAATAACTTATTGCCAGACGATGCCTCCTGTAATTGGCGCAAGCTGTGGGGAGATGCTAAAGCATGCAGTATTATTATTATTAAAATGATGAGAAGAGTTGGACATCCTAAACCTAATTTAAATACAATTGATTCGGCTGCACGATACTCATATAAAAATGATGTGACCGTGCAAAATACAGTGGACTTCCGATAAAATTCGGCACTTTACAGATGTGGATTTTCAAAAATGCCGGATCTTTGAACATTTCTTATTCAAGATGGTGCTTGGCAGTAAATATTATTTAGCTGGAGCACACAGATAAACTTAACATAACTTTAACCCAAAATTAAGCTTTATTGTATGTTCTATGTTACATACAAACTATAGCAGTACAAATATCCTTGTATACAAAATTATTCTTAACATGCAAATTAATTAATTTCGAACAATTAGAATTTTTATAACAATTTTAATAATTGCTTGATCTATCTTTTTCGATAGGTTTATTCTTATCGAATTCGAATATTCTACAATTTTTTCTTCAGATGTTTTTTCCAACGCATTATCTTTAGAGCCACTCTTAATGACACATTTCAGTAATTGTGTTGTACGTTGTGTGTGTTCAATTCGGTGACTACATTGGCCAAATTTTTTCCCAGCATCGTTATAAGGTCACTTATTTTGCTTGAAATTTTAGTGTAGTAGCAAGTGTATCATCTCTTAAAATTAAATTTGTTTTGAAACTCGGTAAAATTACGATGTGAGTTCAAAACGCCTTCCATGAAGGAACTTCTATGTAAAAGATTAAAAGTAACCCCTTGCCCGTGGGTTGTATCAAAAAAGGAAACAAACTCAATTAACTGTTGTTTTATTTCCCCCGGCTAATGTTGGTGTTGGAAAACAACGCCAAAGTCGGGTTCTTTGATCAGATTGTAGACCTCATAAATTTGCAATTCATTACCATTAATAATTTTGCCAAACTCAATCTTGTATCATTATGCGTAGTCTTAGTTAGCCGCGGGTGTCTCTTCCATTACATCAAGTTCGTGAATACCATACCGAATTTTTCTGAACCAGTCTTTCGAAAAATTACGATCGCAGTTTGTTGCATTCAAACATATTTTTTAAGTTCTTAGCCTGCTCTATAATAGTTATTGCTCCCATAACAAGCTTTCTTTCGGCACATAGGGCACTAGACTATTTGTATAGTACTATTGGTTTCAGCTTTATTTTTTTTTTTAGAAATCACTTTTCTGTTGTCAGAGTCTAAGAGCAAAATGCGTGAATTCGGCATTTATGTCAAAATCTCGAAACGTCTGATGATTTTTTACTTATGACTGTTGCTCAGAGTGACGTGTTTTTTTATATATCTCGGGATGTTGGAAGGTTTACCAGTTATTGGTGGTTTAGAAAACATGTTTACTATGTAATCTCTACCATATGGTTCTATTATACTTGTGCATATGGCATGTATTGTATATATTATTATAAATTTAAATAATCATTGCCTTTTACTTTAATGTTTTTCTTTTAATATCAACATTATAGTAGATATAATACTCTTAAGTCAAGTTGAACAACAGGATAGTTTTGTAGTACTACCTCTGTATATGCAAGATATTTGTTGACATGTTTGTCATTTGTTGATACAAAGCCATAGTCGAAGGAAATTCGATCATAATTTTCAAACCATTTTACAAAATGATAGGCGCACTGAAGCGCTTAACATTCAAACTTGTTTCATTCGTAAATATGTAGTAAAAATAGACCTCATGTTTTTTTTTTTTGCAAGGAAGTACATTTCTCTGTCTTGAATATGTTGGAAACCATTGGAAATACCTTTTTTGCGTGAAATTTAGAAATGTAGGAAACAGGGAGATAAAACTTGTTCGAAGAAACTGATATGAAATCAATTTCCTTTTCAAGGTGTGGGGTGTGGGTAGTACATTATTTTCTCATTTATCAGTTCAATAACCTGGTATTCCGATAAGAAAGACATTCATAAAGAAGAATTCCACACTGGCGTCAACCAAGAAGTGTTCATGGTTACGCATTAAACACAGACGTAATGAATATTTGTTTAGTGGTAGTCGGGTATATACATATATTTACGCTTCTATTCTATTATATTATATTCTGCCATTGGATAGAAGTATATTTTCGATTTGAATTGAAAAATATATGTTCGTTTCGTTAAGAAAAATATTTTGGCTTAATGTATGTAAATCGTCAGTAGATAACAGACATTAGCTTCTAAAACTTTTAATTAATGTTATAATATATCAAAGTAAAAAATATCAAAACTAAAGTGAATCTTATTTGCCTAACGTTAAAAATATTTACAGTTTATCTCCTGCCGATATATTAAAACGTAAACGAAAAACATTTAGATTATTTTTAATATATATTTGAAGGAAAAAGTCGGGATTATGCTTTTATGGCTATACTCGACGTTCTAATTGTAAACGTTAATACGTTAGGAACGTATAGGGAAGTGACAGTTGCACCATAGATCAGGAATACAGTGCGTTTTTTTTAACTGTTGCCATAGGGAATTGCATGGTAAAAATTCAATCCTGTGTTAACTTTTGTTCTGATGAAAATATTTAAACTATTTTTGAAACAAAGCTGGAAGGTTATTTAAACTATCGGATAGATTACAATTCAATATTCTAAACTGTCGAAAAAGTCTTGAAAAAAATATTTTTGTGAAAACTTTCTTGCCACTATCATTTCTAGCAAGCTTTGTTTTAAAAAATAAATAGCGAAAGCTCCTCGAGGCTATGACTGAATTAGCTTTTGGAAGAGAGTGTTTTCTTTCGACTTCTAGATACTGTCCCAAGCGATCTTCAAAATGTCTTCGAGTGTTTTGTAAAGTTCGCACTGTAATGGAATTACAAGCTTCAGTTATCCTTGGCCTTAGTTCCTCCACAGTTTCTGGTTGACCTCTTATGAGGTCGTAAACTTGTGTTCCTAAATGCCCCCATAAAAATCGAGTGGTGTTAGGTCAGGACTTCGAGCAGGCCACTGGAATGGTCCATATTGGCTAATCCAACTATCAGGAAATGTTTTGTTTAAAAACTCTCTGACGATAGCAGCAGAATGGGCTGGTGCTCTTTCCTGTTGAAATATTATTGCTGCATTGCATCTCAAAGCATCCACCTGCTTATGCTGGTTCAAATTTACCTCAATAAAAAATGGCCCTACTAAGTGATTCCCTAAAATTCCAACCCACATGTTAATTTTATCACGATATTGCGTATGTGTTTCTTGTGTTCTGTAGGGATTTTCTCTTACCCAAACCTGTCTGTTTTGTTTGTTAACTTTGCCATTTAATGAGAAAGAACTCTCATCAGAAAATAGAATGTTATTTAAAATATTTCGACTTTCTCTATCTGGGGACAATAAAAATAATATTTTAAGCTAGGGTTATAAAGAATAAAATAAAATAAAACTTTTTAATACAATGTTTAATTTTTTTTATTTCTTAAGGGTCTACATAGACATTGATTGTAGAGAATTCTATAATTCTGGTTTCAGTAGTAATTTTTTTCTTTGTGTATACGTATCAATTAAATATTAACATCCGCTATACATCAATTTAGTGTGTTGATCTTTATAACAGTAACATCTGTGTTTATAGATATTCAGTTGACTTTATTCGACAAGCATAATGGCACCGGTAGCGTAAGAAACGATTACCGAACCCTACCCTAAGACCACCAGAAATTATCCTGCTTCCGTTTACGTAGAACCTATATTCGCGGACAAGTTCCTACTTATTGCCATGAAGAAATAATATTTGTTCAGCTGGTGATATTCTGCCGCTTCTTTTAGAATAAATTCTCCGTTATACGGACATCATTTATTACTCCAGCAACACTTCTAATCCATCTTAAAAGCGCGGATATTTCTATAGCACTTCTATAAATTGATGGACGTCAATTTCTCTTTGCAAATATTAGGTAACACATAAAGGAGTTTATTAACGAGCAAGGACTTTATAGGTGCAACATGCCAATTGAACCTCTGCAGTATATACACGAAATTGTTTAAACAACGTTATGCAAATAGATTTTATAGTGTAACTGTATCTATGTATAGATAATGTAATAAGAACAGAATAGAATACATATCAAGCATTATGATGTCGTAAATGATATTTTCTGATCATGCTGGTGCCCTACATTTTGTATTGGTATTTCGCGTTTAATTTCCTATTTGATTCATTGATATATTAAATTTCTGCATTCTTAAAATAACAATATCGTCTGGAAATTCGCTCGTATCTCTACTTTAAAATTAAATTTACTTTAATCTATACTGTACTAAATTGTAATTAATTGATATCAGGCTTGTCAAAATGTATCTGCTCTCTCCTTTTTTGTGTTTCTTTGAAAATAATGACCATTATTATTGAGGCTACGTAATATACTACATAGAAAACATGTAGAAAAATTGACATTGGTTTTGATCCGTGATCTTTACAAAAATTTATTTTTGCTTTGCGATTTGCTTTTACTTGTGGACTGTTTTTCCGACATTTAGAAGTTATTTATTTTCAATCTTTGATTAGGAACTAGCACTTGTAGAAGTAAGCCCCAATACTACATACATACATACATACATGCATACATACATACATACATACACACATACATATAATGCTTTAGGTGTTTTTTTACTTGAATCAGCTTTGCATGTTTGATTAGATGACCTGGAATCCGGGTCCTGTGCTTGTTACATCTTAAGCACAAGTTTGAATGTTTTATTGCTTGTTGAAAATTGTTGAGAGGAGGGGGTAGAGAAGGGGATGGGTTGGCAATCGTTTTTTCACGATTACTCAAGAAAATTTGAATACATAGTATGATTTACATAGGGTAGACTAAATAAGGGAAGTGCTATTTATGTAGTAGGCGAATATGAGGTTGACATTTTGTAATTGCTAGGTAGATGACGTCGTTGTCATTTAGTAATATTACTGCGATCATTTTTCCTGCATACAAAAAGTAAAATTTTAGTAATTCAACATCCCCTTCAGGTCGCATCTTAACATGATAGGACAGGTTTTTTTTTAACTTGAACCTCCCCACCCCTTAATTTTCAACAGCGAGACTCCTCTTTAATTTTTCATTCTGTCTAGTAGCCGATCCCATCATTTTACCTCTTGCGAGCCCTTTCTAGAAATTTCAGTGTAGTACAAAAAAAACGAATGCAAGATGAAGTGAAACAAAACAGTCATTGCAGTAAGCTGAGAATCAAATGGAATTATATTTAATTTCAATCAATAACAACTGGTTCTTAGTTAATGATAGAACGTCCAAGCATCTGTCCTGCCAGAAGGAGCTTCCTGAAGGACAGCTGCACACGGCGTTTGGGCCTGCTGGAAGGACATCAATTGAAATTTATTTTGTCCTTCCAGCAGGACTTATTTTCTTCCGGCAGTACACATGTATTAACCATAGGCGTGGATGTGTGTGTGATTGTTAGGTTAGGTTAGGATTAATAAAGACGTTATACTCTAATAACTCGAAAATCAGTCATCAAGTTGAAACTTGCACTTTACAGAGGCAATTTTTTGTGCTCTTTTAAATGGTTATAATTTGGTCCTGCTGGAAAGACCACTTCATATCTAAAACACACATTTTATTTTAGGGCCTGCCGGAAGGATAAACTGTCCTGCTGTCACGCTCTTGGACGTTCTATCATTAAGCTTACGCTACATTTGAAGAAACTTGTACTGAGATATTTATGCCCGTTTGGTCAAAGAAATGCGAATTTGCAACCTTTTTGTGCCATGCCCCACCTAAGTCTTTCTCAAATTCTTATGCCCACCTATGTAACATTTACATAATTTTTAATATTAAAAAATGGAATTGTTCAGTTTTGGCACCGAAATTTAACATCGCATTTAAATGGGCCGGAGCAAAAGGGTTAAACTCGTGACGCATTCATTTTCGAATTGCCACCCTTAACAATCACATTGCCAAATGAGTAATAAATCTTTAATGACTTTTTCTTACAAAATCGGGTATTCATTTCTAACGGTAAAAATTGATCAAACAGTGAAACATATTTCAAAGAACTGTCAGAGAGTAAATAAAAGAGTTTTGCTTTTTCCAATCAGGTTAAGAAACATTTTAAAGTTACATCTTTTTGAAGAGGACTGCATATACAGTTATTCGTTTCATATATATGTACATTATGTCTGTTGTGAAAGTAGTCGTTGAAAGTCAATTCAAACTGTTTGAAATACATGTTTACTTATGTATATCTACTTTTATATGTAAAAAAATATCTGTTTGTTGATAATTTGAATTGGATTTGCTATAAAATCTCCAGACGTTGATCTAAAAGCTGTACTTCTTTAGCATAGTTTCTATTGTATCGTATACACTGAAAATTGTATTGATTTAAATCATTAAATTTAGAACAAAATTCATCTAAGCATGCAAGTTTTTGAAATCAAAGAATCCCGATTACGTAAAAGTACAAATGAAAAGGTTGATCATCAAAATGCTTGAATTTGAGACTTCAATTCCAAGAAGCAGGTCCAAATTTTGTCACTGAAAAGCTGTTTAAATTTTGTACGAAGTAGATACATGAAGACCTAGATAAGGAAGTTGGGTCAACTTTCAGTGTGCTTGTCCAAATCTTACAATTTTGTAATTTACTTGAAATGACGCGCATGATGGTTTTAAACAGCTGTTGACTATTGTCATATTTTCGTTTCTTTTTATGTTAGCATATATTTTCATAGTTTTTAGTTTGGTCAGGAGGTAGATTAGTACAACTTTCAGCATCCTGTGTTGATTTACGGCGTTTTTGTTGTCAAATATTATTTCTGCCAACCCCCTCTACAAACATGTATATATAGGATTTGTAACAGTATGATTTAATCAAATTTCAAAGTCGTTTTATTATTAAATGGCGTTCTCTTCCGTGGACTCATTAGATAGACACGGTATATAATTTCGGAGGGGACATTATCAACAAATATTGTATGTTTAACTTTCGATAAAGCCATCAGTACATTAATAGTAAATCAGCAGGAACAAAACTAGGCAATAGGCTTTCCTCTAAATGAATTGCTGAAACCTTGTACACATGCGTATTTATAGTGGAATTTTACTATTTTACGAACACGTCCATATATAACTACATAAATAGCTCTCTGGCATAGTAAATATTAGCGTGTGTTCCACCCTCTAGCTTTATATCTGTACACAGTCCAATCGAAACTGTCGGACGCAGAACTAAAAATAGAAAAAGGCGGACGAAGTGAGGGTGCGTGTGGCAGCGGGGCCGCAAACGTCGACGTCAAACAAAACGGGATGGAAAAGGATTTCCACCTAAGAATAATAAATTTACTGCCAGTCGATGTCTTATCGTTGGACCAATTAACGCGAAACTAACATCCTGCTAAAGGTCAAAGTTTAGAGAAGAGGAATCGAAATTTACGCTAGACGGATGTTCTAAAATAGGAAACGAAATGGGAAGGATTACCTTTTCCTTTGTTATTTTACAACAGCGAAGTCTATTTTCGATCTGTTTTTTGAGTAGCGACTCTGGCGTTAATGATATGAACTGGTGACTTGATCGGATAGGAAAAAACCAAGAACAAAAAGGTCAGGCGTAGCGGAAGTGTCGATTGTTTTATCGTACCTTTGGGATTATTTGTTTCCGTGATATTTTAGGAATAGATTTAATTATTAGTATGTATTATTCGAAAAAATCGAATTGAATAGACAGTATATGAATCATGTAGTGTATTCATACAAGTACGAAAAAAATCACATTCTCATACACTTTAATTATCAATCTCAGTTTTTGCACCTTTCTTGAATACTGGGCAAGTCCAGGTTCGCTGCCATAAATGAGAGAAGGCAGATGATTTTATGGATAACTTATTCATTATAATTAAGTTAAGTTTAGCAAATGCCGTTCCAAGCTTGCGAAAAATAAAAGATGAAAATTAATCGTCTCATGAAACAAAGTTAACGTCTGAGGAAATGAAGTTATTAAATCTTCTTCAATGATTGATGGTGCTGTTATAAGACTTAAAATTAATGAAAGATGATGTAGAGAAACAAGTACAAAGCAAAAGTAGCCAATTGGCTGTGGCGTATCTACTGCAGAATAATTGAATGGCAGCATATGTGGAATCGTAGTGGTTCCCCTCTCTATGACGTATATACTTAATTATCTTCCTACGATTAGCTTTAATATTCTTCAATAGACTCCAAATAGTAAGTGTAAGCCATGGAAATTTGTATTTTGGTATTTTATTGGTTTCCCATAGCATTTGCTATCCGTCAAGTATGAAAATATTTCTATGAAGTCTATATCGGCACTAGGGCTGGGCGATATCGACATTTTTGGTATCAGATATCGATACCAATCGAGGTATCGATACTTACCGATGTATCGATTCCGTGCATGGTATCGATTTCGAGTACTGGAATTGGTTAAGTATCGACAGGTATCGATACTTGGGAACCGATACCTTGGTATCGATAGCTTGAATCGATACCTACGACTGATTTGTAGGTAGGTATAGATTTCTGGTTAATTTTAATAGTTGTATTAAATAACATATCTACGGTATCAAGTACAATATTATAATATTGTGACAATTATTGATATTGTACGCGAATAATTACACCTACCCTTATTAATTAATATTTGAGTTAATATACCAAAACTAGTTCCATAAATATTTGTCTAAAAATGATTATTTACGATACTGTAGTTGTTACCGTAGTTCGTTGGTATCGATACCTAGGTATCGTTGTACTGGTATCGATACCTAGGTATTGATTCCAAGATATCCAGTGATGGTATCGAATACTGGACGATGTATCGATACTTCGTCCAGCCCTAATCGGCACTGTTGAATCCACTTCTTTTGCAGAAAAATCATCGCATCTGTAAATATAACAACTGCCTTAATTTAACGAATGTTGTTTTAATGGATGCATGGCTGTTAACTTACAATTGAAATTAATAAGCACGATTAAGATTTGCTCATATTTTAACTGTGTCAGTGGTAATTAGTGTGGGATGTGTAACACTTAATATGTTCGTATACTTGAAAGCATCTATTTCTAAAAATGATTGGTTTTTAAGAGGAGAAAACAAAAAAGGAAACATGGCTGCATTAACATAATTAGAAAATGAGAAAAAGAAAATAAGCTTATTTTCTATTTTTTTGTATCCCAGGATTTTTCACGCGTTTAAAGTGATTTTACTTGTTGGTCAATATACAGACAAATATGTTCACTCAGTTCAAAGCAGTGCCTAAATAGTAGTGCTGCAAATCGATGATTTTTTTTGAATCCGCTCTGTATGGCTTTGCAATTGTTTTATTAATATTTATAATACATTCACGATGATGTCTAGATAGAGAATGTAGTGCGTTTTGTAAAAAAAATACCGAAAATATAATGCTTTCATTCATTTGTGCTTGTTATGCAAAATATACTAAACAGCAACACCTGTTATTTATCTATATATTTATCTATACTTCATAAAGCATGTTGTGGTTAACGTGGATGAAAAAATAAATAGCGGTAATATGAATTAATGAAATTTAATAAAACAAGTAACAATCAGTATCCTAACATATATACTATAAAAAGATAATGTAGCTGCAACTTCTTTCCGCTCGAAAAAAATATTTATATTGCGGAATCAATGTTATTGCTAAACTGGATTTATGTTTGACGATTTGTCGCCATCAAAACAGAAATTCTAATCCAAAAACTTAGTGTGCCCATTTAAAAAAACACATTTTAAAGCCAATTTCAAAATCGATTTTAAACCGGTTTTGAACCGATTTTTAAAATCGGTATAACAATCGATTTAAAAAATCGAGTTTCGACTCAACACGATTAATCGATTTTAATGAAACCGGTTTGAGGAAAAGTCGGTTAATCGATTTGTAATATTTGGCGATTTCCGCAGCACTACTAAATACCTCCAGTTGCGTCACTATAAGGTACTCATTGACGATAAATGACCCACTGATGATTTGCTAAAAACCGTAATTTTCAGCGACTTTTTGGTATTCTTCGCGAAACGTCACCTTAACGCGCTAAAAAGAATTACAAGACTGGTTAATAAGATTATTACAATAGCAACTAACACACTACTTTTAAGACTGTTTTTACTATGTACTTCTTTTTTTATTTAAAATTTTTCGGCACCTCGACAGAAACATGATAGTTGTTACACTGATTTACTTTTATGAATTATTGTTGCCATAAAAATATTATTATGAGGCTGTTATGAACATGTGTACAAGCTAGTTCTTATAAAGTATTACTAAAAATGTTACGTCTACGGAAAATATCTCGTTTTGACCTTATCTGTAGATGTGGCAAATTCGATTTACTTGCCAGCAGCGTACGCATGCAGTTTTGCATTTAATTTAAATTATAAGAAAAAAATGGAGAGGAGTGCGTGTTTGTATTTATAAAACTAGTAGTCAGAAGTGACGTGACAAAATCTTGTCCTTGTACTTGTTCTGTACTAAAGCCCTAGTACTTTGAAAAAGTAGTGGTTTTGGCAATTCAATTTCTATTTGATAAGATATGGACATAACCGGCCAAAGAATAATACTTTGTGGAATACTCATTCCGACTAAATCTGAGCTCATGTCTTCTTTAATTATTGTTCAGCCGTGTGGTACAATGGTTATTTTGAAAATAAACAAAGCAGCTTAAACAGTTGTAGTATTGAACCTTTTCATATATCGAAGTTATCTGTTGGTTTTTAATATTATAAAATATAGAAAAAGGTTTGATATCAAAAAATTGAGAATATTTTTCTAAAACAGTTTTAATAGTAATTTTTAAAAGCACACGTTTGCAGGCAGATAATCAATTGCACTTTTTTCATGTAAGGAGAAGTTTATTATTTAATTCGGGATGTAATAGTATTTATATAAAATTGCTACAATTATTATTTCAAGAAATCGGAAAAATTATCGAATGTGATAACAATTTTTGTTTTTATCTTATTCGGCATTAAAAATAAGGGTTACTTTGTATAAGAATGTCTATTACAAAAATGGATAGTTTTCGAAATATTGGCAAATTAGTATTTTTATCTTCTACAATAATTAGGTAATTAGTTCGAGATCATTATATATTGTCAGTTCTCGAATAAAAATCATTTTAATAATAATTCCGCTTAAATTAAATTATTGAAATTTGTTTATTATTTACAGGGGATGTAAAACTATTTCAAAACTTTGTAACTATTCGCAGAAACGGAAAGTCTTACAATTCCGTTAAACATATAATAGAAAACTATAAACTTTGTATTCCGAGAGCAGAGATCCAGAAAAATAAACCAATTATTAATATCGAAAATAATGAAACGATCTAGGTAGAAAATTTCAAAAACTTAATAATACACGCAATAACTAAATAGAGAGAATTATTTTAATAAATGCTCAAACTGACGTCCTTGAACGTCGAGACATTTGTCGCATGGTGGTTCATGAGTGGCTTTTTTATTGACTGAGGATTTAGATTTTGAAATGCTCTGCTGACATGGGCCTTGCTTTTAATTGTACCCCAAATAAAATAGTCTACTACTGAGAGATCGGAAGAACGAGGTAACCAACACATCGGGCAATGCATTTATCCTACAAATTTTGTAGATAATTGTTCACTAAATGGCCATTATGGGACGGTGCCCCATCATGCTGGTAGAGTATATTTTTGTAATCATCGAGCGGCAAATTATATAAATAATTAGTTTCAAAATGTTGTAGTATACTGATATAGGGCTTTCCTAAAAATCAACAATAATAAATAAATTTAAATAATTATCGTTTCTATAACCTAAGCGCGCCGGCATGACTTATTGTAATTATTATAAGGTAAATGATTTTTATTCGACAACTTACAATATATAATTTTGTAAATACTGGCTTATGGCTAACTAATTAAAAAACTAATTAAAAAAAAAGAACTAACGCAAATAGCATGTATGGCTGACAAATTAGCTAGAGGCGCCAGTGAGGGACCACTCGTGGGTCCAGAACCTACATGTGGGAACTCCTATGGCAGCATCAAAGCCTTTGTCAGATCTGAACTCGCTGTTAGGCATTGCTCCTACTGGAATGCACTTGCCGGCATGAGACACTGCAAAATTTTCGGGATTCGCCCGTATGATGAAAAACTGCGCAAGGCAGTTTCCATGAGCAGGGCCAGGTTGAGGTTACTCACAGGAATCTTAACCGGTCACTGCGCGCTGAACAAAGACCTGCATCGCATGGGCATAGTAAACTCTCCCCTATGCAGAAACTGTGGGAATGCGGAGGAAACTCCAATCCATCTTCTTGCCGACTGCTCGACAGTGGACAGGGAGAGGCGGAGTTACTTCGGGGTCGGGCGTCTGGACGATCCTGGACTAAGAAAATTAACTCTCGACCAGGCTGCGGACTTTTTCGTCCGAGTGCAACCTGGCTAAGAGGAGTAAAACAGCACGGGGGCACAATAGGTCTTTCTTATGGCCGAGTCTGCCTTTACGGCTCGTCCGCCCGTGTAGTCCCAAAAAAAAAAAATAGCATGTATTGTAGAAGATAAAAATTCTAACTTGCCAGTACTTTGAAAACTATCCATTTTTATAACAGATATGCTTATACAAAGTAACCCTTATTTTTAATACCGAATAAGATAAAAACACAAAAATTGCCACTTTCCATTGAAACAATTGGTTTTCGGTAATTGTTCCGATTTCATTTTCAGGCGTATAATTCGCATACTCTGTATTAATAATTGTAACAATTTTATACAAATATTATTTAATTAGGTCATCTATTTGAGAAAATTTACTTCAAATTAAATAATAAACTCTTCCTTATATGGGCCTTATATAAAGTGCAGTTGATTATCCGAAAATGTCAAATTTAGCATTAGAAGGTCAATAAGTCAAAAAGGGTTAGACTTAGGTATGTATATGATATTATAAATGAAATATATTTAGAATTTCACGTAGAATCTAAAAACGTGACAATATACAGAGTATTCTGTTTAAAATTGCGAAGTTGGTGCTTACGAATGGCCCCCGTCGACTTTAGTTAGTATAGTGCCAAAATTTCAGATAATCTTTAGCTATAGTTTTCCCGCAATCGATGGTTGCAGTTCCCGGTGAATCACCCTGTATAATACACCAAAATATCTAATTAAGAGTACCTATATAATACATGTATGTACCAAAATATCTAAGTAAATTGCAAAACATTTAATTTAACTCCTAGAACCGAACCAAATAAAATTACCTATTAGAATTATTAATATAGCTTCAATCTGACACACTACGCAGAAAAATATCCACACACAATGGTAGCAATGCATTACTTATTGTTATGTATAGTCTAGTTGTGTAACAATATAATGCAGTGGCGCTTTTTCTCGGAAAACGCTCTTTCGTGCCAAAAATTATTTTTATTATGGGTGATGATTATCCACTAGCAAATTCAGCTATTTATGAATTAAACACTTACTGTGTGGAATTTTAGATAAAATGAATCTGTATTATATACAAAGCTATATATATAAAGAAACACAAATACAACATTAAAGAATATTAAATTAATAAATAAAATAATTACATAAAAATTATAATTCTTTCTAAACTAGTCTAAAGTAGTGAGTGTTAGATCCTCTATTCAAATTAACTTTAAACATGCGGATCTTCCTAGTGTCTATCAATTTAGTCAATGTTGAAATAGGAATTTCATTCCAACATCTCGTTATCGCAGATTTTAGTTCTTTGACGCTATTATTCGCATACACCTTTCCTGTCAATATTCCCCAAAGATTTGCGATGGGGTTCAGATCAGACGAGCGAGAAGGCCATTGTAATAAAGTGATTTCCTTTTGCGTCGGCAATTGTTCACCAAAGTCTATCAGAACCATTTCCAGCAGTTCTATATAAGAATTAGAATTCATTCGCGTAGATATAAAATTTATAGGGGTTTTATTGTTATGGGTAAAAGCCGCACAAAACGTTATACTATCGTTACCGACTCATCGGGACTTTAAAGTACGCAAATCATGTCAATAACATTTGTAACCATCAGACCCGTGTAAGTTAAATTTCGTCTTGTTAAAAAATATGACGTTGCACCACTTATAATCCCATCTCATACAGTTGCTAAATGTTTATAGGGAAACTATAAAATTTGATGTAATTATAAAAATGTTGTCGAGTATATATAATATATTAGACACAGAATCATCTCCAAGACTTCAAGGTATTGGAGAGTATTTATAGTCTTTTACAAGTAGTAAATTTCTATTGAAGTCGTTGTGTTATAAGTTATAAGCTATAATTTCGCTACTGCCAATAAACTACAAGATGTGTGTATACTACATAGTGAAAGCTCCATCCAATCGGAAAATTTACTACCAGAAAATAACGTGCTTGCCCAATTCACAACCAGGTACAGAATAGTCTATAGTTACAGCAGTGTTTTCATTATCTATTGTATTCGAAGCACCTGCCAAAGATAACAACGCGTGCGAATACAATAGGAGGAAGCGGCAATTGTACTAGTGTTTAACCCTATATTATTAAACTTACCGCATGCCCGTGTAAGGAAAACAAATGAACGCTCAAATCATTTTCCTAATAGTGGTAAATTATTCGATTGCCATGTTTTACCTTAGAAATAAAATGACGTTTTTCAAAACTAAAGCGACGCAAATAAAAAAATAGCTGATCAAGTGGAATAAACAAAATTTCCATGGGCAATATATTTTTTATTTGTGTTAGGTTTTTATTACATAGTTTACAACCCATATAGAATATAAAGTTAATTATTGTGTCAGTAACAATGTTTTTTTTTATATTCAGTAATAAATAATTGTAAACAAACTCGATAAAATGCATCTTTCCATTAATGTATAAACATCATATTGAAATTTTCAAAATATGTACTTGTAAACTACTCTATATGTATATTTGTACAAATTTCTCATTTCTTTAAAAGTGTTTATTCTTATATTGTTAATAATAGAAACAAAATGTTTAGAAAACATTTTACACAAATTCAATTACTCAAATTACTTTATAATTTCTGTGATTATTTTATTTCTTAATTGCCTTTATATAACAGCATGTTTCATTGCTGTAGTGTCACATCAAATAAAGTTATTATCAGTTTGACATATCAAACTGCAGAAACTATAGATATTAAGGTCCCAACCGGTTCCTATCACTACACCAACATACTTCTCGTATCTGCCATTCCGAAGGTAGGATCAATATGGTGAACAGCCGGTAACAGTTGTTCGGTGTTACTAGGGAATTCCCGCACCGAATCGTCAGTATTAGACCGTTGTAGCCCCATCAATTGTCGATCTTGATTATTTTTATTTAGGTGCCCCGTTTTTCGGAAGGGAGAGTTTCCGTAGAAGGAAATCGATAACGGGAACGACCCACGCACTACATCCACTTACATATTTTACGGGCTTTAGGGACCGACATAACCTAAGACAAGAACGGGGACGATTCGGATGGGTCGTACCAGGGCGTGCCTAATCCTACATAAACAGAACATACAATATTGAAAATGTTTCTATAATCTCTCAATTCTGACCGAAAAAGGTTTTATTTTAACGATATTATGTTCTTAAATGTCTAGGCAAGCAATGAAGGTAACTTGTTTTCAAGGAGTTACAATTTTGAATAAGTGATTAAGAATATGTTTTAATGCTTTTTGAAAATATTGTTATATAACGTTATAAAAATATTTTAACGTAAGTCCCTCTAAGGCTAAAAGCTTATACACTAATCATGGTAGTGTAAACTATTGCAAATGAATTTAGTGTAAAACGTACAAACCTAATGCTGAAAATATCAACCAATTGCTCTCCAATTTTAACAATCTCTTCCTTCGATGACTTGAAGAAGTTTCTAATGCTTAAATGCACTGAAGTTCGAGCAAATCGGATGTCAGCTGATCAAGTTGCACCCACTTAAGTGATTGTAGGTGCTTATGCTGTGAAATCATAATGGAACAAAGAGCTAATATTAAATTTTGTTTTAAAATAGAAAAAAATTTGTTGAGACGTACGAACTGATGAAAAAAGTGTATAGCATGAGTGTATATATGTATTATGCAAGACCTGGACGTCCAAAAGGTAAAAATTGCGCTGAATTGGTTCAAAATATTCAAGAAATCCTTGCTATCGATGGGAATTTTACTGTGAGAATGTTGGCTGAAGCATTAAATACCAACAGAGAAACTGTTCGACAAATTTTGACAATCGATTTAGGTAAAAGAAAAGTGTGCCCAGGTTTTGTTCCAGACCATAAAATCGCTCGTGTAACGCATTATAGAGACATCATTCAAACTGCTGAAAACGACCCAAAGTTTCTTGATTCCATCATAACCAGTGATGAGACATGGTGCTTTAAATATAACTCTGAAATTAAGGGCTAATCTGCACAATGAAAGCCGAAAGGCGAGCCAAAACCACAAAAATTGCGCTTTCAGAAGTCAAGAATCAAGGCAATGTTGATTTTTTTGTGATTCAAAAGATATCGTTCACAAGGAATTTGTTCCATAAGGTGAAACTGTTAATGGAGAATACTATTTAGGTGTTTTACATCGTTTGTGGGCGAGAATTGTACGAATTAGACAGGAATATCCAGCAGGAAAGCAGCTGCTTTTATTGCACGAGAATGCACCACCTCACAAGACCTTAAAACATGGTGTATACTAAACATGGAAAACCTGAAAATATCAGGGAATTTTTGATTACTGGAAATATCAGGGAATTTCTTGAAGATTTCTGGAATTTGAATTGTCTCTCATTATCTTGTAAATGATTTTAAAGGTAAGTTAATAAAACTGCGCGCACGCCGCTGGCTCGACAGCCAATTATAATTCAAAAAGGACCAAAAACAGATTAGACTTACTTTATTTACCTTTATTAAATACGTATGCAACACAAGAATTATAATTCTTTTTTTAAAATAATTTTTTTGCTGTCACACGGAAACGCTTTTGTGGAACGAGGATTTTCAATTAATAAGGAATGTTCGGTACGAATCATGAAAGAGAAGTCTCAAACCTCACAAAGATTAATTTTTGATGCAGTTTCTCAAAAAGGGGGTATCGAAAAAATCGATATAAGTAAAACATTTTCAACTTACGCAAGAAATGCTAATTGTGAATATAAAAATCACTTAGAGAAAAACAAGAAGGAAGAAGATGAGAAGAAAAAGATGCACAATGAAAAGAAACGTAAATTGGAAGCAATTAAATTGCTTAACGCCAAGAAGCGTTCCACTTTAGATTCTCTGAAAGAAATAGAAGAGAAAATTTCAGAGTTAAAAGAATAGGTAGTTGTAGTAGTTATGAGAAGAGAAGTCCAGGTCGTAGTGTGATTTTTTTTTAACTTATTGTATAAGACTGTGCATGTTGACTGTCAATAATAGTGTTTTGTTTTTATAAACGTTGTTTTCTTTTTTATATTTAATCTTTTGCGTTGTTGCTTATTATAATTAAAATAGAATTATTGATTTGTTTATCCGCTCACACACCGTATTTGCTTGATCTATCACCGTGAGATTATTTTCTGTTCCCGAAACTAAAAAAACTGTATTTAATTTATATATCTTTGTTTTAATTTAAACTTAAAGCGAGCTTTTCTTCCTTGTATATTTTTTGTTCGGAAAAGTCTTGCTAAGTCTAAGCTAAGCTGTTATATGTTAGTTTGTCAGTGTTAAATTAAAAATTATGTAAATAAATTCTCCCAACTGTTTCGTAATCCTTAATCTTAATTCTCCTTTGACCTTCCTTCTTCTTTATGTAAAGAATGTGTTGACTTTCTGGCTCTTCTTCTCCCATTAAAAATTGACACCACCTACACAAATTTCTCTAAAGCATGCATTTATGATAATTTATTGTTGTTTATGTTGTGTTGAATTAATATATAATTCTTGTCGCCACTGTTCTGTATGTTTGCTACTGCATGGCAAGGAATGGAATCAAATAGAATGCAGCCAGTATTAACGTATCAAACGGAAATGGCCTTGAATGCAGGTGTTCAAACAATTTCCAATCTAAGCAAATTTCACAAATATAATAATATAATGTGGATAAGTAACAAATCCTTCAACTTATCATAAGATTGTTTTTATCAAAATGAAAATATACTGTTTTTGCCAGATATATTTAATATTCACAAATAGAAGGGAAAAAAAGGTTAGTCTAATTTCTCACAAGATTCTATATTACAAATAATTTGCTACCGGTTTCGGCAAATTCCCATAATCAGGCAGAATCGAAAAAACGCAGTAAGGCGTATGTCAGCAATATGTACATAAGAAGCCTACGGTCGTTAACAATATTGTAATTCAAAGATAGAATTGTATTAATAAATAGTTGCAGACTAATTTTCCATTAATTTTCTAAACACCTGAACTATTAAATCATTGTTTAAAAATCACTACAAAACTATTATGATTGGAAGGACCCACATAAACACATTAAAAGCCAATACATGTATGTACATGTTAGATACATGTATTGGCTTTTAATGTGTTTATGTGGGTCCTTCCACGTTTTGGGAATTTCCCGAAACCGGTAGCAAATTATTTGTAATATAGAATCTTGTGAGAAATTAGACCAACTTTTTTTTCACTTCTATTTGTGAATATCTACTCACACGAGTCATCATGTTTGATTTATATTTAATATTCTATTTCTTAATTCATTTACTTGTACTTGTTTTGCATAAATAACGTATATGTATTTATTTACAACAAATGTAATGTAGCTCATAGACTACGCATATTTGTGATATTGCCTAAATATCTTCAGTTCAAGAATCTTTTATCACCTGACTGGTTTCGGCTTTTGTTGACTAAAAGTTAATTCTCCTGCAAGAAAGTCACTGAAATAAATACTGTGCATGGCCGTAGGATTTATACAATGGTATTTATCAATACTTTTCAAAGGTTTATGACCAAATTTACAAGTATATGATACAAAAAAAACCTAAACAATTTCAAAAATGCAGACGTTTTATATTTAGGATCGTCTGAGAACTTTCCAAATGCCAATCGTAAAACATTAGTATCACATAAAATTCGATACTGTATTAGATTGGGTGCCGTAATAAACACCCATCTAACTTTTACAACTTCTCTTCCACATGCATACGATATATCAGATATCGCATTTCTTCCAATAATATCTTTAATTGTAGATGCTTACATTTTAATTACAGTTGATAGAAACTGTGACAAGGGATGAAAAGATTCCGAAAACTCAGAATGTTTCATAAAGAAAAAATTATGTTATTATATTTCTCGATTATTAAAAGATTTTTATTACGTTTGTCTTGACTACAGCTATGAATAATTTTATCCAGAAGTGAAGAAAATGAAAAGCAGTAAGATTACCGCGATGTGATATTTGTAAATATGTTATAGAATATTAGTTCCACTAAGCGTAAATAACATATTCATTCAATCTGATAGATAATTGAAGAAGATATACACAGAGAGTCGTCCTCGCAACCCCGTTTCTGGTCACCAAGGTCAAGAAAACCTGTTCGCGTCATCTTTAAAAATAACCCGACAGATCTTTCCGAAACCGAAACAGCCGTTGATCTCCCGCAGAACAGAAAGCAAATGCTGCATGGTTATCTGTTATGCGGCGCCCGAAACATGCCTTATAGTTCGTTACGCTCTTTTTACCGTCTTCAAGCCGCAATTCGAACTTCTTCTGATTGTTCGTGCAGAACCTTCTCTTTCATTGCGATTTAATTCGGTGCGTCTGAATGACTCCTATGCCTGGTGAATTCTAATAAGTACGAAATAGTAGGGAGACGCACAAACGTGTATCATAGTTATTTATAAATTGACGTTAAAAACACACGTACACTTCGCAGAGCCAAAGACTGAATGTGTGCTGCGTATTTCAACGAAATCGTAAGGCAATAATGCAGTTGATAGTCCTAGAAATGTAGAGGCGAGGAGACGTTGTATACAAACGGATTTAATTTAATACGTAAACAGTGTACGTGAAACTGTCGATTAAATTACGCTAATGTTATTCAAGTTAGTATTTTGAAAACACTCGCTAATACGTATTGCATTTTATGTTGATTATAATAAATGAAACGATTCTGTTTTTTTAGTAAAATGTCAAACGTGTATTAAATTCCTTGATAGGTACTTACATACCAATATGTAAGATGAAGTTACGTTATTATAAAGGTCGTTATTTTCAACATAACTGTTTTATTCGAGTTGAACGTAAGACATGATCAGTGTAAGCTGCAGAAAATTTATTTGAATAAATTTTTATGAAGCAATTACAGTTATTTTAATGAATGAACGTATAGTATATGCCGTTATGTAATTTCAGTAAGCGGTCCCTATACTTTCCTTACAAGGTTTGGCGTTGGGGTTTAATTTTAAATCGTAAAACTGAGTAAATAGCTAACGTAAGGAAAGCTATTAAAAAGTTATTTGCCCTTTAATGTTCTAATCATGACAATAGAATTTTTTGAAATTATGTTTCTTCATAAATACATAATAAAATTATAATGTTAGCTATTTTTTTGTTATCTTGTTTTGTTTGCTATCACATTCACCTACATGAATCGATACTGAAGTTACCATTTTACTGAATCCATTTTTGTCGTATATTTCATATTAATCAAATTTATATCTCTAGTCCTATATATACTAAAATATAAAATATATAATAAAACTTGTTGCTCCAACTGGATGAACAATTTTGTATACATTCTGAAAAAGTATAAATAAAGAAAAATATAAACACCATTTTTCCGGAGATATATTTCAAAATCAAACTTTCTACAAAGAGCTGCCATTCACTCATCTCTTATTAAGTTTTACCCGTTAAAATTTTGCTTCAGTTAGATCAGCCTGTCACCCTAATTTTTTTCTACAAAGTGCAAGAACCGTAGAATTAGCTGGATCCTATTTCAAGTCATAAACGAAAATACATACATAATTCATTTTTGAACAGTTTAGCATTCCTTCAATGCAATTCAAGTGACAGCATTCTCATTTTGAAGCAAGTCATATTTTTCCAGTCTTTCAACCGAGTACTCCTTTTAACTTTATTTAAGGATAAATATACTTGGCAGAGTTTTTATTTGTTGCATATATAGTCAATTCTATAACATCATTTGTTATGACATTGTTATATAATGGAAAAGTATTATATGGAATTTCAATATTTTCCAAATTACTAAACGAAATATTGCTTGCATTTGACGTGCATGTGTTCCAATCTCTCTCTTTGTAGGCAAATTAGTATTTTCGTGTGCCTGTTCCGCCTTCTCTTTTGTATCAGAAGTTTTGTCAGAATTGCTTGTTTCCCTTTGGACATATTCGCTGTTACTGTCACTGTCCTTGAAACGATCCTTCTTTACTACTCGAGTCATTTTCCCAGCATTGTATTTGTCAATTTGTTTACAATAATCTACTAAATGGTGAATAGATAATCACAAAAAGCTATTTATTTGACAGCTACTAGAAAACCCTACACATGATCATTCTTTTTACAATATTCAGTCAACGGCTACTTGCACATTGTTTTGACAATCAAAAGAAAGTGCTTATTTGCTTATGTTTAGATTTAAAGTAGTAGTGTTTTAATAAACTTTTATTCAGAATATTATTATATTTTCTTGAAGAGCATCCAAAAATTCTATTACAAAAAGGGTTTTGTAAATCTCGGAAATCCAATATTCAATCGTTTTTTTTTTGTTTTCATTACATATTTACTACAGACTCTGATTAGCAACAATGTTTAAAAATGCCTTTCTATGTTACAATTTGATATAATTTTATTGTTATCGATGTAATTCGAAACGCCTTTATTTGAAAAGTTAAAGCTTTAACTTAAATTATATCATCAACGATCATTATGTAACTTTTTCTGTACAAGTTTCAATGCTATAGGAATCTTTAATAAAATAAATAAAAATTTTGAAATGTAACATTAGAGAAAATTACCAAATGGTTTTACAATTAATAGTAGGAGTACTATATTGCAAAACTACCAAGGCAAAAAGTAAAAACAAACATGGTCACGATTACAGTCAAATTTTTCGAGCAACATCTTAATTAATTGTACGTCGCCTCAACCTTGACAGAGGTTCTTAGCCTCTAATCTTTTACGATTACATCATGACGAATTACCGTCATGGTAGAATTGTAGAAACACAAGAAAATGTACGCATTATAAACGTAAATAAATTTAGCGTAAACACTTTTAAATTGGAAAACCTATACAGTCCCTTATTAAAGTCGCTGTATATACATTATAACATTTTATGAAAATAATTACTTGTTTAACAAGCTTTAACAGCTCCATTTCAACATTTCATAGTTGATAACATGTTTTAAATGAATTGTGATTGTGTGGCATCGATACGTATCGATTGAATAAATACCACTCGTTATGTTAGTACATATGTAGATACAAAACAATCAGACATCATGCTTTTTTAAACATTTGTATTACCTTACTCTTTACCTTTATTAAATCTCTACCTAATTGAAATTGATAAAAATGCTGAAAAAGATATAAAGTCCAGGAGACAACGATCACATAACTAAATCATGAATTATGAGGAGGTGTGTTATGTCAATAATTCCATTGTTTCAACATTTTCACAGAAACCCTGTGAAAGCTAACTTTTGTTTGAGGTATCATTTTAATGTAAATTCTTTTGATCAAACAAGTGGTGTGGTATGGATATATATATATCAGGCCCATGGCTTTATTGGTAATTTTCCTTCATCGGTTTCTATCTTTTGCTACTTCTTTTCCTCTTGTTACCCTTAACGTGTTTATATCCTTTTCCACTTCTGTGCTCCATCTTCCCCTTGGCCGTCCTCTTTCCACCAACTGTCCTTGCCATTATCTTTTTCGGCATTCTTGACTCCACCATTCTTTCCAACCGCCTACTACATTTGCTTCTCCACAAACTTGACTCAGCTCTTGGTTAGTCCTTCTCACCCATATCTCTCCCTCCCTCTTCCCTCCAAATATTTTCCTCTCGCTCCCATATCGCTAGCCTTGCTTGCTGCATCTTGCTTAGAGTCCAGGTCTTACAAGCATACAAAACTACTGGTCTTACTACGGTTTTATATATTTTTATCTTTAGTTTCTTTGATACACCTCTCTTTCGTAGCACCCCATTAAGTACTGCAATACATCTATTTTCTGCCATTAATCTAGCTTGAATTTACATTTCCAAATTCGGCTTTCTAGTAAATATCGGTCCTAGGCATGTAAAATGTTCTACCTCTTCGAAGTGGTATACCTTCCTGTTCCCCGTGTGTATTCTTAGATGTCCTCCTCTTCTAAATTCTTTATCACACCATTCCATATATTTCGTCTTCTCCTCGTTTATGTATAGCCCAACTTTCCGCCCTTGCTCTTCTAGTCTCTTTATTATCTTCCTTAAATCTTCCTTGCTTCTTGTCAATATAACTAAATCGTCAGCAACTGCCAGGTACTGATGCCTGTGGTATGGATATCTAATTAAATAAAAAAGAAAACTACTACAGTCGACTAAAATTCTGTGTTCCTAACACAAAATTATAGTCAATTATTACCGAAATTAATCGTGAAATTACAATGTGGATATGACGACGGCAATTACGAGATCTTCACCAAGGCCAAGTTTACTCTAAAAGATTAGCGTTAAAAAATCAATTAACAAAAGTTAGCTTAAAATATTAGTAGTCTAAGTTCTTATAGCAAATATTGTTTAGTTTTGTAGTTTTTGTGAGGGCTATACATATTATGTACACATACAGGGTCATTCACGGAACTGGTTCGTTAGAACTTTTTGATGTTCTTGAAATTCAACATTTCTGAAAACTTGTAATTATAACTAATATCTGGACTCATTACCCAAACTATTTGCGCCGTTGTACCACTTCCGGTTTACCAGAAGCTGACGTCAAGTTTCATAATTTAAATAGCATGGTATATTTTTTATGAGTTTTTTGTGTCGGGCATACAATTCGGCATCGAAACTTACTATTAGCCATTTTTGAATTATTCAACTTCTTTCAAATATAGAGCCAATTGCAACGTTAAAATTCTGTATTTCTGAAGGCATTGCAGCTAAACACCTAATATTTGGCACGTTATTAGCCGAAATAGCATACATCAAATTTACGTTCTAAAATTTATCCTAATTTAAAGAGGGTCATCCAAAATTAACGTTCATTTCAACCAAGTTCACGACGATGAAAGTCGCGTTTTTTAAATAGAACACCCTATATATTATTGCATTTTTGAATACACTTAAAAATTCTCTATCATTCCTTATTAGACATATTAGCTTGTATTTTTTACGGTTTTCGAGTTATAAGTACTTTTCTGGTGAAAATCCGAGAATAATTATTGTGCATTTGTACTATAAATACCCAGAGACTATATCTGTCAAGCAAAATAACAAATGAAATACATTGCAGAAAAGAAACGATATTTTATATTTATTTTCCATTCATGGAGAATGTAATAGGATTATGAATAGTATATGCACAGTATTTGACGACAAATTTTTGCAAAGTGATCTGAAACAATATCATTACAAAAACTCAAACAAGAAAATTAAACAAAATAGCGTTGCAATAGACAAACTTCAATGTGATCAGATCACGATGACATATTAAACACACTTAACTTATTCCTTTCCAAAGTTTTAAAAAATTAATCTAAAATATCGTTTCTTTTCCGTAATGTATTTCATTTGCCATTTTGCTTGACAGATATCAACTATGTGTATTTATAGTACAAATGCAATATCAATGGATTACTACGATTTTAAATGCATTAAAAAGGCGTATTTTTAGAACTTTCATCAGGAAATGTCTAATAACTCGAAAACCGTAAAAGATAGAAGCCAATATGTCTAATAATCAATGATATAGAATTATTAAGTGTATTCAAAAATTCAATAATATATAGGGTGCTTCATTTAAAAAAAGTGACATTCATCAACGTGAACTTGGTTGAAATGAACGTTAATTTTGGACGATTCTGTATAAATTATGATAATTTTTTTTGCAGATATGTAGGCCCGATACAAAAAGCTCATAAAAAATATACTATACTATTTAAATTAAGAAAGTTGACGTCAACTTCCCGTAAACCGGAAGTGGTATAATGGTGCAAATAATTTTGCTGATGAGTCCAGATTATATGAGTTATAACTGCAAGTTTTCAGAAATGTAAAATTTCAACAACATGAAAAAGTTCTAACGAACCAGTTCCGTGAATGACCCTGTATAGAATATATCTATATTGCTTTGCTAGAATTTGGTAGAAATTTTTTCTTGAATGCTCTACATATTTGGGAATAAGTGGTAGTTTTCAAATAAATACAGTACTATAACAGTTGGTATCACTTCTTCTCTGAATCGCATTCTTTCTCAACAATAGGATATGCGCATGTAAGCTTTAGTGATAGTATACATAAAGCTTGTATCGTATAAAACATTGAACGGGAACAGAATATAGTAAGCGCACTTCAGAACACTGTTATACTTACGTAATCTGCATTATTTTCTTCGGCTCAAAACAACTCTATTGGAAAGTACTTTCCTTCAGAGGCTGTTGTTATAATATGCACTAGGTTTTACATTTCCTCGGAACAAAAGAATCTCGGATGTACATACATATAATGGAACAGATAAAGCAAAATGCCACTATACAATTCTAGAGTTGAAATGTATGTACACATTTACTATCCATCTAAAAATTGTTTCGTATTAGAACTGCTCAAAGTTGTGTAGCATTTGTTAATACTGCATAATCTGCTGTAATAATTTTCAAACTTATACCGTTTTATTGTAGTAAAATACTGATTGATAGTCTTTTTGTATATTAAAAAGGAAATCCAGATGGTTGTGTTTTACGCGGAACCAATCAAGACGATACTTATTTAGCGCAAGTTGCAATATCCTGATTGTAAACACCGGCAAAGGAATATTGCAACATTTATTATTTTAAAACGGCGCATATGTATGTGTGTTTAAAATGTATAAACATCCATGTTAAAATAAATGACAAGGAAGTTTGTTTATCTAAAATGGCCTTGCTGTCTGTTGAACGTTTTGCTCCAGCAGTGCCGAGGTTTCCTAGAATTAAATAAATATGTCTTCATGTTATTGGAAAGTTAATGACTTGTTTTGAAGTTTTCATTATGTTTGAAATGGGTTAAGCATATTTTAATTGTTGTCGTTTACCGATTAGATTCTTTATCGTCACGTTGAAAGAATTTTTATTTCTTTCTTTTTTTACATCAAATTATAACTAGTAGGTATAGCGTATACAAGCATATATCAATGCTTTTGTATCCGATGTTACCGCGAACTAACGATGTAATGCACTTTGCGGTAAACGAGGACATCTTTCTATTTCGAGACCTCTTCATCGATCATGTATTGGCAGATATATCGTTAAATGATGGAAAACACTTAGGCTGTAATATTTTATTTGAGCAAGCATCAAATGTGTTATTGACATTTAACAAATATAATAAATGATTTTCTGTGTACTACAAACAATTGTATTAAAAGTCTTAGCCTGGTTCTTAAATGTTGCAGAATATATTTTGCGCCTAAAATTAAATCATTTCTGTGATCGATGTTTTCATTCAGCATCACAATCAAGAGTCTATTTTGTATGATGATTTGGGCGGAGGCCACAAAATCAAGATATCTATACGTGTATGCATTAACACAATTGGAATAAAAATTATTTCTATTAGGTGGTGTATGTATTTTAATTTTTAGATTTACAAAAATCGCATCTAACTTTTATACTAATTTTTACAGTTTTAATTGTACGACATTTTTAATTGTAATATTCTCTTTGGTAATCCGTATTGTTGGTTGAGACAATTGGTGGCCGCGTTTTTTCCATGTGTAGAACAACTTTGCCCATTAAGTATTGTACTCAGAAATAATTTGAAAAATAAATCTTTGTAAGAGATATCTTTGCCGTGTCATCTAATCATGTGTTCGCACCAGGAGAATACTCAAGGAGCGAATTTATATTCTGGTTCAATATCTATACCTTTCAGAGTAACTTAAGAAGTATTAGTTTATTTTTTGTTGCTTGAAAGGATTTCTGGAATCCCATAAAAGAAGAACTTGAGTACTAGAAGGGCTCAAGGAAACTGCTAAGTGTTTGAGTTTGGTAAGCTTCGGTAACAGAAAAATGGGAAGTTTGTTTATAATGATAAAGGTTATGAGTTTACGACTGTTGATATATTATAACGACAAGATATTCTGCACATAAAATAGATCCATACATAACATTCATGGAGAATTAGGTATATGTATGTATTAGCGCAATATAAAACCTTTATTTAAACTATATTTCTTCTGTCATAAAAGTATGTAGAATGTTTAAAGTTGCTACTTTTTGATCTATAGCATATAGAAAATTGCGAAGTTTACGTCTACAACAGTAAAATAATTATTAAATAGTAATTTTTACACCAAAAGGCAAGAGGCAAGTCACTGATTACGGAACGGAAGAACTTTTGACAAACATCGCGACAGTGGATGTAGCGCCAGCGTTTTATACTCTTTATAAAGTGTCTTTTATGGATTTTTCTATCATTTTTAACGAATTTATAACTTGGTTAACAAAAAATGTATATACAACATTTTAGCCGTTTTTTCATTTTCTCAAAATTCCAAATTAATTGGAGTATTGGGAGTATTCTGTTTATTACTTCTTTTGATATTGATTATACTTTTTACAACTCTGTATATAGGCGGTAATGCACGAATACTTTCCGTGTTTTTTTTTCGCTATAATATTTTTGTCTTATACGGTTGTTGACAGACAGAGTGCTAAATTTATACCAAAGATATTCATTTCAGTTATAGCTTAGTATAGATAAAATAGGTTTCTATGAAATTAAATATTTTATTTCGAGAAGAAGGTATACTCAAACAAAAAAGGAATGGGACAATTACAATACCGGTCTGTATTGAAATTGTCCCATTTCTCTTTTCTTTGAGTATACATCACTGACTTTCTCTTCATATCCTTTCCACGCCGGTCGATAGCCGCAGCGATGTAGTAAGTAACATGCGTAACATGGCTGACCAGTGTTGTGAGTGATGGTTGGAAGCCAAGGCTCAAATCTCCAGGGAGGCGGTAGCATTTTTCTCGGAGAATCGTATCGATCTACTATTCACTATTGGAAACAAAATGATTAACAGCACAGTATTATAAACGGTAAAGTAGTGCTGTAACAAAGCCATTGAACACATTTAGACATTACACAAATTACACAATAAGAGTTTCAGAGGTAGTTCGACACGAAATATAGCTTAAGAAGTTACAAAAAAATAATAACATCAGTTACTCAGTATCGTGCATCAAAAAAATACAATTGTAATAAAAAATATGAAAGTCATTATCAAAAAATGTGCTCAAATTGTTGGCCCTTACTCAGTACATATAATAATAAGACATAATGATAAGATAACTGTATTGATTGTAGATATTTTTTCTGAAAAACCTCCGTGTAATTGTTTTTCCGAAAAAAATATTTACAAGGGGAGATATGATATTTAGACGCACTAGAGAGACGCCCTGTACATATAACTATACAGCTATTCTGTAGTTATTTTACGATGGCATCAAAACATTTTCGGGCTGGTGGCTTAGTGGCTTGCACACTTGCCTCGCAGTCCGGCAGTACCAGGTTCGAACCCCGGTGCTTTCTTTCTGAGTTTGGTTTTCTGTAGTTTTCCAAATTCCACGGCAAATGCGGAAAGGTAACATCTTAAGTCGGTCTACAGCCGCAGGCGTAATAATAACTCATGGCCAGCCGATGCCCCCTGTAATTGGCGCAAGCTGTTGGGGGATGCTAAGGCATGGATTATTATTATTATTATTATTATTATTATTTTCTTTACATTTTAGTGTTCGGACGAAGCATAGACGGGAATGTACCTATATGATGTGAACAGCCGCAAAAGCACTTACAGCAGGAATCTCTCTATTTAGAAACTTTTTAGCGAGAATTAGAATTGCATTCTCCGTATATACATGATAATAAGTATTTATGGTACAGAAATTTAGAAACAAATCTGTTGGCAGATAAATGATTATTACTATTTTAACTATCTCTTTGTTGGCAAGTAATTAGTTTGACTGTAGGAGCCCGCTTATTCTTTTGTTACTAAGATGTGATAGAAAATTGAATTCCAAGTCCACTCCGATTATTTTCTCATTTCACGCTGTCCCGCCACACTTTTCATTAATTGTTTGAATGTAATTATTTGAATCAGTGTTTTCCACATCGATCGATTGGTCGCGGTAGTAAATGTCCTTGTCCATCATATAGCTTAGATATTAACATCTTAGATTGTTGTCTGTGCGGTTACAGAAAGGCTTTAGTGTACATATATCGATGAAATTAAAACACGCAAAGAACTTTAATAAAAAATCAAAATGCCGTCGTATTTAAGGTTATCAAAATATCTTCTCGGATGTATTGAAGTAAGACAGTTTCAATATTTATTAAAATAGATTAAAACAATTTCTTATTGCTGTAAATGAATTATGTTATATTTTCATAGTTTCACGTTTCACCTTGTATGTCTTTAACTTTTAAGACTTTACTGAAACAACTTTGGCTTAACTACTTACTTTTATTTCAAATTTCTGAATGGCCCACAAATTATTTGATATTAAACTTAAAGTTTAAACAGTATTAAATGTGTTATTTGAACTTTAAATAGATTAATCTGAGGTAATAATATTATTTCTTTAATCCCAATATCCTTTCACTGTATCTAATGATTTTTAACCGACTAATACGTAGAAATTGCAAATAAAAGTAGCGCAGCCGTATATACAATATCTTACTACATATCTAATTCGATCTTTGCCGTACAGAATCAGTTTTAATAATCATCACTACTATTTCCGAACGATTGCGTATCTTTTAATGTTACCAATTTCATAGATAAGTATCTCCTTTCTCACGTGTGTACGTTCTCGCACATTGGAAATAAATTTAACAAGTTTAACGGTAACCGGGAACTTGTTCTTAAGGACTCCTTTTTTAAGAGGACTCTAGCACTTTTTAAAACAGAGAATCATTTCTTATTGAAGCAACGTATAATGGTTTAAGTAAGGAATTGTTCGAAAAGCAGCAAAAGGTTCAAGGACGATTATTTGTAGCAATAATAATATGAATAGATAGGCTGATTATGTACTTGACTTGTTTGATGATAAAAAAGTATTTAGTGGATATATAAGTGATGATGTAATCGTTTAAAAACGTTTTAACATGGAATAACATTTTCAATATAAACATTCTTTGTTTCGATATGAATGATAAGATTGTTATTTAATGCACGCACTTGTGCTATAATACCCATAATCTCGTAGTTATAGAATATCCCTAGTAATAAGTAATAAATATACACGATAAAATTTTTTAACATCTTGAGTGTAACTTTTTTATTATCACAACATTTAAATTATATTAATATCTAAGGTTATAACCTTTTTATTTACATTTCATTCATGCATTCAATCATTCATATACACTAATATAGCCAATTGTCTATGATATAAATACTTGATGTTTATATTTGATGAATTGATTATTTTATAAATAAAGCGTATATTCTGTTTGGAAATCTATTTTAATTAAATAGTGTCATATCATCACTACTATTATACCACAGATTACTACTAATGTTGAAAAAAATAGACTTTTATAGAAAATGACCCTTTTTTGCTATTTTATAATTCTTATGTAATTATCCTTATTTGGATAGGTTTTTTAGATATTCTAGGGCACTCTGTATATGAACTATTGTGCTATTTATGATAGAAATATGGAAACAGTATCAAGATCAGTAGCTGGCTTCTGAAACGATTGAAATATTCAAAAAGTTGTACAATTTCCTTTTAAATCTGAAGTTAATAAGTTTCAAGTAACATGTTCATATAAAATTAAAAAAAAAGAAGAATTAAGTAGATGAAAGATAAAACTTTATTAACTCAAAATTAACAACTGCTACTAAATTCAAGATAAGATGTTAGGATAATTACTTAAAATGGGGCATATGCAAAATGAAAATCAAGACCCTGTCGCACCTGCTACATCTGTCGTTCTACATTGTAATTTAGTGGACCAGGTAATAAGACGAAGATTTTATTCAGGAGATAAATTCGTACAGATATTAAAATGTAAAACTTGAAGTACAACTGGAGCAATAACTGATTAAATGGCTGTATATACATATATTGGACAAGTAATAAAAAATGAATTACCCAGTAAAAAGTATATCTTTTTAAAGTAAATTTTCAACATAATATGTTTATAGTATTAATGGTTAAATTTATGTTAAAAATTTTTAGGCGTTATAGAACAAATTTAATGATTGGATGTGGTTTCGTTTCTGCTACTCTCCTGGGTATGCTTATAATAATATAGTTTGTAGACTCCAGTGTATACTTATTTCAAGCACTACGCCCAATAATCATTTATTCATAATTTCGTTTAAAAGTATATATTCTTACTGGGGAACTATTTTTTCATATTGTATATGTAATTTTAATTCTCTTTCAATGATAATAATTTGAAATATTCTAAGGATAATGATCGGTAATACCAGCTAACCTAGGAAGATTTTCTACCCAATGAAGGAAAAAATCTAGCAACTTGTCGTGTAACGATTGTATTCTCCAAAACAACGTTTTCTGTGGTGCTTCTTCAAATTGTTAAAACAATTGTTACCTAACGCCAAATCCGATGTATACGATGAATGGTCCAGTTCAAGGAAGTTGTATTCGCTGAGAACTGGTTGAACTTCGAGTGCCTGCGAAGTCGTGTATTGTTTCAAAAAGGAGGACTTATATAGTATTGTTCACGTATTATAAGTCCCATAATTAATTCCTACTATTGCTGTTATGTAACGACTAGGCTTATGTTTGTATGAACTCTAATTTTTGTTCTAATTCCCAGCTATCTATCGAAGTCTTAGAGAAAAGTCAGGGTTTGCAGGGCAAATTTGTTGCCTTGTCATTTCTGTTTGGAAGTCAACAATCTTGGAAACCATATTTATTCCAATTGTTAAAACGCAAATTGGTTGGATTCGAATTTTTTCGTTTCTCGGCCATCTTCAATTGATTTATGTTACATCGAAACTGTTTTGACTAATATTATCTGTAAACTATGATGAAGTGTGGGGTGAAATTTGTGTGGCGTAGATATCTATTTCTTCCTCTATTTCTGTACGTTTTTATTCGAGAAAATGTATAGAAAGACAGTAAGAATCAGAATTCTGCACTAGACCAGGTTTCGCCCTTATTAGTCCTTATTACACATTTAATATGTGTCAAATAATATGAAAACATAACCATACCTATCAACAAAAATATTTACTCAAGAACTTAAATTAATAAAATTCAGACGTGAATTAAATTATTATAAATGACACTTAAATTATTAATATCGGTTCTAAAATTGACTGCATTGTTTTATTTCATTAATTTCATAAATTAATTTTTTTTTATAATTATTTTCGTTTTTCATAATCTTAGTATTTTCAAAATCAAACTTATATTGTCTACCTTTAAAGAGCTTAGTGAAAGCAGTTTCAGCAGTGATGTTTGATATTAAGGACTATGGAGTGCCCTTAACATTTCTGAAACAAGTCGCATTAAAAGTTAATGTTTTCCTCATTTTGGTGAATCAATAATACTACTACAAATGGATTAAAGGTTGTCACAGTAAACCCTGTATATGAAATAAACACTCTAGTAAAATGCACTTACTGCAATTTTAATAGTGATTGTGTTGAAGGTTAGCCTTTGATCCGGAAACTTAAGAGCATTCTTACAAGAACAAATAAACATGACGGTTTCAAAACAGATATCCCACGAATAAAGTAAGCTTTCATGACGTTCCTTCCTTTGTTTTTTTCCTGATCTGCCTACTGTCTTGTATAAACGAATCCGTCATTACTAATAACATCACAACAAGCTTTCGGGATCTTAATTACAGATTTGAATGCATTTAATTGTTATTCACTCCAATATTAGTGGCCGGTTAGTTGGAGTGCAAGTCGTATATAATAGATATGCATATAAATACATGTATGTATGTATTTAATACTGCTACCAAAGAGTGAATTACGTAATTGGTATATAACAGTGAATTGAGAATATAACCTATTTTCACTTTCTGTTACGCAGTAAACTGGCATATACATACACAATTATTTTTACATTTTAGTATGTGCTTGTTCGTATGGGTTAAAACCCATGTCGATGTTTTAACTTCCGCCACATTTGGACACCCGCGGAATTTTTTTACAGTTGTACGTTGTTTACAATATGGTTAAGAGAAACCGAAGTTAGTACTAACAAATATGGAAAGTTTGAAAAAGTAAAGAAATATTTAGTCAATACTTAAACATACCTACGGTCCATTAATAATTAAATGCGAATTTTGCAGATTATATTCACTTTAAAGGTTTTTTTTTATTAAATAAAACTAACTGCAAAATTCGCATTTAATTATTATCATTAACTAACTTCCAGTATAATATTCAAAGAGAGAGTTTTTTTATTATTTAAAAATATTAATTTGAGTAGTTTTATGATAGTGGACATATAGGAGAATAAAATAAGACTAACTTTTCGTATGCTTGAAAAATTTTCAGATAAGGAGATTTCACTTTTTAGTGTATCAAGATTATTAAAATCGAGCTATTTCAATTGCAATTTTGTAACAGATTAACCTCAGAAGAAACAAATAAGTCCATGACTTTATTCTAAAACACTATAGTTGTCAAGGTCGGTAGGGAATTTTGAACTTCGGTGTATACAAACACTTTCAAGCAATTTCAATTGTACAAAGAGCACCCAGCTCTTTGTACCATCCCTACCAAAACTCTCACTTCCACTTGAGTAGTTTAGTGTCCTCTATAAAGTCCAATATCTTGCCCAGTGTTATGTAGATGCTTTCTCAGGGGAGTGTCCAGTTATCAACCCAATAATGGTCTTAACTTGTTTTTTTATTGCGGCCTTCAGTCCACCTCTATTTCCTTACACTTTCTTCGTCTAACCAAGACCAAATCTCACTTCTAGTAGAATTCCCAGTGATTCCACATACGGACTCTAGTTCTATGAAGTGTCTTTTAGAATCCTTCTTCCCTCGTCTTGTGCCAGTATATTGAGGTACTGTTTGCGATCATTAACCTGGTAAGAGGGTTCATAACTGCCTTGATAGCGGCTTGACTATCAGTCATTATGTTTATTTTCGTCCTCGTGCAGCATCCTTTTGCAATTCGGACTTTTGTTAAAGAGTAAAACTTTATAATGGAATGATAAAATGTTTTTTTTCAATACCTGTCTTTTTTTTATACCTGTCTCTTTTTTATCTTTACTACTCGTGTGTAAGCTGAAAATATCAACTGATTTATTTTAAGTTTAGTTTAAAATGGTCTATCTGATGTAACGTTTTTTCTGCCTCGTCAATTTTGAGTTTTCATATTTTAGTTAAATTTCTTTGTTTAACTCAAGTTTGTACAACCTACAAACAGAACCCTGTCCTTACGCGTATTGTGAGTTGTAAGTCAGTTTCAGGTTATAGTCAGTTACACAGTAGTTTAGGAATGTATCATAGTGAAGCATCATTTTGGGGGTTTTGTCAGGGTTTGGGCTAGCGGACTAGCAAATTGCCTTCCGTCGGCTAACACACTGCATTTATCATTGCTGTGGTTTACTTCCATTCCACAGTCTACTAAGATTCAGAAGTTTTATATAATAATAATAGTTTATTGTACTTTTCACAACAAAACTACATAGTTGCAACATAAAGATCTATTACAACACGCAATATAATTACGTTGGTAATTATATTGCGCGACCCAACTCATCGTATATCCAAAGGGTCAACGAAAATTTAAAAAAATAATAAATAAAGGTAATCAAGAAGAATCTCTGTTATTCTTGTAGATCCCTAGTAAAGCTAATAGTTAGTAAGAGAAAAGATAAACGATGGCAAGTACAACACAACCCAAACAAAAGGCAACGCTAAATATTCATGTATACAATAAATTAAAGAAGACAAACACGAAAATGTCAGATGCAAGATTAAAGTAAACTAAAACTAAAGCCCAATCAAACTCCAGGTAGAGATCTCAGAGTTGTTGAGACATTAGAATTGCACGGACCCCGCGTTTGAAGGAAACAAGTGGCAATGATTTAAGATGAGTAGAAAGATCATTCATAACCTTAGCACAGTTATATGTAAAAGATCTTTTGAATTGTTGGGTACAATGCCTGAGAACATGAATAAGGTCTTTTCGCCGGCCGTTAATATTGTGAATATCGGTCCGTAAAGTTATTTTATTGGCCAAATAAGGTGGAGAACCAGAGCTTAAAATCTTGTAAACAAAGCAAAGAAAGTGCAACTTCCTACGATTGATCATGTTGAACCAATGAACATCCATAAGTTTATGCAAAACCCTGCGCCCTGTCCTAATTCCAAAAATAAATCTAAGGCATGGATTCTGAAAAACTTGAATTCTACGTACATCAACTTGATCTAAGCAAGTATTATACACTGTGTCACAGTAATTAAAATGAGAGAGAATTAGAGAATCAGATAGAAGTTTCTTAATTGAAGTGCCAAATAAATGCCTGTGTGGATATAACATTTTCAGATTATAATAGCTATTCCTAATACATATACTAACGTGTTCCTTAAACCTCAACGCACTATCCATGGTCAAACCCAGATTTTTGACCATATCATGGCAAGCAAGTCGTACAGTATTAACAAAAAGCATAATATCGCCATGGTTCAGTGGTTTACGTCTAGGGCCAATGAAATATAATAAATTTAGGTTTCAGAGACACTATTGGGGAAGCAGCCAAATAGTGTGTCTCTGAAACCTAACGTTCTACAGCCAGTACTTCCACCTCTCCTATAATAAATTTAGATTTGTTCTCATTAATATCTAAGCAATGGTGTTTAGCATTCATAAATAGTTTATTAAGGTCTTTGCTTAAATTGGTCACCATCGTATCAATATCCTCAACAAGAAAAGAGCTATATAATTGTGTGCAATTCGCGTACAGTTGGAGTGAACACGAGAATTCGTGGAAGAAAGAGAAATGCGAAGTGTAGATAGAAAATAACAGCGGATCCAATATGGAATCTTGGGGAACTCCTGACTTGGTATACCTAAAATCAGAGAATATATTTTCACTAAAAACCCGTTGGCCCCTGTCACACAAATAATTCTAGAAGAAAGTGACAGGATGTGGAGGATGCTTAGTAACAGTGTATGATTAATTCTATCGAAGGCCTTAGAAAAGTCAAGCAGAACCACCGCTGTCATCCTACCCATAATGATTTATGCATTTAATTTGAGGTTATAAATTTGGTTACTAACTCTCTAATGATATCGTCAGTAATATTAGTCAGTGCAGTTTGACAACAATAGCTCGGCCTAAAACCAGACTGTATACTCGGAAGTATATTGAAACTCGACACATGCAAACCTATTTGTTTTTCCACGATCCTCTCCAAAACTTTCGAGAATACAGGTAAAATGCTTATAGGACGAAATCTATATATGTAGGTTTGATACCCAATAATTATCTATAGAGCTTAAAAAGGCTTTCGTTCTATTGAGCAGAAAATGAAATGTATTGGTGCATTATAGGTTTTTAAGTACCAATGAGTAGAAGAACACCACCAATTTACCTGTAACCTTAGCCTATTTAAAACTACTTTTGGAAGTGAAAGTAGTACTGGTCGAATAAATCAAAAGTCATAATACTGAACTTAGTACAATTAACGAAATTACTGGAAAAAATTGTAACATAGTAAAGGTGAGTTACTTCGGAACCTAACCCAACACGTGCAATAATATTTACTCATTAGTGATGTCATTGTTCAAAAAGTCTTAAGAGTATTCAATTTTGTTTGGAACTACCTTGGAAATACTTTCTACTTACATGTTTGTTATTATTATGGAGTGATTGCAAGTCATCAGTATCTTTCAATTCAATGGACGCAATACACATCTGACATCTAGCTTATTGATTAAAAATTATGTTACAACACCAAACACACATGGCTTGCTAGTATTTCAGACCACTCTTGAATTTTGTAGTTTTAACTTTAATTTATACTTAGTAGATTTACAAAGGTAGTAGAATTAGTATTCTGGGCGGAGCTGAAGTGTATTAGAACTGCCCTAACCCAGCAATACCGTAAAATGGTGTCACTAATTTTCAGATTTAGACTGCCGTATAGTGGAGTATGTAGGAATAGAAAGTAGTTGGTTCAACATATTCTGCAACAAAAATCGTCGTAGGTGTCCCAAATTGGGTACTAAAATACATGAATAAGTCAAGTTTTACCGTTAAAACATTTTTAGGTTAAAAAAATTCAATAAATGCAAAAAAATTATATGCAACTATGTACCGACATTTATTGCTAAAATAAGTACAATCTTTAGTTCAATTTACTTTCAAAACTTCCACAAAGGAGTCATACCGCAAGAATAAATACATGTGTGTGATTCGTGGAGGTAAAAAAATGAACCTTATATTATTTTTCTTACATTTTAACTTGCTAAGTTATCCCTTAGAATTTCCAAATATATTAGTTTATATTCTTGACATAAGGCAGTAGTATCAAACCATCCACTCTACACCTGCCTGTTTTAGAACCAGGAGGTACTCCATTCTAAGTTTAAAAAATCTTCGATAAACACGAGATGTTTTACTTTATCTCTTGAGCGTTTAATATATTCACATAGTCTTATAGTAACTTTGTTATGATTTTTTTAATAAAGAGATGCAACAATCTTGTCCAGATAAGATTTTTGGAAATCTTTTGTTGGTCACTTTTCTATTCAAATAGTTCTGGACGATAAGTCGAATATCCATGTGAGTGAACGGGTCCTAATCATTGGTAAGCATTATCTCTTCATCACTTGAAGATTGTTTATTGATCTCTAAATCATTAAATAGTTTAGTACAACCATCTCCAAAAATGCATGGTCTTCAAATTACTAACACCTGCGTCTCGTGTATTACCGTTTTAAGATACTTTAAGTGTATGTAAATGAATAAATTTATGATTGTTAAAGCTCATACTCATATCCATAACTTCTTTCTTAACGAGCATTCAGGTAATTTTAGAGACGACTTTGACGCGTGAAGAAAGAAAGGATAAATTCATTACTTTCGAACGAAGTTATTTTAATTCATGTAAGCTTATACGGTTGTTGTACACCACGTAAACTACTTCCTAATAACAACGTTTAATTAATAGTAAAACAAGCCGTTTACACGCTGCGATCTTTATAACGTTAATGCTTTCACATCTAGCAGATGGTTTTTGAAACACCTCTCATTTTCTAGAATGTTATTGTTAATTATCTGCGCTTTATTTTATTCTTCGATTATGCCAGCTTTTTTATATGTTGACGCCTTTAAAAGCAGAACCCGCTTAATATCGACAAGGAATTAATAAATTTGGACCGGCTTGTATATGCATATCCATATTTCATATTTATAACCTAAATCGTTGTCTAACACTACGTTGAAATGTAAACAAATATGCATTAATATTTATGATGTAAACATCGTTTTAAAGCTGCTCATAGTGGTTGTTGTTGTAATATTCTGTAGGAATTTATTTATTTAATTGCTGTCATATTTATTAAATACATCTGATTTATTTAGAATCTATACAATGAAGCCGTCAATATTTGATAATATGCTTCCTGTTTATGATTTGCTTTCTCCATGATATTTGGTTAATTTAGAAAAAAGATGATCTGTAGACTGATCTAATGTTTCAATTTATTTGCTTCAATAATTATTGTATTCTTTACGTTAATAATCAAATAAATTAAATCTGTTACTCACATGTCTATTCCTTCCGGGATAGTCGCCTTAATTTGCTAAAATCTCAGTGCATTGAATTTTGAAAAAAGAAAAACCGTATCCTTATCAAGTAAATGTCAGAATATTAAGAATATAGCAGTTTTCAAATATAAATCGACCTGTTTGTACTTTTTGTGTTTCGAAGATTTAGTCTTTTGTAGAATTTTGTGCGTTATCTTACATCTGTCGAATATTCTGCATTCCACACAAATATGTAAACTATTATCTAATTATTAAATACTTTCCTTGTAAGTAATCAATCTCTAGAAAGTTTAATTAAATAGAAAGTTGATTTCTAAAATAATAATAATAAATATGTTCTAGTAATACAAACTGTGAGAATTATTTTTTTATAATTGCAAAACTTAATACAGATTATATATCTTTATTGCTTCACCACGTCATCTGGATGACAAATGTTATCGAAACAAAAAAAAAATTGCAATATCATGTTTACATTGTCGCCATATAACAAATTAGTATTTCGTCTAAATATGTACACTAAACAGGAATTAAATTACTGTGAACTATACTATCTGTAATCTAATTTGTATAACAGCCATTGACATACATTATAAGTATTGCTTTAACAACTTTATAAAGTCAATACACATCATCGTAATTTATACAACACGCTTCAGAAAGAATACTGAAATAGCATCCGCTTTCTTTTGTGATTTGTAAGACAGTAGCTAATTGTTCGTCACAGATCGGTTGCCTTTGATTTACGCTGGAGCAGTCATCAAATGATCCGTAAATTAGAGCTTCACTTTTTTTATTAGAGACTAAATTGCAATATACATAGGCGAAGTGTTCTATTAAGTTTAAGCTTAACATCAGAAAATATATTTTTAAATTGGAAAAAATTGTTATTTACAGTTATTCAAAACATTCTACGATTTATTTTTTAACTTTTAAAGTAATATTACTTACTTATCCTTATTCAATGTACCGTAATTTCCATTAAATCCTTGTGCAGGTTTTCGAGTATGAAAATCTTTATTGTAATACAAATAATGTAATATTTTAGTTTAGGCTTACATAGGTGTTCAAACACTCTTCCATATAAATAAACGGAACACATGTCGTGTGTTCACACGTTTGCTTGGCTTCATGAAAAACCCGAGATAATGATTTTCATTAGACAATGAAGTAATATCCACGTTGTTTCGTTCCATCCTTGCGGTTTATATTTAACACTATAAAAGTGTGTCGAATAAACGAATATGCCCCTATGTGTAATTTGCTCAAACGTTTAAGAACTTAACGGGCATTTAGAAATGCTTTATCGTGGTTATTAGTCACGTAAGAAAGTTTTGCAACGTGTTTATGAAATAAGTGACGAAGTCACCATTTTTCTAGAAGAAGAAACCAGGCCGGAAATGGAGAAAATAGTTTATTGAGTTACTTGATGGAACCTTAAACTTGAAGGTGCAAACGGACATATCTTGAATGCGAGTGATGCTTTTTGTAGAAAATTGGAATTGTGGAGGCCAAATAACAAAACCTAGAAATATTGCAAATATGGAAAAATTTCTGCAAATTTACAAGGCCGAAGAATGATATATTAAACTTGTTTTTGGCACTCTTAAAAATCATTTAGTCCTGCTGTCGAAAGTCTCACAACTGTCGAAAAAGAGATCTTCGCAGACGTCACTGCAAGTGGCAAAATCAAAAAAAAACACTTATTCATTATCATTAATCATCATTGTTTGAACTTTGGGTAGTGCTAAATGATGAATTTTCTGCACTGTAGACAAGAGCTGCATTATTATACTTTTCAACATCCTATTTTATATTTTACGGTGACCACTCTGAAGATCTCAGCCAAATATAGGAAAGAAGCTCACAATGTTAAATTTAAATACGGCCGTTTTTTGGAGAAACTTTTCTCTGCAAGATAGTTCCAAGATAATTATTAAACTTGTGTGTAATTCAACATCGATAAGTTACCTATTGTGTAGTACTGATTTTCAGCGTTTAACCACTTGACCAAATCTATAAAAAACCTAATAAAATTTAGATATTCTGTTATATCTAATTTCAATGTTGGATAAAAATTAATCAGGGAGTGGTCAAACCAATAAGTTATATTTTCAGCGTTTAACCACCTCCCAAAGTTTCGGAATAGTATGATAAGCTTTGGATACCTTGTTACATGTAACTTCAAGGTCCACTATAAAATAACCGGTAGATGACCAAACGATGATTGTGGATTTTTTGTGGATCAGACGCATGAAGCAATATTTTTAGCGTTTGACCACCTCCCAAACTCTGAAGTCTCGTGTGATATGTAGTTTTCAAGTTGAATACAAATTAATTTTTTTTTCAGTTTGCTGTGTGTTTTTCAGTTTTCAGAAAAATTATTTGATGGTCGGCTATGATTCTACCCTATAACAAAAAATTTATTTAGAAAAAATATCCGTAGTAATTCGTTTTTTAGAAATTTTCAAAAAGTAACTGTTCGATGAACAAAATTTCTGAATTTCAATATTTGTATGATGTTCTCCACAAGACACCTAAATATATATATACACATGTCTATGCATCACCGGAGCAATGGGAACATGCCCAACCACGCCCCTAGAGGTCATTCTAGACCTCACATCTCTACACCTAGTAGTGGAGAGAGCGGCCCGTGCGGGAATGTACCGACTATCCAGAGCGGGGACGGGAGGGAGCGAGACTCTATGCCAAGGAGGTTGGTCATCCATGTCGGGAATCTCCCCACATTCGGATCTGCCAAACGATGAAATGGTTAGGAAATACAGTTTCGAAAAGAACTTTTCAACGAAGTTGAGTACCAAGAGAGAATGGGAAGGAAAATCCTAAAATCTACTCTCTAAAAGCAAACACCATCAAATGGTATACGGATGGGTTCAAAACTGAAAAAGAAACAGATGCAGGGGTATTTGGGCCAGGAACCGAATACTCATAGCCGATGGGAATATACCCCAGCGTCTTCCAGGCAGAGATTAATACGATTGGAAGATGGGCTCAGGTGGTCCTTGATAGAAACTATCCGAAGGAGAGCATTGCGATCTTCTTCAACAGTCAGGCAGCCTTACTGGCGCTGAGTTCTAACATCATCAGCTCCAAGTTAGTTTAGGAATGCCGGGATAAAGTAAACAACCTGGGCAAAGAAAACAAAGTTGCATTATGCTGGGTACCAGGACAGACTGGAATCAGTGGCAATGAGAAAGCTAAACTATTAGCAAAGGAGGCCGCCACAACTTAAGAAATACCTTAAAGACAGGGAAGAGGACGTCAGAGCTTTCCTCTGGCACAATCTTTCTGGTTTGAGACATTCCAAGGTATTCCTAGAAAATTTCAACAAGCAGAAACGTTACACAACTCGTTAATTACGTACCAAGCTGATAAAATTTTTCTAATAATTTTCATAATTTGCATACAACAACAAGCAACACCTCGCTGCGCGACAAAAATATTCTCCAAGAGTCAATTTTATCGCCTTGTGTAGTGCAGTATAGTATCGCGTCGCCCTAATGGGATTTGTCTGGTTAGTGCGGTTCGACCTCTAACATGGCATAAATCATATACATACCCAATGTTCAATATTTAAGTTAAATGTCTATGTAAACATGTCAATTTTCTTGCAGATTGTAAAGTATTTAGATATCAGAAAAAATATACATTAAAAATTTTACTATTGTTGTTTATTATACGTTCTACTACATGTTTTGATAAAAGAAGAAAATATTTACGACTGGCTCATTTTTATTGTTTAATATAGATTTTTATCTAGACGAAAATAAATTATAATATGGAGCCAGATGTTAATAACTTTATTAGGTATATTTATTATCTTCATTAAACTGAGAAAGCCTTCACGAGTTGTTATTGCAAATAAAACGTATCTGAGGAAATGATTCAGAAACAAACGATTATGGTTTGAATGAATAATTAGTACACTGGTGTTTTTCATCCTTCTTTTGATAGCATTCCCACACGTGCTCACTATTAAAACGGAATGTTATAATTTGCATTTAGAGCAATATCAAAACATAACGTCGGAATATTTACTGCAAATTGGAGCAATATGTAAAAGTGCAACAGGTGTACGTGATTTCGAATACTAATTTGCATTGAGATAAAAAAATTAACGTTTATTGAGTGGAGTAATTTGTAATTTGGAGTAAATTGTAGTTTAGTAGATCATGAACCGACATATATATGTACATATGGCAATTATACTACAAGGTTGCAATTTGTAATAAACCGTAGTTAATACAGCAAAATTAATGTCAAAGAGGCAATTACATATAGAATAAGGACAAATAAATATGTACAACAATATTAATATCAGTCATATCATATCGTGCCTTAAGATAAGTAAGTAAACTTGTAAAATCGAAATTTTACGAAATCTGTACAATTACTTGACTGTTAATTAAAATCATTATCTGACATGATCGACAATTTTACTGGTATATTAACTTGCAAAGTTAAAAGTGACACGTGATTTGTAGTTATATGTTACATTCATGAATTAAAATTATTACATAATCGTAAGACAACTGGAAAATAACGTTCAGAGATTCAGTATATGGTTATTCCCTTTTAAAAACATGGTTTTTCATTAAATCACAAAGTCTACAATATAATATAGTAGGGTATAGGACAATGGGACAGGATAAGAATAAAAGGTCGGTACATACCTATGCAAAAACTGTAATGACAACATAGTGGTTCTGTACGAGATAATATAATACTGGTTTGAACACTTACATATATATGTAAAGGCATATAGTATTAGAGCATTTAGTTTGTTAACATCACTAGAACAATTGTACTCAAAGTAGTAGTCACGAGATCTGTCTCTGCAAAATGTGATCATGATTTCTTTCACAAGTGGGCAAACTAGGACTTTTTTATATGACAGTGGTAGACGAATATAAACGGATTTTAAGTTTATGCAACATAAAAACAATATTTTCACACAGGTAGTTTGGAATAATGAGACGACCTTGATTTATCTAATGGAAAAATTTAAAAAAATGTTGGGAACATAAAAAGCGGGCCACAAAATATTTTTTCTATGTAGGCCGTGAACGAGTGGGACAGATATACGCGTCACATCTGAGTTTAGGAAATTGACATTAATCTCAGAAACGTAATTCGTAAATAATCATCATATCATACGTCAGATTGACAGGTTAAAAATTTCTTTGCATATTAGCTGTTTAATAATGGCGTTTGTATTTAACATACAACAGAAACAGTATATACATACATAGTTGAAATTTATTTTAAAAATAGCAAGAATCTTAATAATGAGTTTATTCTGTCAGACATGAATTTCAGGCTTTTGTACAATAATTTTCAAAAATTGGTAGTTTGAGCAGCTGTTTGATTAAAA
>CM043017.1:127450921-127512925 GCA_023690525.1 Holotrichia oblita | reverse complement strand
TAGTTATTAATCAGTCTTTTCTATTAAAATAAAACAAAATGAAAAAAATAAGAAAAAAATGTTCTTACTAGCCGTGGGTTGTGATCGGCATAATAATGAAAATTATGGCGATTAAGAAATTCATTTTTATGGAAAGTCGCTTCGTCCGTAAACAGCACATAGTTGAAGAAGTTGGGAACTTTATTTTGCGCCCAGTTACAAAATTTCACTCGTTTTTCATAATCCGTTTCAAGAAGGTCTTGATGCAGGCAGCTGAATGTGGTATCTATGGAAGTGATTTTGTTTTAGAATACGTTGAACCGATCTCTCACTGATTCCCGTTTCTTCAGCAATTTCCTTTTGACTAGAAGTAGGTTTTTCTGCTGCTACCAATAATACAGTTAATTGATTTTCCACAGTTCTTACAGGTTTTGGTTTGTTTGGTTCTCTGTATCTCACATTTCCCCTTTCTACGAACCTATTCAATAGATTCCTAAAACTCCTTTCGTCTAGATGCAAGTAGACAATTCTTTTCGCTTTCTCCTAATACAAAGATCATATCTACAAGTTCTTCTTTGGAATAATTCATACTACCAGATGCACTTTCTTTTCAGAAAATGTAAAATTTAATCGACAAAATCAACCTTATTTGACTCACTATGCAACCCAGTTTTTTTACTACTATTTTGACATAGTTGACAGTACTCTAAAACACGAGTAGCATAATATGTATATGTATTTGAATAGCGCAATTTTTAAATTTGGCGTTTTTATAAAAAACGACTATAGATAGGGTTATATCAACAAAAATTGTTCATAATTAAGCTCTTCGTCCATTTGTGTAAAAATATACAGGGTGTCCTATTTAAAAAACAAAATTGGACAGTCAATTTTGAACAGTCTGTATACCGCAAAAGTTCCAAATTTTGCCTAAAGCATCTTCTATTTGTTGATCAAAAAATCCCCAATTATTTCGTTTTAAGCTTCACATTTGTGGCAGTACTGATATTTTTAATGGTACTGTATAATATTAATTTTTTAACAAAAATATTCATTGCACTAAACATACATATCAAAGAAAAAAAATAGGTACTTATAGATAATGGTCAGCCACTGCTAAAACTGCAAAAAAAAATGCAGGGTATTCCATTAAAAAAAACGTCGTGTGATTGTGACCATGATTTTTGGAACGCTATGCATAGTCATAAATAATTTTAAGATTCTTAATGTCCAGTTTCAGCATGTGTAAAGTGAAACCTTTCACTTTAATAGCAAATGAGCAATCAAAGACCAGAATCCAGCTGCCGGACCCTATATATTTCTAATTCCAAGTTTATTCAATAAATAAACCTTAATTTTTGCGTAGAATATTTGAACTACTCTGTATGTAATGAAAATAACTGCTAAGAGAATTATGTAATTTATATGATATGAGCACTTTTCTGAGATGACCTCATTACGTGACTGCCGATGTGACGTACATCTCCAAGCTACTATCGATTCCTTTGCCAAATCAGTAGTCTACTTTTCTCCCAGTAATCATGTTCGAGATTACTTAGAACGATGTAAGATAGCTATCATTTTATCTTCAACGTATATATTATATCTAGAAAGATGAGAATGAAACATTTTTTTTTATATCCACCTTTTTAGTTCGCGAAGATGTAAATAAGTTAAGCGGAAGATATTTTGGCTTTACGCTTATAAGACTATGAAATATGCGAAAAGTTTCGTTTCCAGCAATAGAACGTCTTGAATATTTTCCTAAAAGCTCGTAAAATAGAAGATGTTTCTTCATTTAACTGAAAATACCCTCCCACACAAAATGAAAACTTTATGATCCGACTTGCCGAGATTTTTGCCTTGTAGACTCATTTTAATGAATGTTTCTTATTTTTTCAGTGAATATACGAACCTTATGCTCGTAGATATTAAAGCTCTACGGAGTAAACTTATTTTGCGGTCGAAAATTGCTCGAATGATAAACAAAACGTATATACATATTATTGGTTGTCATTGGTCAAATTGCGTATGTAATTGTTTAGTCTGCACTTTGATTTGATTGTTGTTGGAATTTTTAATTTTGTAGCGAATGATTTTGTTTCTAGTACAATAAATGCTGTTGGTCAGGAAGGTTTATTTTTGGAAAATACGAATAGTTAAAGTTTAAAGAAAGTCAGATTAAAATTACAAATCTAGAAACTAATATTCTTGTATAGAGTTCTGTTTGCTTATTTTGGATCCAATTGCTTGTATAAAGATCTTCATCTATTTTTGTTGAATGCATTTATCATTATATTTTGGCGAAAAAGTGTTCAAATCTATATTGATTCATTTATACATATTCTTTGCATGTACTTTCAGACATTAACAAAATTAGTTTCTTAGGAAAAATATAATCACAATATCACTTTAATCTGTAATTTATATGTATGTATCAGAATCTATTTAGGACTTAATGGCGAATAAAACGAAATATTTGTACTCTATTATTTACCAAGCTCTTTATCACTTCTGTCGCAATTATCACATCCCATCGCCGCAATAAAAGACAGACATCACGAGTAGCAAAAACTCGTTCTGTATATGCAAAATATTTTCATTTTAAAAATACCCACGTTCATCGTTAAAGTCAAGGTCCCTCGCTTCGTGCCAAAATTTGTAACTTATTGAATGGACTCTAGGTTTTAACGTTCCTACCGTAGATCACCCGTTGAGAAAATTGTAGCGAGCAATTTCTCGATTCCTGCATTCCCCATCGTTCTCGTTTTCTTTGCGAAATGAACTTCTACGCTTCGTCCTGTCTATTGTGACTCACCGGCGATGCACGAAAAGAACTCGAATACAAAAAAAGAAAAAAAACTAACAAGCGAACGCGGTGACAAGAACCATTACTGGAAATCCTATGCGAACGCCATATACCGTCGACAATCTTCTTTTGTCTGAATGTTTTTTAAGGAAGTACTTATTCTAGTCGAAAGCTTTATATGCGAAGTAGAGTGTTATAGAAAGTGGGTTCGCAATCATGGTGCGAAAATTCGACAAAAAATTTCGATCTATAAATGCAAAACAAAATTCTTTGAATTAATTTAGCCAGGCCAACTTTCCATATATCCAGCAGTGCTCTCTAGTTTTTGTAATTTACGATATAAATGGTTTCATGACATTTTGATGGAAATTACCTTTCTGGTTCTAGGTAGCTAGATAAGTTGAAATCGGTTCAATTTTCCTTCTTGCTAATAAACTAATTTATAATTTTTTCGTGCTCAAACTAGTTATAATCTATAATTACTGGCTAAGTACGTTTTTGTGAGCTTTTCATTTTATTTTAAAAAGTATATGAACACAGACTCGGTATCTGCCGCGTACTATTGACAAACAAATACACGATGTTCGCTATCAGAGATTGGTAACCAAATCATTTGTTACTGCCATGTAATAAACCAATTTTTTATTAAACCATTTTAAAGCTTTTTACATTCCAGCATTGTCTTTTGTAGAAGGCCAATTTCTTCTAATTTTGCTTCAACAGGCATGATGTTCATTGCATAACTTTTAAAAAAGTTGGTTCCATCTTGGATGATAATTTTTGCGTAATAATGACGTTAGCTTGGAGTCACTGTCACAGACACAAGTTTATTTGGTATAAGCTGTGGGGTAAATGCACTTAAGAAAAACTCGAATCGCATGTCAAGTATATCCTAGTAATGTCGCTTCACAATGCAGACAGAAATTTCTTTGGGATCTCTTATTTATCCACACGTTTATAGCTGCTGTAAATCTAATTTGTTCCACAAAAATTTTATTGAAGTTATCTTGGGATGTTAAAGAATCAGTTCATATTAGTAGTGGTTGGTACTTTCTTCTTAAGAAAGTTTCTGAAGTATTTGAAAAGGTGTCATATCTTGTTCTAAAACGATTCGGTTCAAATTCCGTTTAGCTGCTGGCCAAAATATACAATTAGGGCCCTATGGCTTAGAATATCTCTTTACGTTGTCAGAGCTTTATGTTCTTGTTAGTTGTTAGTACAGGGTGGAACATAATAACGTCTCATATGTCAAAAAATCGCTAAATGGGCCAAAGGAAAAGAGGGAGAGAGTCGGTCCCGTTAGATAGCGTGAATGATAAGGTTTCGAAAGTGCCGAGTCTGTGATTGCAACACAGAGGGCATTTTATAAACATATCGGTTTAAATTCTGTGTTTCTGATCGGAAAACGATTTTGAAATGAGTTCAAAATTTAAGGACAACAGGTTTTGTAAATCTTAAAATTCCAGCTGAGCGTTCCAAATTTGCAAGGACACCTGATAACATCGCACAACTCAGAGCCTCAGTAGAGCGGTCTCCAACGGCTCTATTGGTGAGGCGAATTTTCGACCCTCGACATTAAACTACATTATTACAAGGTTATGATTGCTCAAGAATTGAATCCAGGAAATTGAAGAAGACGTAAACGTTGTTTCATGCGATTCTTACAGTTGTACATCTCTATGGTATTGTGTGGTATACCAACAAACCGCGTTTTCATCTTTCGCCAATAGTGAATGAGCAGAAACCAGCTCTTCACTTCCCGACAGTCGCCGTTGGATAAATTTTATCCACTATAGGCATAGTGGGATGTTCTTTTGAAGAGGATGCCGTCACTTACTATGATTTCTGACCGATGCTGCGACATGCTGTAGTTTTTTTTGCATCTCGCAGTTAGTTTCAACAGAATGAAAAAAGCCACAAGTCCACGCTGCCTGTCGTGCTCGACTAATTTCTAGGAGAAGCTCGAATAGAAGAAATAGAAATATCTCAACGGAAAAGTTTTCAAATATCGCTCTCCCCTACAAGAACTCAAGGAGACCATTCGTGAGGAAATCGCCGGATATTCACCAAATATGCTGATGTGAGTTGTATTTTACAGAACGTTTCCACACACAGAGAAAAATGTTCTTGAATTAAGAAAATATACTGTTTTACCAAAATATTTTTAATGCTAGAATATTTCTGTTTTGATTCAAACACATTTTCTTGGAATAAGTAAATGCGTTTAATACAATCTAGACTATATTTGTTGTAAAATACGTATTTGATCTGAATAACTTCCCTATTTGTGAAATAGCTGAATTGCAAATTTCGAGCAGCTGCATTCGAGATTATATATATATGTGTATATGAAGCGTTTATACGTGCATTTTTATTTGCGTCACGATTTTGCAAGAATTAGATACGTATAAGTTTTCTTATAGTTAAGGCGTGGACATTTGCAGTAATAAAAGTACATATTTAATAATGCATTATGTGAAGTATATTTTAGCTTCATGAGAATTGGAGGAATAATTTCGCCCAAACGTTGTAAGTACTTGTTGTAAATCCATTGGCTAAACTTCCGAATGTCGACCACTGAATTGGCAATTTATAAGCAATTTAACGGAAAGTACAGGTTTTACTGAGTCCAAAACAGACCCCCGTTTCTTGCGGAGATCAGTCTAAGATACCTAAAAATCGTTCTAAAAAGTGTTATTCCTAGGTTATGTTTCGCTAGTGTTTTGACATTTCTGCGAGGATTTTCACATTAGCGAAACATAACCTAGAAATAACACTTTTTTAGAACGATTTTTAGGTATCTTAGACTAATCTCCGCAAGAAAAAGGGGAGCCGTTTTGGACTCAGTAAAACCTGTACTTTCCGTTAAATTGCCTATAAATTGTCAATTCAGTGGTCGACATACGGAAGTCTTACAAATACATTATATTCTTACATTAAAACAATTGTTGTTGTTTTGCGTCAAAACAATTTTCTTAGAAAATAATATTCTTGTGATAACACAATATAGTTTTGCGGATATACAAATACGGGATTGTTTTGAACTGAAACAGTCTGTTTTAACTCAAGATAATATTTCTCTGCGTGCAACTGTGCATCACTCGTGAATTTTGAATAAACAAGTTTTTCTATATGATTATCTCAACAACAATAAACATCGGTATCACCACACACCACAACTTTTATTAATTATTCGGGACACGTGTTTCGAAAACGCATGGGTTTTCATCATCAACCGAATACCGATACCGATGTTTATTGTTATTACGAACCCACAGTCCTTGAAATCACTATGGTTATCCCAGTTTATTTTTTATTCGCCTTGTAAATGTAGTACTGTATTATGCTCCACTTTGTATATGTACAAACTATGCTTTAATAGTTTTACAGGTTTTCGAAAACGTTAATCTTAGATTGTGTAGTAGTTTATGAAGTACTAAAGACTACCTCAATACACGGATCAAAAAACTTGACGCAGATTTAACAATAGAAAGAACGTATGAATGCCTCAATTCTATTTTTGCTGTATTCGTGTCTTACTAACAAAGTTTTCTTAGTCTAACAACCAAGATTTATATTTTGGTAATGCACTGATCCAATTTTTGTGATAACTGATATATTTTAATTATGTCCTACTTCTAGTCAAAGTGGACCTTATTTCCATTTTCGGTTTGAATTAATTTTCCATTAATTTAGCAACATAAAATATTTTACTTAGTTAACAGGCTTTCAGAATATTTATTGAGTGACATACTTTCCACATAACATGTTTTACAAGAGCTCTTACTACCTTGATTATTCTGAAATGATGCAAATGCGAAAGTTCATTGTCGTCCTCTTTCTAAAATATTCTATACATCATTATAAAATCAAGCAATCCTTATTATTTCTTTTTCCGACTATAAATATTTCGTATTATCGTATATCAATCTACATTCGTATACATCTATCCATCAAACGCCATAAAGTTCTCATCATTTTATAAACTGAATGGAATCGATAAATGTACAAAACACAATCACCAAATATACGAGGCCGTACGTCATTTACAATTAATACATAATACATTCGAACGTGCAACATGTCATGCATTTTATATTTATTCACCCCGACAAAATACCTTTCCACAGCTGTAAATTTGAAATGGCAATTTTTAGCATCCCGAAACGTAGTCATGTATGTACATAGTAGGGTGCAGAAATGACAAGTGCTATAAATTTTCACCACAAAAACCAATACATCCGTCATTGTGCATATTTCAGGTTAATTGGGTGAATTTTTCGCTCTATCCGCGGGTCATTTCGACAACAACAAAATTGTTCGATTCAAGCTGACATTTTTTTCTGTAATTGTTTCCTGAATTATCAAAAAAAGCATCAGTATTTAGGATTAACAATAGAAATTGTTGAGTCTCGAAATAACTTTCTCCTCTCAATCCTTCTCTAATTTCATTGAAGGTTTTAGTACTTTTATTCTACTCATTCGTTCATTATGCTATAAGTAGACCAACACAGAGAAGGAAGTTCAAACTACTGATTTATTACATGCAGTTTTTTTAAACGTAAAATAAAAAATGTTGACGAATGAAAGTTCGATGATTTTAAAGTCAAAATCAAAGTTCGTTTGTGTAAAGGTTCCATCGTATTTAATTATATTTCAAACTTGAATGCTACGCATGAGAATAATAAAACGCAAAATAAATACGTGCTAGGTCAAGTTCCAGCGGCTAAAATCAATTATGACAGACGGAAGGATCATTATCGTTCCTTTTGTATTCCGTTAATCTCCTTGTTCTATAGCGCAATGAATAGAGATTTCAACATTACGTTACAAACGATTGTGCAAACATAGCAAAGAGAAAATAGGGTATTCTATTCAACCTTCAGAGATCGTTACGTAATGATGTTTTATTCATTCGATACAGGTGTAAAATGTAGTGAAAATCGCGAAATAAATTATTCATACTTAGGAATTAGTCAATGTTGTACGTATCGTATCCATATTTGTATGAAATATTTCTGGTTTTGATCTGATAAACATCTGTAAAGAACTCGATATATGTATGTATCTCAAACTAGAATAAATTTGAATTATAGCAGACTTAATACTATATTATAAATTATAAATACTTCCAAAATAACCAATAACCTTCGCTGAAGTGATTAAATTTAATCAGCTGGTAATTGAGAATAATTCGTTGTAATCGATTTTCTGGCGACAGAACGGATTGAAATTAATTAAGGAGATCGGCAAAAACAAGCAGTAAAGAGTGTTTTCACTTTTTTGTTTTTCGGTTAATTCAAGTGCAGTTCGTGCAGTGTATTTGGTATTGATCCGCCAACTATAAACGACGCAATACAAATCTCGGTTTATTATCGAATGACCCAGTACTAAGATTAAATGCAAGCATTCAAGGTTTTACCTTTTCTTTTTGTGCGCTTTGAAAATCACTCCTTATTGGATGAGCGATTTTCGTCTTTTATTGCGACGATCCATTTCCATCCGTATCAGTTATTCCTAATTTTAACATAAATGTGAGAATATGTAGGAAATGAGACAAATTTCAACAGTAAAATTTTTTTATCAGCAGAATAACTGAAGATGACATTCAAACTTTTTTAACAGTTAGAATGTATCAAAATTATAAGCATATGACAATGCGAAGATCTACAAAACAATTAATAGTCAATACTTTACATCATGGCTACAATTTTAACGCAATCAAGAAGATGAATTTGACAAGTGGAAAAATACTCTTAAAATAATTTATAATGAATCATAGAGCTTTTCTAATTAAGAAAACTCTAGCTGGAAAGAAGAAGAGGAAGTTACACAAAATTTGTAATTGCAGAGGTTTGATTTGTACATTGAGGAAAAAAAAAACTGGTCACCAGTTTATGTTCTTCGGGAAAAACTAATGGGACTTTTCTTATGTCAGTTTCTTTTTAGCCGCTTTTTTTGGATATACGAAGTGTCAAACTTAATTTATTTTTAAAGTATATTTATTAATATCTCCGATATTTTTTGAGTTATGTCACCTATCCTGATAATTTTATTAAAGCATTGATAGTGTCTAGGTAAAAATAAAATAAAAAATTTCCCAAACAAAAAAATTAGATAAATCATTATTTATTAACTACAAAAGGTAAGTGTTTTATCTATTAGTTGTTGTAGTTTTTTTTTAGATATCATACAGCAGGTGTGCTCTGAGATAAGCGTAAAATTTGAAATAGATATCTCAAATCATGTCGGATATTTTAATAAATATACTTCATAAAAAGTTAATACCTTGTATATTGAAAAAAAAAGTATTCAAGTAGAAAGTGGCATAGGGAGAGGCCCTGTTATTGTTGCATAAAGAATGCATGCTTAACGAATTGACCTACTTTTTCGTAACACCCTGTAGGTATATTTTTATGGTCTTTCCTTTTTCTTCTTTAAAGTTGTCTATTCATATCCATTTATTTCGTTCTATAAATTAACAGTTAATTAACGCGTATGCTAAACCATCTGTCAAAATGAGTGTCACATAAATTAATTAATATTTTCTAACGTAACCTATAATCATCTAAATATGGAGGACCCTATTCTCCATTATTAATTTTTTGCGAAGATAGCTTGAGTTGTCGTTAAGACTATATGTAATATACTGTAAATGATGTTAAGAAAATAGTAATAATATAATAATAGGCTTATAATTGCAAAAATATTAAAAAAATCGTAAAAATCATGCAAATTTTGGGAGAGGCTGTGTTCTGAAATCAGGCTGCTCTGTCGACAGAGAAAAATTCCATAATTCTTATACGAATGTACTCACTCAGTCTAGAAAGTTTCATCGAAATTGGGGCGTGACAGTTTCCGGTATTTCCTTGTTTTAGTCTAGAGATCCGACTATAAGAGAAATATTTTAGAATGAATATGTTATTGCTTGGAAATTATTATAATATGTAGGATTATTAACTTCGTACAAAACATACATGATTCATTCGAGTATCTTGTAGAACATGAAACCGAAACAAAGCTGCAATTTTTCCAGCGCAAATATACATCTAATAGTAGGTTGTGCAAGTGTTTAATTTGAATGCATGTTAAGACTCACTTAAGAACTAGTTCGTAAGCTGCATGCAAATCGAGCGCTTTTGTGGAATGAGTATATAGCACTGGAAGGACTTAACATTTAGTATGTGTTTATTTTAACGACAAAGAGAAAATTTTTACAATAAATATTTTGAATAAACATATACTCAATTAATATATCTATAGTACTTATGTTTTAATCCCGCGTATCTGTTTGTAGGTCAAAGAAAACAGGAATTAATTAAAAGTCAATTTATTCCAGAACATAAATTATTACGTTTTCGTTAAAAATACTTCTTCAGTGGAAGAAATTCACATTCAGTATATGTCAAATAATATTGAAACGTATTTTTGCACTGTAGGCCTGTGTAAATTTTACACTGTGTGTGACTGTAATGTAATAATTTCTTTAGAGTGTAGTTTTTAATTCTTGTAGTTTCAAAACATTCATAATATTTAAACTGTTGACAATAAACAATCGAAAGTTTCAACACCTTAAAATATTGAACGTGTTGATTTAACAGTTTTATTTTTCTCGGTATAGTGACTATAGTTGCAGGCTATTTTTATTTCTCAAAAATATTGCCTGGTAAATGGTTTTCCTTTCTACAAGCGTTCGTGAATTGAATCGGAGAGAGTTTGCAAAACATTTTTGAAGGCGTATTGGAAATTTCTTCCTCGATTTTTCTTTTGACTCCTGTGTATTGCTTGGCTTGTCCGCAAACAGTTCCTCTCAATAGATTGAAATTAATCCTACAAACATCCGCACTATTTCCTCAAATAATCTTTTTAATTATGTCACAAGTTTTTTTAGTCCCATCTATATACTGTTACTTGTGTGTGACTTAAAATCGTAGAATATTTCTTTCGCTATGTAAAGGTTCTGCTATATATTAATTTTCAAGATTAAACTACCTTGACTATGTCAAGTAATGAATTTTTAAAAAAGATAAAAATTATTATAAATAATCCACATTTTCTTGTACGATACGCTTATTTTCATCAACCCACATATTTTAAATGATAACAGTTTAATAGTATTTGTGCTTTGATTTTGTTTTATGTATCGATACTCGTGCAGAGATATAAAATACAGAAAACATATTCGTGTTCTAAAGCAAAATAAGTTACGACAGATTTACGATTATCGTTGGTAATTTAGTTCAACTGGTTACTTATTTTGAGAACCAAATAAAAAGTAAGGCAGATAAGTTGAATTTTCATACATAGGTGTATCCGTAGTCCTGTTTTTTTACGAAGCTTTAGGGTCGAATATACAATTTTTTACACGGTAGTGTAGGTGTATTTTATTTATCGATGTTTTCTATGTGCGAATGGAAACATGTTAACTACTTAATTACCTCTATAACGGGTACAGTTATGGTTGTTTTCGTAATTAATAATCGCCGGCAATTGAAATTATTTATGGATACGCGAGTTTCCTCCGTTCATTCAAACGTGTTTGCGTTTTAAAACCGCTATTAACTGAACGATTCCTGAAAGCTATCGGCGTTCAATATTTTTATATTTTTAATAAATAGTCGTAGAATTTCGCAGCTGTATTGTAATTGTACCGATAAAATCGAACTTTAATATTTATAGGTGTTTCAATTCAATAGCTATCCGGAATCAATTTTAATTCTATTTCCATTCGTTTCAGATCCCGTTCTGAACTTTATAGTTTATAATTAGATGGTAGTTTCCTGTTTTCTAAAACGTTCGCGTGTTTCTTATACATGAAATATTGATTAACCGAGATTATTTTCTACCTACATCAAGCCTTTGTGTACGAATTATCAGTTTCGTGTTACCTATTTACAATGCAAACTAAAAACGAAAAAGCTAGTTTAGTACTATTATCTCGCGCGATGTTTTAAACATGAATTGGTAGTTTAATCGCTCTTACAGTTTGAAGAAATACGTAATTGCATGTAACCGACACCTTCTAAGATATGTTTTATTTTCGAAAGTACCTTAATGCAAGTTATCAAGAAATTTGTATTTGATGATTACATGTTTGATACTGTAGTATCAGTATTTTTTATTATTACTAATGGACAAATTCTTAATTGCAACATTATGCCTTGAACTATTATTATAAAGGAAGATTGTAGTGAAATAACTATTACAAAGAAAATGGATTGTCTTAATGCGCCGGAGAAAATTTTAGTATAGAGTCACTTACTGACCGCAAAAACGACCTAGTCAGTTATCCGTAAATGAATGCTTAGGCAACCTTTGTTCTTGAAATAAAGAAAAACAAAACATACATCTTCCGGTAAAATTTATTATTACATATATGAATTTAATTATAGTAATTTTTCTAAAAGCCTTTTCTATATAATTTTTGTGCCCAGATGAACGAAGCTGAATTATGATCTAGCAAGAGCACTAATATCCGAGAGTGCCTTTTTAATTTTCTTTTTTACACTCAACCTAATAGATTTCTAGGCTCATATAGCAATGAACTTTAATGTAATCTCAATTAAGATTACCACGTGTGAAAATATTATTCTTGTCAACACGCCATATATTCATGTCATCAAACATGAGTAGTATTGGCAGTATTAAACGTGTGCATAATTTAAGTTTCCCGAAATAAATGACACACACGTATTTTTAGCAACGTCGGTGACGTACTCATTGATGGATATTTTGTCGAATTTTCCGCACTTGATTAATGGAACCAGAGATTGAATTACGTGATAGTGATAACCTCCTCACATTTATATTTTTGGCAGTGTCGGTTGGAAAGCATTTTTCAGAGGGCGTTATTATAATTAGAGCACACGCAATAGTGTACTCTAATTATAATGATATATGTATTGAGGAAGCAGAATTTTATACCCTATATTTTGATACATGTTAAAATAAATGACGGCAGAATTACATATTTATTTTGTTACCGTTTAGTATTTTGCTTGAAATGACGTTGATGATAGATGGTTTAGAAATATTGGGTATCTAACGAAGTCCACCGAACGAAATTAAACGTAGGGTTGATGCTGGACACAAATTATATTTATAATTTCAACTTTAATCCGAGTTCATAAATATGTAGTAGTTTTAAGTTAAAATGATTAAAAAAAATTATAGTTTAGATGTTTGCCGAAAGAATGCAATATAAACATTTGTCTTTCTATTTATCTTTGAAAATTATATATAAATGTGCATGTGCTACACTTAGGCTCAAAAAAAAGACAGCTGTCTTACATGGGTTGGGTGTAACCACTGCAAATTTTGTAAAGAAATATTCGTTCAGTTGGGCAACTACGAGGGAGCGTTTTTATATTCGCGGAATGGGGGATAAGGGCTGGAAATAAAAAAACCAAATTATTTTTCTTTTTCAATATATTCACCTGCAAAACGGATACATTTTTCACATCTTTCAATTAATTTATTTATACCATCATAAAAAAATAATTTCTCTTTATCTGCAAAATACGCCGAAACTGCCTCCTTGACTTCATCATCGGCAGTAAATTTTTTACCCCGCAGCTCTTTTTCATTTTCGTAACCAGGTATGGGCTGTAGGGTGGGTCATTCACAATTTCGAAGCCCACCTTATGCAGGGCACCTAACGCAACGCGGCTCTTGTGAACGGGCGCGTTGTCGTGCAAAAGCAGCACACCTTTCGTCAATTTTCCCCGTCTTTTCTCTTTAATGGCTTCTTTTAGTCGCTCTAATATTGAAGCGTAATATTCTCCGATTGTAGAATCACCTTTATCTTTATAATCAATCAATAATATTCCTTCCGAGTCCCAAAATACGGTTTCCATGAGTTTCCCAGCTGATTGTGACACTTTAAATTTCTTGGGAGGTGCTGTGCCCTTTTTATGCCACTGCATGGAGTCTTGTTTGGACTCAGGTTCATAATGATGAACCCAAGTTTCGTCTCCAGTAACAATTCGACTCAATACACCATCCTTGTCTACATTACAGAGGTCCAAAAATTGCACGCGAAGACTCTACGCGCTGTTGTTTTTGCGGCGGCGTGAGCATTCTCGGCACCCATCTTGCGCTGACCTTAGACATGCCGAGATGATCGTGTAGGATTTTAAAAATTGTTGTATCGGATACTCCAACCATTTCTGCGAGTTGTTTCTTTAGTCGAGCATCTTCGAGTACAATTTTTTCAACTTTTTGGATAAATGCTCCACCTCAATGCTCCTGCCCGACCTCGGGTCGTCCTCAAGGGATTTCCTTGAAGACCCCTTATTTTCTGTATGTCTTTCAAATATTTTCTGGTTTTTTCCTTAGACCTATGAGATTTTATTGGGATTTTCTTTAGAAATTCTAAATAATCGACCATACTGAAAAGAAGTTCAGTATGGTCTTGTTTTTCAGTAGAAATTTTTTTTAAACGTTCTTGTTGGCTTCTCATCCACTTTTGCAAAATTATTATTCAATGGAAACAAAACTTGTTCATCGTCAACTTCTTCTTCCATTATCAGCAACTTGATAGGTTGAGTCAAAGTATACATGTTCACCAATCATGGAATTCCATTTTATCATTTATAGAAAAGTAGAGGTGAAAATTTGTTTCAACTGGCAGATATACAAAAAAGTAGTTTTGAATTCGCATCTACTGCCAAAAATTACATTCTTCCATATTATTATTTGTTTAATATTGATTAGCTTACTAGCTTTCAATTTTTTAAATCTTTTTTACTAAAATTCGGCATCTTCCGCTAAAGACTGCATACAGTCCTGTGGTTTACCGTCCTTGAATCTGGTTTCTTAGTTGCTTTGGGTTACATCTGTACATCCCAACTATTACACAATTTAAGTCTTTGGCAAGCCAAATACTATTTTGTTTAAATACGTTTAGATGTTTCACTCGCCTAGTTTCTACATATACAAGATCAGGATATGAGTGCGGTAAATTAGCAAAACAATCCAGTCAAAACTCAGGATTATTTATCGAACATTCGTGACCGCAAAGCTCCTTTGATTATTTTAGTTTCGTTTACTTAAACATCGATATTCGTATTAAAATCTAGCACGCTAGAAAGTATTTTTTTCGAAATTAATTGATTTATATTTAGGTGGCAATTTAATTTATTATTTTCTGTAGTGCATTTGATGCCATTAATGCATTCTTCAAATTTCGCAAATAGTGTTCATATAATTTGCAAATATATTTCTAAAAGTATGGCAGCAAACTGTGAACTTGATATGCTATTACTTTTATCGTATTTTACTGTCAAAAAAAATTCGAGCTGAGAGCAACATTTATACACATCACGGTAAAATTATTGCATACGGTTGAATAAGTTAACAATTTCCTGCATCGTAGAGTTTATCTCCTGGAAGGATCATGTAGTTAGTACATGTTTATGTCCAATATATCAAGGATGCAATTACTATAAAACATTTATTATCGTTCTGTTCCTAGGATTATTGATTTTACTACTTACTTGTATGTATAAACAACTAGCAGGCCCATAAACATAAAATATTGCATTACTATTTATGTAAGCCATTACGTATATGTTGTTCACTGGTACCAAATCCCAAACCATATAAACCCTGTATATCCATTACTTCTCGCTAACACAGTATGTGAAATTCGCCCTAGTTACACCTCTGAATCATTAATAGCTTTCCCCGTCGGGTAGATGTAGTAAACTATGTCGCTTTGTGTATTCTCCAGTCTCTTCTTCGAGCTCTCCTGCATACCGCTACCTTTTTTTTCTTTTATAACTGCCGACGAAGAAGACGTCTCTAATAGTTAGTTACTTCTCTTTTTCCTCTCGTATTCTGCGTCTTCTGTTTTATTCAAGATTCTAATGCGTCGCAGACCTTGAGGGTTCCAATTTTCTTCGCCTCTGGCGACTTGCCAAACAATCTCTGACCCACGCGTTTTGTTTTCTTTTTTACTACGTACTCTTTTCAGGTCTCTCCCGAATAACTGCAACAATAGGTTATTTTGAGCCGGACGAGGTCCGTTGTTGAGATAATAATGTTTGAAGCGTTTTCGTTGTAGTAAACTGGATGTGTGGCGTTTGTTATATACATATGTGTATATCGAAGCTATCTAAATAAATATGCTTACTGATGAGGTGTCTAGTGTTTGAATCTAATGTTATAACATTTCCTTTAAATAAATAACGACTAATAAAGATTAAAAAAATAAATTTAGAATTGTGGCAGTTAAATGTATGTATTTTACTTTTTCTAATCTGTTTAGTTTAGAATTTATTGATCCTTAATGCTCTTAGAAAAAACATGGAGCAAGTAAACATTTCTACAAAATTATTACAGGAAAGATCAAGTGAGAATCGGTACACATGTGCATATTTAAACAATGTCTATATTTCTAGAATTAGAATTGGTATAAAAGAAAATGTAAATGATCAGATGACAAGATTACTACTTCCTGCAAAGAAATAAGTTAGTTTTAAATAAAAAAGAAACAATATAATAAGAGATACCAATATAGCTCGGACAATTCGTGGATTGTCATCGTGGATCGGTATCTACCGTACCGACTTGATCTTGTCGAGTCTCCGGCTAATACAAATTTTGACCTTACTTGATAAAGGAAATGAGACTAAAATTAGTCTGCCAAACGGATTGTTGTTCGATACAAGTAACGTTGATAACGCCTGGTAAGCAGAAACGTACTCGCCTCTTATACTTAACTTCTTTTATTGTTTTTCGAAGTAAATGTGATTTGTGCAATTATTCCAGGAACTCTTATAATAGGAATTTTTTAGGAAAACATTGATTGAAACTACTTTTTAACATTATTTCTGTAGTACAATCTTAAAGTTTGCTTCTTTATACATATATAAAAACAATTACCTACATCAATTTTATGTTGAACTACCAAAGTTACAATCACAAGTAATCAATCGATAGTGATCAGTGAATGGATATATTCGTGTTAAAGCGTCAGCGTAAAGGCTGCTGAAATCAGTATCTGTCATTCTCGTGCAAGGAACATATTTTTTTGAGGTCCGACTCTATCAACTTTTGCGCCTACAAAACCCTATTCCCGGGAAACTTTGCTTTTTTGTTTATATCTGAAGAAAAGTGCAGCGGAAAGTCATCGCATGGTGCATGAGGCTTATGGAGAACATGTTCCTTTCGAATTGTGAATTTTGGTTTAAGACGGAGCAAAAATGGTAATTTTGTTACAAGCGATAAAGAACGTGAGGGAAGACCAGCAACATGAAGACGAAGACCTGTGTCAAACTCAAAAGGAACTTGCTGAATGTTTGGGAGTAATTCGATCAGCCATTTCATTGTGTCTACATGGGTATGATCCAGAAAATGGAATATTGGATTTCATATGAACTGAAACGAAGAGACATCGAAAGGCGATTTTGTATGCCTGAAATGTTGCTTCAACGGTACAAAGGAAAGTCTTATCTGCATCTTATCGTTACGGGGGCGAAAAATGCATCCATTATGACAACCTTAGTCGTAGGAAATCATATGTAAAGCACGGCCAACCCTGCACATCGACTCCAAAGCCGAATATCCATTGTTCGAAGGTGATGCTCTGTATTTGGTGGTATCAGATGGGTGTGGTTTATTATGAGCTGCTGAAATCGCTGCTAATGCTAAAAACAACTAATCAAATAGATGCGAGCATTGAACTAAAACCGATTCCGATCGTTTTTAGTTCAAGTAGCGGATGGGAAGTCGTATAGCCCAAACATTACTCCTTCTGACTACCACTTGTTTCGATCAATATGCAATGTCTTATTCGGAATACGCTTCACTTCAGTTGAAGGTATAAAAAATTGGGTCGATACGTTCTTCGCCTCAAAAGATGAGCGGTTCTATTATGACGGAATTCATATGCTCTCTCAAAGATGCGAAAAATACTTTCAATAAAATATATTGAAATAATTTTTTTAAAATAACGCCACAAAGTGCACGTCATTATTTAAATTTCAGTTACCAGATAAATTGATTGTATATCAGATTAGATACATCCATCTAACACATTACAGAAATATTAATTTCCGAATATTTGGAATATAAACTGATCAATGTCCAAAGAATTAGGGCCAAAATACCTGGCAAAATGTGTTAAAAAAATATGTGATTTTTCAATACACTGTATAAAAAACTTTATCTGGACATCATCGTCCAGCATCATAGCTACGGACAGAAATTTGGAGGTGTTGATTTTATGTATATTGTAGGCGTCATTTATGAAGAAATTTTTTGAAATTGCACCCCTAAGACTTAATTTTATGGTCAAATATATTTGAAAGTTGGTATTGGTGCTCTTTGGCACAATTAATGCAACACATGTTCCGCCTTGTTTTTTAATTGAACCTCTACGAGGCTGAAATGGGTGGTACAGTTTGTATAGGAAATGATAGCTTTATCCATAAATGTACTTGAAACTTGGTACGAGGGTCACTATTTATATTTTGAGTCTAACAATGACAAAATACTAACTTGTTGAAAATTGCTTTATTGTTTCTCGAAGTATTCTCCTTTATGATTAATACACGTTTGCATGCTTTGGAACCATTTGTCAAAGCATTTTTTCCAATCTTCTTCAGGCACCTCCAAAATATGGTTTCTAAATGCAACAACGGCTTCTTCCGCCGACAAAAATCGTTGTCCACGCAATCAATACTTGACGTTCGGGAACAAGAAGAAGTCATTGGGTGCCAAATCAGGACTGTACGGCGAATGACCTATCAATTCGATTTTTTTAGTGTTTACATAGTCAAACAACAGGTAAACAAATGGTTGTATACTATTCGGAATTGACCGTCTTACGTTCCTCTAATGGTATAATTGCCACATGACCAGTTTTACCCGAAAAAACAAGCGACCATTTGTTTCGAAGTGCTTCGAGCGCGAACAACTTTTATTGGATTTGGTTCTTGAAACACCCATACAGGCGACTGCTGTTTACGTTCCGGCTCATACGCATATATCCATGATTCGTCACCTGTTACAATCTTATATACGTCTTTTGAAGCACCGCCATTGTACTTCTTGAGCATTTTTGTGCACCAATCGACACGAGCATCTTTTTGAGATTTTGTCAAACTATGGGCGATCCAACGAGAACAAACCTTTCTCACGGCTCAATGATCGTGCAATATTTTATATATGCTGGTGGAACTAATGCCTAGGGTTGCCTCAATTTCACAGTATGTCGAATGACGATCTTGTGTAATCAGTTTTTGCACAGCATCAATGTTTTTTGGCACAACAACTGGTTTCGGACGATCTTCACGAATTTCCTCAGTGAGCGAACTGCAGCCACGATTAAAATCATTGTGACAGTGTTTCACAGTGGCTAAGGATGGGGCTACATCGTCAAATGTGGAAGGAAGTTGATTGATGCACTTTTGTTTTGATAATCCACGTCGAAAATCATCGAAATCACGAACATTTTCTCGCGTTAATTCCATTTTTTCGCGAACATACAATTTACACATCACTGTAAATAACACAAATAACGCTCTTTTGACAAAAAGTCTAAGGTAGGTTATGTGTAATAATGTCAAACTTTCCTATGGAAACGTCAGTTGACACCTAACAACAATCAGTGTTGCTAAGGCTCAAAATATAAATAATGACCCTCGTATTAATGAACCCCTAATGAAGTGAAAGATGATGGAAAAGTTAGGTAGAAAACCAATTATACCAGATACGAGTATACTATGTAGTATTTCCATTATTGATTATAACTAAACATATACCTAAGTATATCTACAGTAGTACTCAGCCAAAAAACAACGACCGAAAGCATCTGTTTGTATGGAAAGTGAAATTAATACTATTTACCACTTTCAATACTATTTCCATCGGATGTGTTCAATCTTCAAAGTGGGAGGTGAAGTCTGGTGCAATAGTAATGCACAAAAAGGGTCCCGAGTAAGTATTTTATTTAAATTAGAATAAAGACCGGTATAAAGCAATATTAATAAATAAAATTTGTTTCTTGAGAAAATTAAATTAGTGATATTTTAAGGAATAGATTTAACATGTAATTTCAGGAAACGACTTTCTGTGATTAGAACGAATTAATCAGATCGAAATTGAATAGTAATTGCGAATAATAAGCAAACGTGGAAGTAACTTGTTCGGACATCTGGTTGTGACAGTTCAACTGTAGTATCGCTTTTATATCACGCACGTAATTAGAGCTTAAAAACGTTTTTCGTTGAAGCAATCGACATTAGAACGGGACAGGAGAATTATCCCATATGCCGTTAGTATGAAAATTGAAAACAAATGTCAAAGACAACCTTAAAAATTGTACGAGAATTGACAATGTATGTAATAGTAAGATTAGCAAATGATGATGATATAAATAATTAATACACACATTATTTATTTGATTGTGACACAAGCCTAGGTATATATCAAAATGATTCTGGTTTAGTTATTTATCTATTAGCATAACTATAATGTATTATTGCAGAATCACAAATAACGCGTAATAATTCTTTTTATTTGCCTATTATTTCTGCAAGAAATTTTTACCCCAGCGACCTCACACATTCAAATGACAAACGTACATTATTGCCTAACTATTTACTATTATATTTATATAATTATTTTAACCTTGTTATGTTTCAAATAATTTATTCACACAGTAACCGTTATTTAACATCCATGTGATGACATATCATATCATTTTCGTTTTAATAACGTGTATAATTGTTACTAACATGAATATTATTTATAACGTACATGATACAACATACGCTTGACGTCATATGGCATTGTGCGATAAGTCCCGAAAATCAATAAATGCGCCATAAACTCCGTTTTGCAACTTACATTTCCATATTGAAAGGCTAAACTTTCGTAAAATTTTCTGTCGTTTTACAAGTTCTGAACTGTTGATCATTCACCTAAAAATATCAATTTTGGTATATTTCCCAATAAAGCACTTCCAAGCCTGTTATTTGCTGGTGCATATATACATAGACTTTAAGTCTTTTCAAGAAGAAACAACAGCATACTAAAGATTAGAAACTCTTGGTCAGATGTTTCATTAAATCTTCTACGATCTGACCATCAGAACGATTTGAAGATTTCTTTGTTAAATAGAAGTAAAGATGATTGCAACGCATGCGCTGTATTATTTCTATAACACTACCTCCTAATAATATCTAGAATATGTCCAAATAAGTATTTTAAATGAAACAACGGGAAATTGAACATTGTTACTCGTAAAAACGAACATTTTCTTCCTAAAAGTATTATGTTGTGTCAACAAACTTTCTATCAACGCCGTACAATCACCGTTTTTCTAAATAAGGAATGGATTTTATTTTACTCATTTTCAGCTGGGGTTTAGTCCGAATGTGTGTTATTGAAATAACCCGTAAGGAAAATTGCAGCTTAGTTAATAATAATAATAATAATGGAAATTTATTTAGCAATAGCTAATATTGTTACATTTGATTTACATTAATACTTATCTAAAACATACTTAATAACTAATCTCTTAAATTCATTTAGATTTTTACTGTCTTTTATATAGTCCGGTAATTCATTGTATAATGCGATACCTCCAACAAAAATAGTTTTAGTTGTTTTTTCCTTATTGTATGGTTGTATGAAAAAGTTTTTTGTATTCCTTGTGTAGTGGTTGTGAATTTCACTAACGTATTGTATCCTATTTCCTAAATACTCAGGTACACTACCCAGCTTAATTTTATTAATAAAAATTAATGTCCTATAAGTTACTATCTGGTTAACATTCATGATATTTAACGTATTCAACATGGTGTTTATTGGTGTATATCTATTACATTTTAATATTACCCGCATAGCTCTATTTTGTATTTTTTGTAATCGCTGTAAGTCACCTTTATTTAGCATCCACAAGACAGTTGAACAAAATTGTAGGTGTGGAACAATCAATGCCTTATATAATCTAAGCTTAATATATACTGACATTTGTCTTCCTATTCTATAAAGAAAATTTACTTTTTTAGTCATTTTGTTAGTTATATATTTTACATGTTCCTTAAATTCTAAGTGTTTGTCTATTATCACACCCAAGTATTTAATATGATCTACTTTATCTATTTCGATGTCATTTATTTTTATTCTAAATGTATTCAAACTACTTAACTTATATCTACTTCCAATACACATAAACTTAGTTTTATTAATATTAATACAAAGACTGTTTTTACAGAGCCATACAAAGAGTCTTTCTAATTCGTCATTCAACGTATTTACCATACTTTCAACATTGTTTCCACTAATGTAGATCATTGTATCGTCAGCAAACATACATATATCACAATTTTGAACAACCGACACCATATCGTTTATGTAGATATTAAACAACATCGGACCCAGCACTGTTCCCTGTGGCACTCCATGTTTTGTTTTTTGTTTATCCGACACACATCCGTTGTATTTTACTTTTTGATACCTATCCATAATTTCTTGAAAACTATAAAAACACCGATCAATAAGGTATTGTCTAAATTCTTTATAAAAAATATTACTGTCCCGTAAGCGTTTTAGGTTGTCTGGAAGAGCATTGTAGGCTTTAATTGCACTGAGAAAAAAGAAGTGTTCAGTCAACGCAAAACAGTTTGATACAACACACTTTTAGCCTTGTATATAAACAATGCACGTGGTCAATTGGTTCAATGCACAAAATAGTGTTGAGATATTGTGTAGAACGAATGGCATTTTATGTTGTTTGAACATTTTAAGAATGGTTCTTTCAACAACATTATGTAAGCTAGGCCACGGCTAGTCAATCGGCAATACGACGATTTAGGAGGAGGTAATAAATGCCCCATCTTTATGTAACAGACATTTCTTTCAACACAATTGTAATGTTAATCTTGACATCGATTTCTTTAATTCACCATAGAAAATTGTTTCCACTTTTATATGTTAAACCAACATTGATATAGTGTTGATTGAACATTTAATCGCCATTAATTGGATCAAATTTTTACTGTTCATATTTTTGTGTTGAAGTAACAATTATTAGCGTTAGTTCAAAATAAAAATATTAACACTAAAACGTTGATAGCGCTAACCGCAATTTATTTTTGATTTTACATTATTTTATGTTGACGTAACACAAAAACCGTAACACTATCTTTTGTGTTGAATTAACCCAACCATTTTTCTCAGTGTGCTACATAATATGATCCCCTTTCATAGAATTTTGCCTTATGGGCAGGAATAGATAAATGGTTGCCTCTTCTCGTTGAGATACTAGATTTAGATACTGTGGCATTCGTATTGAAACAATGTGCATTAAAGTAGATTCCACATGACGTAGTACGCGTCAAAGAGAGCATACATCGAATAATTTTCTTTCAGAGAATAAAAATTTTTGAAAATGATGAACTTTGACCCCAAGCCAATATGCCATATTTTATACGCGAATGAACATGTGCAAAGTAGAAAGTTTTTAATGTAAGAAGATTTAGCTTTCTCTCTATATGTTGAATATGAAAACCCCAGTCTAAAGAGTCATCAAAAGTTACAGAAATTTTAAAGCTGAAGATTGTGGTAGTGATTTTTTATTGCATTTAATACAAAGTGACTTTTTGTGTGACTGTATACAATAAAACTAGTTTTGTTTATATTCAGTGTTAAATGATTCTTCTTACACCATGTCATAATATCCTCATGATTTCAGTACTCATTACTGATAACTGGCCAAATGATTCGCTACTGACTGTACAAATGTATCGTTTGCATACTGATACAAGCTATAATTCTGTAATGATTGAGTTAAGTCAAAAAGTAACAAATACCAAAAACAAAAGTGGATCAAGGATAGCACCCTGCGAAACTCTCTGCTCCACGATTCGCGAAGAAGTAGAAACAGCTATTTGCACATTATCTACAAGAGCGTTAACAATCACTATTCGCTTCCTATTTGTTAAGTACGAAGAAACGATGTTCAATGCATTTCCACGCACACCATACATTCAAGTTTATTCAGTAAGAAACGATCAATTAAGTCGAACGCTTTACTGAGATCAAAATAAATATTACGTACATATTGGTTTTGATTCAAGTCATTCAAAATTTCTACCAGACACCTATTTATAACATCTTCACAAGACCGTCCTGGTAGAAGCCATACTGGGTATCGACTATAATATTATTCTTATTAAAAAATGATATCAGTCTATTCGCCATAATTTTTTCAAAAACCTTGGAATTGCGGTGAGTATAAAGGTTGACGCACAGTTTAAAATTCTGTGTTGCTGGTAACCTGTTAATGCTCGTGGCTGACTAGATCTTCGTGCTTCTCTGTAATTTTCTTCGCTACTTAAAAATTAACAAATAACATGATTTTTCTGCTATCTCAGAACTGACCATTTCGTATAGATCCAACTGCGAATAAAATTTATTTCAGTTCGAGTTACTTGTTTTCAAAGTGGTATTTTGTAGTTGAAGCCAGTTTATTAGTATCGGATTTATTAAGGCCTAAATCTAAACTGATCTTCTGGTCCATATTTTTATGACGGTGCTTGTTTAGTACAACTGTCAGTCTGACTTCTTTGTAATATTGATAACTTACCACGGTTTTTATTGTAAGACTGTATTCTCTAAAATTAATGCTCTATCATTTTTCTCACCGAATATATTATGTATCTTGGTGGATTCGGGCTACAAAAAATTCTACCTAATTCTAATACTACATTTTGTTAAATAGGTACCAAGATGTTCGCTCCGAGTGAAATGTGTCAAATTTACGAAAATATATTACACTACTACTAACGTGTTAAAAATGTAGCACAAATTTTGTACCATAACATTGAATTATATTCATATAAGAATTTCTTATTACATCTAAAGCAAATTTTGCCCACGTATATCGTAAGCTTACGAATTAAAATCTAATTTTAGGAAGGTGCTTTGCCGTTGTCATGAAGCAATCACGCTGCTCTAACCTAAATTTGCGGCATCTGTAAATATGTTTTACATTACTCCCCCGGAATTACTAAAAGCTCCATTTAACGTTCCTGCGTAATATACTTTATTAGAGAAATAATATCTCATTTTAAGCTCGTCTTCGTTTCCGTTATATTAGGAAATACTTTGAGCTACCATTTATACTACCAGCTAACAGATTAATTTGGTTCCTGAGGCGAGACCTCCGGTAAATTGTTCCACCTTCGCTTTTACCATCTTTCGACTACGTTTATTCAATTTCAGTGTTTGTCGTAACTTTCTTGCAACCCATTTATCTTCTGTCGAAATATTTTTTCAGCTTTCACAGGAAGGCGGAATCCTCCAGAGGCTCTCTAAATGAAATTTCTATTCTCGGCGAATAACGCCCTTCATCCTTATGTAAACGTTTTCCTTTTTACCGGATTTTCTATATATTCCCTTCAAGATTTTGTGTGTACATACATACATGTATATATAAAAAATTGGAACAGGAAAACGAGTATAAATGGAACATTTACTCTATTGAGGACAATCCATAAAAGAAAACCAATAATTTTGTTAGTTATTGATTGATACATTAAAAGTAAATTTAAAACAAATGAAGAGATAACAAATGGTGTACAACAGTAATTTATTGAATGAATTTTTTTAATTATTACAATGGCAAAGCGTTTATGAGGAGTTTTGATACATTAATTCTTGTTTATATATACCGGTTGGCCAACTAAGTAACTAACTATCTCAGAAACGGTTTGTAGTACAGCTTCGGGAAAAAAATATCACTGACTGACGTGAGTTTTCAAAAATCACAAAATTTGCGTATTTAAATTTCCTTAACACCCTCTAGCGGCGATGGACAAAATAATATTAAACAGTTTGAATCACTAAGTGTAGATCAAGGAAATCCTTTGTAACAAGACCAAATTTGCTAAATTCCGGTCAGGGGAAGCAGAATAATTTAAATTTATAGACGAAATTCTGACCATTCACACGTTTCTCAAGATATTTTCGGATTGGTAAAAGATAGTGATACCCGGTTTTCACTGATTTGTTGATAATTTAGCCTACTTTTTTAATCTGTAGTCAAACATTTATGTTTCCATTTAATATTTTCAATAAAAAACAAAATTTCTGGGAAAAAATTAAACAACGCCGCGCAATCATGCATGTTACTTATTAGATTGGTTTGAATTTGTAAGCATTAGACTGGAGGAGTAATGCTGTTTCCAACGAGACTTATTTTGCAAAATTGGATTCAACAGAACCGGAGTTATAAGCGTTCCTTCAAAACAAAGTTTCCTCACGTCCCCACCCCTTATTTGGCAAAATACAAAAAAATTGTCCAGTGTAAAATATGCATCCAATATATTATATCCGACGTAGAATGAACCGCATATGTTCATAGGAAATGCACAATACTTCTACAACTTTTAACGTTTTTCTCGTTAAATTAGAAAAAAAAAAATTTGCAAATCATTACAATAATTTAATTACAGCAGCGCAGATAAAATAAAAGCAGATTATTATTAATCAAACTTACATCAATAAGTAAGGCAATTTATTTATTTCCGCAATATTACCGTTCATTTTCACAGTATCGTATACCATATAACACGAAATACATTCTACGGATATACCACATGCTTTAGTATAATATATCCGGTGGCGATTAACGATGACCCGATCGGATAACGTCACAATTCCAGATTTGAGGCGTTAAAACGACATCATTGTACACGAAACTCATACGCATATAACTCGTGTCTCCCCACTGTACGAATTTAATAATTTGTAGGCGGATTTTCCCGTATTAATTTTCAGATATCGAGTATTCAATAGATATTGAATTGTTGAAGTTGGGGATTGTTTGTTATTGTTCTGGGTTGAAGTGCTATAGCAACCATTTATTTTTCATCGCTGCGAATTATTCGATATAGAGTTCAGATTTGGATTTGATAGATGAAGTGAGTGGTCGTTAATACTTGTTTTCGGAATGGTTTGTGCGAATATTTATAGAATTGATGGATGAGGTCAATTCTAGGAAGTAGAGAGACTCAAAATTAAATGGGAATAATTCTCAAAGGTATTATAATCTATTACTCTTAAAGTTTAACAAATTATTGTTAATGTATAGTAGGTGTGTGAACTAACATTAATATCACAATATAAACAAAACAAAAGTTAAATAATGTTGTTATGGTAATAATCCTGCGGATGCCACCAACATACTAATCAAGATATATGTATACCGGGTATTCCACACAAATTTCCAAAGCCTGTATTGACTTTATTTATCATCTGATTTTAATGATCTATACAGTGTGTCCCAAATTGTCCGCAACAGCCTTGTACGTCCTGTATTATAGTCGTAATGAAAAAGTGTTTCAAATAAAAGTTGTTCCAATTTACAAGATCTACTTTGTGAGATGAAGAGATTTCGAAAATTTTGTACAGCCTGGTCATTATGTCGTTACTTCTTTTCATCCCTTATGGCAGCCATCTTGAATTCGCTTCCAATCGAAAAATGTTATAAGAAAAAGTTGTTCAGAATTACGAAATACTGCCGTATGCAAAATTTTAGTTCGATATTTAATGAGTGGATTATGGCCTAAAAATCAAGTAGCAAAATCGAATCTAAAACAGAGGTGATGAGCTTGAGAGTCATAAGTGAGCAAGAAATAAATACGTGACTTTAATTTCACAACAATAGCACCAAAATTTACCAAGGAGGAGAAAATTGAGATAATTATTTTATATGAAGAAAACCAAAAAAATTGCCGCAATACGGCAAGACAATTTAATTTGCGGTATCCTGGCAAGAATACACATTATTCAACGATAGCTCGTATTGTACAAAATTTTAAGGAAGCTGGAAGTGTAGAAAATAAGTTTAAGAAGAACCACACACGATGGCCAGTTACGGAAAATGCGGAGTTGGAAGTCATCTTCCGGACTACCGAAAATCCGCGCATTTCCATCCGGCAGATTGAGCAAGAGACCGAACTATCTCGTTCTAATATTCTGCGATTACTCAAGAAAAATGGTTTGAAGCCGTATAAACCTAAATTTATCTGCCGGTTGCAACAACATGACCATGAAAGTCGTTTCAATTTTTGTGCTTGAATGCAAGGAGAAATGGAAGCCAATGCTAACTTTCACCGGAATATTTTATTGATGAAGCGACTTTCTACACGAATGGTACGGTTTCATCGCAGAATTTTCGGTACTGGGCAAATTATAATCCACATTTCACAGTCAACAGTAGGGACCAGTATTATGAAAAAGTTATTGTATGGTGCGAAATTCTGGACACGCGATTAGTTGGACCATTTTTTTTACAAAATTGCATGGATGCTGCTCAGTACCTTCAGTTCTTGCAAAATGTACTGAAACCGATTGTAGATGACTTCCCGCTTCACATTCGTTGTAACATGCACTACAGCATGATGGGGCACCTTGCCACGCTTCGGCTGGCATTCAAGAATTGTTGGAAGCGAATTTCGGAGCCCATACAATATTCACTCGGACATCCCAAGTTCAGTGGCCGCCCAGATATTCAGATTTGATACCGCTGGATTTTTTTTTGTAATTTTCATAATTACTGTCATAATATTTCCCGTAATTTTTCTTTAGAAAATAAAACGTTTAGTATTTCCTACGTAAATAAATACTTTTTTATTCTCATAACTACTTCAACCAAAATCATTGAAATTGAAACAAAATAACATTCTACCTTAAGAGGCCACCGCGAAAGATAATATCAATACTTGGGAAAAAATAAATATTTGACGATCGAGTTGAACTTTTGCACACGGATGTATTTCATAATTCTGAGCAACTTTTTCTTATAACAGTTTTCGATTGGAAGCGAATTCAAGATGGCTGCCATAAGAGATGAAAAGGAGTAACGACATAATGACCAGGCTGTATAAAATTTTAGAAATCTCTTCATCTCACAAAGTAGATCTTGTAAATTGGAACAACTTTTATTTGAAACACTTTTTTATTATGACTATAATACAGGACTTACAGGGCTGTTGCGGACATTTTGGGCCACCGCGATAGATAATACATGGGAAAAATAAATATCTGACGATCGAGTTGAAATTTTGCATACGGCGGTATTTCGTAATTCTGAACAACATTTTCTTATAACATTTTTCGATTGGAAGCGAATTCTAGATGGCTGCCATAAGAGATGAAAAGAAGTAATGACATAATGACCAGGCTGTATAAAATTTTCGAAATCTCTTCATCTCACAAAGTAGATCATGTAAATTGGAACAATTTTTATTTGAAACACTTCATTACGACTATAATACAGGACGTACAAGGCTGTTGCGGACATTTTGGGACACAGTGTATATGAAACTGTAGGATTTCGTAGTCATGAATTGGAGTACGCAATTAAACAATCACAGCGTCTTTTTTAATCGAATACTGCTCGAATTGGGCACCATTTTGATCAATGCATAATCTGCACCTCCTTCCTATAGAAACAGCTGGATTTAATATGTTGTAGGGCGGTATTTGTCGAAAACTATCCTATTTCGTAAGTCATCTACGTTTTCGGGTTGTGTTACATAAACAATTTCTCTTATTTCATTCCATAAAAAGAAGTCTACAGGAGAAAGGTCTGATGATCGGGCGGGCCATCTAATTGGTCCGTAAGTACCTATCCACCTTCGATCAAACTTAGAAATTGTGTATTTATTACAGCATTATGTGGAGCAGCTCCATCTTGTTGGAAGTAAATTTGTGCGTATTGAGCAATGGGCAATTCTTCTAGATTGTCCACTATTTCTTCGAGTAATGTATGGTATTTTTCTTGATTTAGGTTAACGTCAATAAAATATGGTCCAATTAATCTTGTCATTGCTCCAATATCTATGATTGTTTCTATTAACCCATAGACGCCTAGTGTTGCCATTTGGAAACATGTTTTGCACAGATTTCTAATGCAAAGTTTTCTACGGTTTTTCAAATTTTCCGTTAGGTCTCGATATATATATATATTCAGTGTACTCTATATTACTTCACGTATTTAGTATTCTGCGTTCTTTCGCTATCGTAAGGTTATATTTATTCATTTACATCAACCCGACCTACAAATTTCTAAAAAAATGGCGGAACCGAGATTAGAGTGAGTATTTCTCCAAGTTATTTATGTTAAAAAGTTTTTCGTTGTATCGCAACTTATAGTTTTAACATGTGAGTTTATAGAATTATATATATCCACTTATTTTATTGAAAATTGTTCATGAATCGGAGCCCTTATTGTATACGTTGCCAAATGGCAACACTAAGCGCTTACATGACTGTATGAATATTTGTTTTACAGACCGGGTCTTTCTCTAGCGGAAGCCATAGAATTGGCTTATAGAGATGATATTGATGAGATATTTATTGTACCTCCTGCTGCTACTGTCTTAACAGACGAAGATGGCGGAGAAGAGGATGGCAGCGGAACATTAGTGAACTTGCCTGGTGCATTATTGCGTGTTTTTGCAAATTTTAGATCAGCAGATGATCAAGTAGATCATAACGTGCAGAACAGGCAACAGCACAGTTCTACAAGAAAAATAAACGAGAAAAATATAGAGTGGATAGATGGTGATCTAACATCTATCCACCGCAAGTTGCCTATTGATAATTCAACTAACAAAAAATATGCCGCGGTGTCGCCCGTGGATTTATTTGAGCTCTTTTTCGACGAAACTGTCTTTTTGCATCTTTCAACTGAAATAAGCAATTATGTGCTATTCAAAAATACACCTGACCCCATGATTAGAGTTGAGGAACTGAAATGTTTCATCGCTACACTTATACTCAGTGGGTACAATGAATTACCAGGTAAAAGATAATATTGGGATGATGTGCACTTGAAAATTGCAAATCCATCATAAGGACAAGGTGCAAAAAAAGCAATGTCGGGTTGTGCATACTTTATTTTTCGGCTTTCCATACAAGAGGTCCAAATAATAAAATTTCTAAATACATATTAATAGGTAGTACAAGCGCCTAGTGTTGCCATATGGCAACGGCCCTTATTTCCATTATTTTTAGAGTAAAGACCTTTTTTTCCATCAAAATATTTTTATTTATTCCAATACTACCAAAAAATCCATGTTAAAAATAGTTTTTCAAGAACGCTTAAGGGTTTTAAATATGGCATTGTCCGTGAAGGTACATTCATCCGACCAGAGAATTTTAGAATAAAATAGTGGATCTTCTCGTATTTATTTAAATAAAAATTACATAATTGCATTCTTCGTGGATAATTGTCTGCCAGCAAATGATGGATCAGTTGAGGTTTGTACGGTCCTAATTTATGTTTTTTCAAAATAGCATGTACTGTTGTACTGGAAGATCCAATGTTGTTAACAATGTCAAAAGAAACAAAGAAATTTGTACGTCAGAGACTGTACGTTCAAATCAGGTACCAAATTGCAAGCTTTCTTATGATGCTGATCTTAGTGTCTATGGTACTGATATATCTATTACAGCACAATACCAAATATGTCCCAATTTTATCCACATACGTGGGGAAGAAAGCCGTGTGCACCAAAAATCTCAAAACTAAAACTATATAATTTGGCAAGATAAGAAAGAAAAAAAAAGCAATGTGAAATTGATTGTCCTTAAGGTATCAAAAAATATAACCTCCACATAGGAGGTGTTTATTTACTTTACAGTTTGCTCGAGAAGTGTGTGTGCATGAAGACCGGTAAACTTTCAGTATTTAGTATTAAAAAATATAATATGTATTTCAAAACCTTCAGCATTTCGTAACAGAAATAGAACAACAGAAAATTATCCAGAAGTATTAACACAAATAAGAAAAAACAATGGAAATAAACTTGCTTCCGCTCGCAAAAATTTGAAGGGGACATACATATTTAGAATAAAAAAGAATCTCTCTTTCAGATAAAGATAAACACAATGGATTTTAATAGTAAACAATACATTTCATACTCTTTGTTAAAAATTACTCCCGAAATACACAAGCTGGTTGTAAAGCATAAATGCAGCAATATAAATTTCTTGGAGAAGTCCTACTTCCTTAAAAACGGATTGAGGGAGTATTATATCACTACCATTACAAAGAAATTTTGTGGGAATTGAATAGCAGGATTAAAGACTGAAGTAATAAAACATTCTAACTAGCTAAAATTGTTTTCGTGTCATGTTTTTAAAATAATGTCGAATAAAATTTATAGATTTACACAAGAACATGATTAATTCGAAAATAGATGTGTTAATAGAGAAGTTATTTTTGCTTTGCTCGATATAATGAAAATTTATAAAATGCGAGCACCATACGGTTATAAATATCCTAGATTATGTTCATGGATATTCTTTGTTACAGCACTATTTTTAAATTTTATAACTAACTTCACGCCTATTGACGGCAGATGTTCTTTCAGTTCACTTAATTTCTTTTCTGTACTAATCAGTTGCATTATCCGTGTGACTGGAAACCTACGTTTTATGCACTGTCTAACATATCTAATATAGACATGCGTACGTTTTTAAAGTCTGACGTTTTTTTCTATATTAATATAAATCTTTCGTACTTCCAAAAATATAAAATCGCTATTAGTATAGCCAAAACCAACAACTTTGTATCTTCATTAAATCATAAATACAGACTGGATTCTAAATATAGGTTCATGGTGTGGATATACATTTAAAACGATTATGAGTTGAACGCACAAAGTTATTTTTTGAGTACATGCTTTGTAGACACTTTTTAATATAATCTCTCATAGGCAAATCATATTTTTCTTGAGAATTGTAGAATTCATTACAGAATGTACTGTATACAGTAAGAGATGGGCTTCATATTATTATATTAATTTAAAGACCTTTAAATATTTGCTGTGTAGCTGTTATAATTTATGTAATCCTTTATTAAAATATTCATTCAAACAAAAACGTTATAAATGCATTTACAACAGATTCTCATATAGTATTTTTCTTATTTACAGCACATGGTGCAAACGGGTATGAGTGCGCCGTTCGGAGCGGCGGCTCCTGCCGGGTTTGCAACCCAGAACGGAGATATAAAACCGGACGTTAAAGATGCGCCACTTCTGCCGCCTCCGGCGGCAGGTCCCCCATTTAGTCCGCCGCCTCAACCAACCGCCACATCCGTGACAGAACAACAACAGACAGTCAACAGTCCGGCGAGGCCGTATACGACGTGCGAACAGCAACAACCACCCGAATCGGAGACTGCAGCCGGCGCACCAGCGACCACAGCCGTCGCCGAAACGACGGACACCGTTGGGACGACAGGTGGCACACAGCCTACCGACCCCGCCAAGAACCAACCGAAAAGGCTCCACGTCTCAAACATTCCGTTCAGATTTAGGGATCCAGATTTAAGAGCTATGTTTGGGGTAAGTTATTAGTTAGTGTTAAACTTTGTACTGGTTTGGATTTTCATGTTCGCTTGTTTCGGGAAGTTTCTCTTGATAAGGAGTGATTTAGACGTGACGGTAAGCTCTCTCACGTTTGCGTTGAGTTATTTATGGCAAGAAGTATTGACGTAAACTTTAAATTTTAATAATATTTTAACTTGATATGTAGATGTCAGTCAGGTTTCAATAAGTTGTTGATTAAAAAAGTTTTCTAACATTTAAATGGGAATTGAATTTAACTGAAAGTATAATTCAAATTCATTACAGTGTTTGTAAAAATAAATGTAAAACATTCCTTCTCTCTTGTTTAAATACTGACGCCGCTAGTTTGACATTGAAATCCTCAGTTGAGATGGCGTTGCCACCAAAAATGATTATATAATAATAAAAATTTGTCGCTGTACGTTATTGGCTTCTGAAGGTTCAAGTGGAAGTTATGGGCACTGCTTGGCATTGAAGAGGAGGAATTACCTAAAAGTTGCGTCGGAATTATTGTTAACTGTTCATCGCTGTTGTTATTGTACATCTGACTTCAAACTATAATTTTTGAAGGACCTGCTATTGCTTTTTAGGAAGTTCTTACAAAACTCGCTATCAAAGCAGTCCCAAGCATTACTTTTATATGTATGTGCAGGCAGCAAATATTCTTCCTTCATCCGCTCATTTAGTGCGCATTAAAAGTGTACTAACTCGGTATAGGCTGATCTATTGCATGTATGTTCCACTGGTAAAATTAGTGTTGTTTAACGTAAGGTTAATGTTGTCCGCAAAGCAATAATTATGATTATCGCCTCGCGAACTTGCACATAGTATGTTTCGAACTTATCTTGTCAACGGTAGGTTTTATGCTGTTGTGGCTGGGTTGCAGCACGACACTAGGCAAACTTACTACTAGAAACCTAAACGTATACCTGCGATGGTGAGTCTTACCTTCGCCCTATCCTCTTTCTTAACCTCAGTCAGTCTGCGTATATTGACTTCAATTTTTGACCGTACAAATTGTGTCTTACACATAAATCACTTGAGCAGCTAACTTTCTCTATGAATCCCATTGTTGATTGGATGGAGGATGGATGTTTTCGTAATGAGCTCATATTGATGGGAGACAAAAATGCATTACTTGAATTCAAATTGTTCTAATCGTTGAATGAATCGAGTTTGTGTATGGAGTGTAGTGGCAGAACAACATCAAAATGTGATTCCTTTCAGTTTCTGGAATTTCTTCACAATGGTCTAGGTCTAAGGTTTGGTAAACATTACGGAATGTTCGAAATCTCTTCTACCATAAGATCTTTAAGAAATATCTTCCCTTCACATTCTTCTCTTATGTTGAGTCTAGACTGCACTACGGGATCATTTTGTGGGATGTCATCGACAGAAGGAAGCTAATCGGAGATAAGTCAATGTAACCGGTGTTACAGGTTATTTTTATTTGTTTACATAAATTCCGACACATAAAACGCATACATCGATCATAAATTTTGTCCACAAGTGTGTTTTATTATCATACTCATATTTTTATTTGGCAAATATGAACAGATTTTTTTACGCAATTTCATACATAATTATGTGTTATACAATCTCAAAACGCATATTTCATATTTACATTTTTTATATAATCAAAATGGAAGTCGGATTATAAACCTGACACGAATTTTGTACTAGACTACATTCGAATTTAACCGTTCCTTGAGGTATAAATATGAAATTTTCGATCATCTTTAAACTGGAGAATCCTCATTTGTAAACAAAAATAAAGCTACTATTAGAAGGTGTATAATCTGATATAAAATCGAGTACGAAATTATCGCACACAAGAGATGTTGTTCGAGAGAAAGTTGTAAATGCTGCAGATCGAAATTCCATCAATCAACAATTAAAAAATATCTTCATCATAACGTAACAATCAAAGATGGTTTCTACGGATGAAACAATTGCTAAAAGATTGCTAACATAATTCAAATTTAAGGTTACAATCGTGATGTTTATGGCTTTTTATGACAAAAATGCCAAACAGATTTTATGCTTATCAAAATCACGACCAATGAAACACGTAAGTCTTCAAAAATTGCCACTTCATTCGAATGGGCAACAAAAGATATTAATCATTAATAAAGATGGCATATGCTTACCACATGGAATGTAGGAGAGTTATGGGGTTTGCGGTCGGACTGTGTACAGATGAAGAATAACAACTTTGAGTTGCAAATTAATATACATTCCTGTCGTATATAAATATGCCACAATCGATTAGCCTACTTAACGGTCGAATGGTGAATATAGTGCGTATTTTTTTCTAATAATTTACATTAAATGTCAAATTGCATGCGTAAGCCGCTGGCGTGTGTAGCGAATTCGCCAAGCTTAATGATTAATAATCAGTCTCACAAGCATTATACACTGGTAATGGGAAGCTATTTGATTGACAAGGGTTTCAAATTTAAAGCACTCTTAATTCCGGGTGATGCACCAGCTCGTCATACCATAAGTGGAATCTGTTAAAATTCACTATATGTAGCTGTGTTGTGTCCATGAAATGCATAATGCTTCCAGAATTATAAGAAACTAACCTTTAATGTGCTTCCAAGTGCTGTTGCACTACCTGTGGCGATAATACTTGACCCAACTCTATATGAATCCATTGATCATATTGACTAAAAATTAGGGTGGTATATTTAATTACTATAGGTAACATGTACATCTGACTAAGTTTGTGAGGTAATTAATGTAAAGGAAGCAACATCATTTTAATATTTATTTATAATTTTGCAAATGGTGTTATTGTATTAGTCATTATGCATTCGACTAATCCACATGATTTGACAAATGTAAATGATGAAAAACGATTTTACCATTAATAAATATCGGTGTATTGGTGATATCAAGTTTAAACAGGCGTCGATATTATTTATACTAACTTATGGCTGCTTCTAAATTAATTTCATTTAACGAGACTGCGACAATCCATTTGTGCGTACGAATTGCTCTCTATAAGCAGGATGCCTTTATGAACAGTTTCAGGTCATCACTCCCGTAATTATATACATACATATATTTTACGAAAGGATAATTTCTAAATATGTATCCATTTCTACTTCTCAGAATGAGTCACTATAACTACGTTTCAAATACACCACTATAAACCTAAATCCTGCATTTTCTCCCTGGATGATGATGCATACTAGCCTATTCTAATGCACGTAATCATGTGGTCACTGAACTTGAAGCTATTTTCAGCATTGAAAATGTAGAAATTATACGGTATACCGGCTAATATAAGCTATAGCTTGTATACTGTTTGCACTTGAACCGTCATTTTAACGTTAACAAGAATGATAGAGAAAATATCCAGACTCTGGAATATGCTCTTTAAAATATATACTTTAGAAATAAATAAACGAATAGCGAATGAGAACAAGGTACGGTTTTGATTTTGTAAAGATGCCTAGTCGAATTTACTACACAGTAAGTTTAAATTTTGTATATCTCTCGAGTAGCTTGAAGTTTTTACGATCTTTTTCACTCAGTGGCATGTTTATTTGTGAAATCGGAAACATAAAAAAACATATCAATCAAAGCTTTTACACTTAGGAAATTAGTTTGAATGTTTAAACGTTATTAAGGAAATAGAAACTCGTGTTTAAGTTACGCAAAATAGGTAGGCGTTTCTTGAGAATTATTTTTAAATTTAGTTGCACCACTTCTGAATGTAATAGAAGGAAATGTTAATGAACAACTTAACTTGCGTGTGCTTTGTGATGTATTTATTTCTAGCACCAAAGTATTTTATTATACAAGTGACATCATGTTACGATAATCTTGCTGGCTATTTTAAAATGTCACTGGTATGATATGCATCTTACAATCGAGAGATTGCAATTTCTCCGCTCACGAGTTTTTTATACCTATATTAATTGTTTTGCGAAATTATTGAAATAGCTACCTTAGTGTGTACAATTATTTGTTCTATTACTACTATAAACTCAATAATTTAGTAATGCGATTAATCAACATCAATTTATTCTGTGGCATTTATATTTATATTTGGTTCCTAAATTGCTTCTGTAATATTGACGTGTCGATTGTATATAAAATAACTGCGGCTTCTGGCAGCTGGTCATAGTCATAAGAATACGCATATTGCGGTTCGTGATATTGAAGCTTTGTTATTAAAATGGCCGAGATAATTTGTTACAATTCGGTCGATCGAATACATCGAAAAAGTAGTTTATGACAGCTGTTTACACAATCATTCAAGGTTTATTTGGATTTAAAAAAGACGTTAGTATTTCGCAAATTAAACTGTATAAACACATGTATTTGTTTGTCGTGACTTTAGTTTGCTGGTTTATAATTTACGTACACCAGCGCGATTTAATCGTTGGACAGTGCTGTCCCATTCTTATACCACGAGATATACCGATAATACCATACCTGCAATAACCCCTCATTCAAGGTCGTATCCACAGTCGAGGTCTCGCTGTCGGCAATGGCAGTAGTTGCTGCATATTTGTATGATTTAGTATACAAATATAACTATAGTGTAATGTAATGCATACACGGTTACTCCTCTGTATGTGGTTATTTCGATATTTCCAGATTTTTCTACGGCATTAAAATTGAAATTTCATTGCGATCATATGATCAGCTTTCATACTTTATCTTTACAAAGTAACGAAATTGAGAATATTTACATTTATATATAATTTCAGTAATTAGTACTTATACATAATTAGAAATTTTCTTAATTTATTCTACCGTTTTATTTTACGTATAATACATCTTATTATTATTGTCCAAGGGTAACTAACATCGAGTTAAATACACATTATTTTGCGGCAAGGAAAACACAAGAATGTATGGCATAGTATTGTGCAATTTTAGTAACTTGCAACATTATTGTTTATCACAACAGAAATTTCTGTCCATAGAAGATTCTGTGGTTTATCACATTACAATAATTATTTAACATAAGTTTATATGTATGCATATAAAATATATATATATATATATATATATAAGGGTACATATGAGCACCAAAACGGAGCTTCAATGGTACATATGAGGACATTTGGTACATACGGGGCCGGTCCTTGTATTTTTCTAGATATAGCGGTCATTATGAGTACCGGTCCCGGTAATTTTCTATAGATGTAACGTATTTTAAGAGTACCACATTTATAATACATATAATGTTTATTATCAGGACCGGTGTACATAATAAAAACCGGTTACATAGTAAAATATTTTTCTCACACACAAAAAATATAATTAAATTAAACCTAACAATTCTTGAAATACTAAAAGTGGAAATATTTCAGAAATTGAAAGATAAGTACATAAAGGGCATAACAAAGATATGTTAATTAAATTTGCAATAAATAATTAGCTTTGGCATAATAATTATTTGTTCTTAAAAAGTGAGGAGTTATAGAATGCTCCTCGTATAATTATACTTAAAATTACCGACTACTGTTCCCATCGTACCAAAGTGCTTATATCGCAAATTTCGCAACTATCATATCTGCGAAGGACCGCTGTCGTTCTTAAGAGTGGCTACAAGCTAGCAGGTGTAGCAGGTTGCTTAGTTTTTACCAATTTTATTTCACAAATTACTTGAAAGAAGCACAAAATTTAATTAACTTTATTTTTTTATACATTAATTAACATTTATAAGATAGAGGAACAGCACGAGTTTTTGATATAATGCAATAATTAAATAGGTAGTGAAAGAGGTATTTGCAGAAAAACTAAAAAAAACGCTATATAGAAAAAATTATTAATTAATTCTGTTTCGGCCAAATTTGAAAAAAGTTTAAAAACAAACAAAAAGAAAAACGTGAAATAAAAATTAAAACTATAGTACCCATAATGTGGCGGACTCGGAAAAAAAAATATGAAAATGAAGTACTGATTTACACATACACTGTGTCCGCGTGTGAGCGCACTATAGCGATATCTGTAGTGTAAGCGAAACACACAGAGGTATCCGTGTATTAGAACGGTAAAGAAGGCGATACGTGTGGACAAATGCGAGTGCATCAGGCATATACGAACTACTAGGTCTGTTGTAATCCAGTAGAACATTGCGTCTACTTCTTTACCGTTCTAATACACGGACACCTCTGTGTATTTCGCTTACACTACAGATATCGCTATAGTGCGCTCACACGCGGTCACATGGTATATATAATATTACTATATGGATCGTTTCTCTTCCGAAATCAAAACGTGATTCCGCTATATGAAGCTGTATATGTCTATCGCGCTTTACTACCAAGCTATGTATCAAGGCTTCAATGCGCACGCGTACAGAGATAGACAATACAGAAAGTTGTATCTTCTCTCCTTTGATGTTTTCGGTAAATTTTAACACGGGCAGAATACAAAACGATCCATATAGGAGTATTATACAGATTAGCCGGGCAGTTATCTAGGAATAGGTAGCGATCCAATGAGTACGAGTGAATAGAGCGTACACGTGTTAATATTAAACAGACCAGTACGGCGATCCCTTGAGTGTGTGACTAGTAACAACGCAAGTTATCGTTCGCCGCACTCGTCTCTTTAATATCCACACATATGTACGCTCTATCCACTCGTACTCATTGTATCGTTTCCTATTCCTAGATAATTGCCCGGCTATCTGTATACCGCTTGATTTCAGACATAGGATAAATAACGGTGAAAAGAGGCAAGCGGTACGAAAATTCGCTAAGAAGTGGGGACGCGTACGAGTCTCCCTATCACAGGCTAGTCTCGTCTAGTCTACAGCGCTGTGATAGACTCGTACGTGTTCCCACTTCTTAGCGAATTTTCGTACCCGTTGCCCCTTGCGGCCGTTGTTTATCTTATGTCTGAAATCAACCGGTATATGGATTTACATGACAACACCGCAAGTCAGTGTTTACTGAGTTGCTTAGACACTGCAACGATGAATTGTCAATAATAATAATCAATAAAAAGTGGAAATCGCACATTTAGACCATGTTTGTATACAGATTAATGCAGATGTATACCTACATATGTATGTATAGTGTATTGTGTAAGATTGTGTAGTGGTGGAAGTACCTATCTTTGTTGTATTCAAATACAAGTTGCTGATCTTATTGTGGTTGCGGTTTTTAATTAGAATTATTTTAAATAGGTTCATACTGTTAAAGTGATAATAATTTTATTTACTATTCCACTAGCACTGCTTAAGTTAAAATGAGAAAATTATAAGCATTACACAGGCTTTTCTTTTTCAGTTGTATAAGCTGCTTTTTTCGATCAAAGTAAATACTAATCCAACGAATTAGGTTTATAGCGGATTCGAATACTATCAAAACTTGTCAAATCAAAGGGATGCCCCAGCAGAAAACCGTGCATATATGCAGTGTATACTAATTTTTAGCTCGATTTGGTTTTGAATTTGTAAAATATGAAAAAAGAGATGTTCACAATATGTACAAAGATATCGAAATTAACACTTGAGTATAAATACATGTATTCTGAAGCCAAAACAAACAAAATTTTAGGTTAAAATTTCTGAGATTGAAATTGGTTGATTTTAAAAATGCATGGATTTTCAGGGGACAAACTAATTAGTAGTTAGAATGACTTAGAAAATTAGGTTTGATACTTTAAGATATTGTTATTCGATTTGATTAGGACGTGGGTTATTACATTAATTGTTTGATCGTATACAAACATCTCTTATTTAATAATCTTCCTCAACATTTCAGTTTTATTCAGAATATTTTTGCTACTCTAGTTAAATAGATATAAATTGGTGGATGATAATGGAGTATTTCCTAATGCTATTCAAAGTAATTTCTTTAAATCGAAAATAAAAATTGGGTTTTTTGGTAATGTAATGAAATTAACATATTTGTTCAGTTATTTAATTTATTATTAGACATAATTTTGCGTAGACATTTAAAATTATAATAATTTACTGCTTACAGCAGAATAATAGCGAAACGTTACGTTATTATCAACCCTTGGAAGTTTTTTTTTAAAGGAAACTATTGAGGAAAACAAAAGGCAAGACACCGGGTATGTAATTGATATTACAAATAAATATTTTTTTCTAGTTACATATGTTTTGGTAAAGATTTCTTTATGAAGTTGACAGATGTACTTGTATATTTACTTTCATAATGAGAATGAGAATTTTACGATTTCAAACTTCGATTAAATTCATTACACATACAAAAATAATTATGAAATAGTATGCACTTCTTATACGATACTATAAGTAAAATTAGTACATATATAGTTGCCAGATCCATTTTACCTACAGACAGACTTGAAAAATTGCCTATTTTTACGGATACGGGAAAGTATCTCCTTTCGCTCGTTGCTCTCTTTGCTGTAAGTCAATATTTCCATAACCCTTTCCTTATCGTTGTGCTGCCTCATTAAATAAACGCTTAATTTTGCTTGTACGGTATGGCAGTAGATACAACATACAACAATCTCAAAAGACAACTTTAAATACTAACATAACGTCTTAATCCAGACGTACGTTATTACCGCACGATATCAAGTAAAAGGAACATTGCTAAAACGTATGTCTTGTAAAATACTTCCGATTATCTTCTATCCTTATAGAACTTTATTGTCTCTGTCTTAAATAAGTTGATCAGCTGTCTTCTCTATGATCAGCTGGTATAGCGGGCGCTTAATTTTATTTTCGCGATTAATGCAAAGTTTACTTTACGGAAAAATGTTTGTACTAGTCCTATTTGTGGACGGAGTATATTATATTTGTAAGAAAAAGGATATTAAAAAACTAGGAGAGAAATCTCTGAGTGTTCGCTACAAAAGTTATGGCCGATTCGAAGCTGAATTAATTGCGGAAAACGGTAAGTAACAAATTATTTTTACTAACACAATTATTACTAATTTATAATACAACTCTAGAAAGCAAGGAAATTCTTACAGCCATAAAGCTTAAATTAGAGGCGGAAGAAGGAAAGTCAGTTGATGCTATAGGTATGTGTGTATTATTGTCCGCCATAATCTCACCAAATATCTTTAAAATTTCTCACCTGCAATACTGAAATGCAAAAAATAATTTAAATAAATTGTTGTTTTAATACACCATATTTTCAAAACGAACTCGAAAGTAAAAAATAATATCTTCCAGTCCCATATAGGTGTAAAATTCCAGGTGTCTTCAAAATTTATTATTGTTAATTATTAATGAAAATAGTCGTACGATTTAAAACGAAAATCGCAATAGATAATTGATGCATGAATAGTTCATTCACTCATTATTTTATTGTACTGCAAATGATACGAAATTGTTGTGAGTTTTTTCAGCTATATTTCTTACCGTTATGTATTGCATATACGCTCCAAGTTTTTACTCCACTAGAGAAACTCAGTAATTTTCATGAAAATCTGTATTGCGCTGAGCGAAATTATTTTGTTTTTAATACATACTAAGCACGTGATATAATAAAGTATATTAAATATATTTTTCTGTCTCAATTTACCGTGGAAATATGTATATTGAATGTATTAAAATTGGTTATGTTTCCAGAAGTAGAAGAATTTCACGAAAATAATACTTCTGTACCCACTTGTGACCCTGTCCCACCTAACACAGAAACAGAAGGTATTTACATTATTTGTAAAAATATTACATTTCTTTACATTTCCAGTAGATTTTTGAAATTGTTTTTACATTTAGTATATTGCATGTAATAAAATTGTATTAATTTATTCATATACTTATCTGATCTAACATATCTGATTGAAAACCTTCCTTTTGATTTTAAAACAATGCCTTGATTATTTAATTTATGAAAGCTTTTCCTGTCCCCATTACTGAAAACAATAATATTGAATTTATGAATGGGGAAGTCACAGATTGGAAACCTTTGGATATTAACTGCATTGACATAAATTCCACTCCAATTATAATTCATCAAGATGTGTAAGTTTTAAATATCCACTAGACATTTTTTTATTAGAATTTATTATTATTTGACATTTTTAGGCTTATTAGGTCAAAATTTGATCCTGATAGTAATGTCTATTCTGATGCGGCATTCACTCTAACTTCTCCATTTGAAGGTAAAGCTATCATCATATACCTGTCTTTCTATACACGACTATTGCAATTTCCATTCTAAAATAAATATAGATTATATATTTATGTTACAGACGTAGAACTACCACATTCTATTGAAGATTGTAATGATTCGCTATATATTCCAAATTTAAGTGATTACGTTAATAGTTCATCAGATGACACACAGAAAGACTTGCAGGTACCAGAAAGCAGTGCAACAAAACGATTTTCAGTTAATACATCCTCAGATTTAGATAAATCTCTATTGATCAATAAAATTGGACACAGTGCTCCGGATGACGGCAATATGTTTGTAAGTACCGTTGAATCTGGAAAGAAGCGAGATTTTTGTATCTACTGCCATACCGAACAAGCAAAATTAAGCCGTCATTTAATAAGGCAGCACAAAGATAAGGAAAGGGTTATGGAAATAATGACTTACAGCAAGGGGAGCAAAGAGCGAAAAGAGATATTTTCCCGTATCCGCAAAAATGGTCAATTTTTCTTCAATACAAACAACTTTGAATACTGGAGAACGAAAAGTGACTAGACGCCCAAAAGCAGAATTTGGGAGAACTGCAACTGATTTCGTTACTTGTCCATCTTGTTGCGGAGATTACGCCAAAACAAGTCTTCGTCATCATTTTCGAAGATGTAATAAAACTGGCAAAAGAAAAAATAGGAACATTTTGGTGAAATCTCGGCAGATCGTTGGGCGCATTCACAAAAGTGCCAGCGATGTTTTGCGAAAAAGTATTTCCAACTCTACAGGAAGATACAGTAACCAAAGAAATACGTTATGACGAATTGGTGATTCTATTTGGAAACAAATTATGTCAGAAGTATAGAGACCCCATTTCTATGACATGATAAGACAAAAACTTCGTCAATTGGGACGGTTTCTTTTGGAAATTAAAAAATTGGAACCGAAAATTGAAAAGCTATTTCATGTATTTTACCCGAAGAATTATGACAACACAATCCTTGCAATACAGAACCTGGCAGGATTAAACGAATCTGGTATGCGCTTAAGATATTTATTTGTGTTCTTTAATTTATTTTCATTGAAATATTACAATGTTGCGAGGATTGTAATATTTTTTAAGATTATTGTGTTTACAGGTACTGGTTTTAAGACCCCATCCTTAGCTACCTCATTGGGCACTTTACTCAAACAAGTGGGATTATTATGCATATCCGTTTGGATAAAAAGACAAGAAAAGCAGAAACAAACGTTTACCGAAGATTTTGTGAAGTTATTAACCGAAGATTATGGTGCTACTATTAATCGAGCAGCCCTGGAAACTCTAACGAAAAACAAAAGGCAATCTAAAGTAGTACTGCCTTTAAAAGAAGACATTCAAAGGCTACAGAGTTATTTAAGAGATAGCTTAAGAGCAAATTATGCAATTTTGAGTAAGAAATTTTGTGACACGGCTTGGTTGAGGTTAGCAGAAACAGCTCTCCTATCTATTCAATTATTTAATCGACGTAGAGCTGGTGAGATAGAGAGAATATTGATAGACGATTTTTCTTCGTTCGAAAAAATTGATGAGAAGTCTATTGGTGAATCATTTCACAATTTTTCACTTGAGGAAAAACAAACCGCACAGAAATATGTTAGGTTTACGATACGCGGAAAATTAAATCGCACCGTCCCTGTATTGCTTCATCGAGAAATATTAGTCTGTTTACAGACGTTACTACAGTATAGATCCCAGGCAAAGGTCAGTAAACAAAATCCATACTTATTTGGGATCCCAGGAATTTTAAAAAGGTGACCATAAGTATCTCAGCGCTTGTCGACTTATGCGTAAATTTGCAAACGATTGCGGCGCAAAACAGCCTGAAACATTACGAGGAACAATTTTAAGAAAACATGTGGCCACTATGTGCGCAAATTTTAATCTTCAAGAGAGTGAAGTGGCAGATTTGGCGAGTTTTATGGGTCACGCAGATAAAATACATAAAGAAATATACCGTCAACCTATCCTTACGAGAGAGATTATACACATTTCCAAATTATTAGAAGCCGTCCAAGGAAATGACCAAGATGATTCCGATATTGATTCCGATGGAGATGATGAGAGCGAGGCAGCAGCAGCAAATATAAATACCTTTCAAGAAACTTTAAGTACGTCCGAAAATGAAGACAACAATGATGATGAAGAAACAAGTAAACGAAAAACTTCATGTAGGATATATATTTTTTTATTTATATTGTTAATTTCTTTTATCTATGGTGGGTGATAGTTGCAGTAACTACTTAAGCTGTATTGTAAATTGTGTATTTCACGATTTTGGTACAGCAGTATTGTAACGTTTATCGTTTGTAAATCGTAATTACACTTGTATGACTTCATACGGAGAGTTACTTGCCTTTAGATTGTTTTTAAAAATCTTTTATATATTACAGCTTCACCTTACGGCAAATGTCGTAGAGTGCGTTGGACAAATCAGGAGAAAAGGATAGCTGCACAAACTTTTAAGGATTATTTGTCAAGCAATAAACTTCCATCATTCCAATGTATAAACGAAATGATAGCTTCTAATCCAGGTGTTTTTAAAAGAAATGTTGCAACAATAAAAACTTGGGTAAGAAATGAACAGCTAAAGAAACAGAAACGCAAATCGTAACGTGCATACGGTCAATATTCCATCCCTCTATATACCTATTATAACCTAATTATAAAAACTTAATGGAATTGCTATTTTCTCTACAGTATTGTACATTGTTTCCTACAAATTCTACAACCTTGTTAAAAACTCATATTAGGTACTAATTTTTGTATAGAAACTAGCAATTACTTACCAAATTTATTTATACTTTTCTAAAATTCAAAGTCTGTAATTACTGCTGAAAAACATACCCACTCTTTTAAGATATTTCTTGAATATAAACAATAAATTTAAGATATACTTTTCTGTTGTTTAATATACCAACAGTGATGGATTTTGATGCAAATATGTATATGTCAATAAAAATTTTTACCATATTGTCTTTTTTATTTGTTGAAATATACAGGGTGTCTTGAAATAAAATGAAAAAATATTAAAAATGGAAAGATACAATTATGTAGAATATAAATCCAATAAATTCTAGTTCAATTACGACGCGAGTGCCAAAATTGAAACCTCCCTCATAAATTGTAATATGTGCCGCCTATGAATGCACAATATGCTTAAAAAATACCTCGATCGAACTAACGCAAGACATCGCAAAAACAGCTCCCGATGTTATATCAACTACGAGATGTGTCAGCGTTTTTAAATAGCTTTGAATGCTAAGGGTTCAATACCATCAATATGATTACGTACCAAAATGTTATGGAAGACTAATTTATAAAGGAAATTTTATTTTAAATGAAATAAGATATGTAGTTTCTTTGTTGCAATTCTTGTAATCGTAGTCGTATTTTCCTTTTTATTGTAGAATTGTTGGTTCTGAAAAGAACCGTTGTGTAAAAAGGCGAAATAGGTGAAATCCTGAGAAAATGTTTGACGAACATTTCCACCTGTTTCACCATAAATCATACAGTTTATGCGTTGTGTAAGACATATTCGAAACATTCACATACAACATTGACAAGAGACTGAATCAGATTGTGCGCTGCACACAGGTTAAATAGTGTTCACCTATCGCTACATCTAATCTGCGCTATGATATGCTATAGTCGCATGCAACATGCATTACTTACAACACAGTGGCGCGACGAATATTTTATAAATATTTTTGTCATTTTTTTTCTCGCGCCTGGGAGGGAATTTGGACAAAATATTTTGGATTTAAGTTTAGTAAGATAACATCTTTCCATTTTTCAAATTTTTTCATTTTATATCGAAGTCACCTGTATAATAATTATATAGTAGGAGAGATAGGGGCAAGTATATCTATAAGTCTTCGTCGTCCTGGTTCTCAGTGACGTCCGTAAACATGTTTTCAAAGTATTCTTGGGCGATTTGACTCTACAGATTTATATCACGTTATATACCGTAGTAATGTCACGTTGTACGGCCGACGGAGGGTACGTGATGAACGGAATTGCACAAACAAGCAGGTATTACATGTCAATATCTGAATTACTCGGGATTAAATTTAGAAAAAAAAGCAATTTATAGAGAAAAAAATATTTATTTTAAAAACCAAATGTAAAGATATGTTTCATAATTATTTTTTTGAATAAGTATAATAGATAGTAACAGTAACGTTAATAATAAAATAAATTTTATTTATAAATTTGATCAATATAGCCACCATTAGTAAGAGCTAATTGTCATAATGGCTTTCTTAGGCTCTGATCAAGACGAGCTCAAATATCTTCCACTACTTCCTCATTAAGAACCGTCCTACGGCACGAGCTTTTTCCTTTGGAAACATTGCCCGTATTTCTAAAACACTCTACTGTTCCCAAAAGGTGTCGTGATAGCGATTCATAATCCAGGCCGACATCGGGAAATTCGGTGGTTAAATCGTCAGTACATGACCGTGTTGAATATTTCCATTGACCATTTGGATCACGTTCTCCACTTCGGAAATATGCTTTCAAAAGAAACTTCTGTTGGTCCAAGCCACATACATATAAATAAATATACCGCTCTTGGTCCAGTGCGCATCTGTACTGTGTGCGGAATAAAAGGAGATAGAAAACGGTGACATTGTTACTTACGTCCTGTTATTTAGGCAACCCATTCATCGCCATAGTATATTATTATATTATGTAATGGCAGTGTTTCAGAGCTCCATAAAGTTAGCCCCTCACTATAAGCAATTATAATAAATCTTACTTTTATTCGTTTGTAGGTGTTTGATAGCGAATTTTCAACGTTTGATAGTCAATAGTTCATTAGCAAACAATAAAACAAATTCTTCGGGAAAACCTATGTGATGTTAGCCCCTCATGTCGTCATTTTGACATCAAATTCAATTTTATTTTAGCAGAATCGTTTGTAGGTGCCTGATAGCAAATTTCCTAATCTTGATAGTTGATAGTTTATTAACAAATAATAAAACAAATCTAGTAGGATATTAAGCAGGCAACCAAAATTACATCAGAAAAGCGTCCTATCGGGAACATATGTAATTGTAACTCATCCCGGCCACATTTGCCATCGAATTTAAATTCCTTTGAGAAAATCGTTTATGCGTCGTTTATAGGTGCTTGATATCAAATTCCCAACGTTTGATATTTGATCATTTATTAATAAGCAATGAAAGAAGTTTTGCTGAATATTGTGTAGGCAACCATAAAACATACAAAAATCATACAAAATAAAAAAACATACCTATATTAAAGTTATTTATTTTATAAAATTATTATAATAAAAAACAAAGACAAGAGGAAGTACTGGATTCAAATTGGATTTGAAAAAGTTAATAAGGAAAACTTAAATTATCAGTAGCACATATCAAATAGCACACACCAAATATACCTATAACATAACCACAACTGTCAATATATGCAGTTTTATATTGTTTTCAGTCATTTTCGTACACCAAAAGTTAACGTTGAATTAACTTTTAGCGTACTGACTTTGAAACTCTAAAATTTTGGAAATCTAAAATCCTATTGGTTGTTTGTTGTCCGCTAAAAAAAGCTTGCATGTGAAGCCACTTTTACATAATATGTCCGATAGGACGCTTTTCTGATGTAATTTTGGTTGCCTGCCTAATATCCTATTAGATTTGTTTTATTATTTATTAATAAACTATCAACTATCAAGATTTGGAAATTTGCTATCAGGCACCTACAAACGATTCTGCTAAAATAAAATTGAATTTGATGTCAAAATGACGACATGAGGGGCTAACATCACATAGGTTTTTCCGAAGAATTTTTTTATTGTTTGCTAATGAACTATTGACTATCAAACGTTGGAAATTCGCTATCAAACACCTACAAACGACCTACAAACGATAAAAGTAAGATTTATTATAATTGCGTATAGTGAGGGGCTAACTTTATGGAGCTGTGTTTCAGAGCGTTTTGTTTATACGATTTCTGTCATTTTCTTGATTTGTTTGAGATTTGTATATGCAAAATTATGTTGTGTTGTAATTGAGTTTTTCTATTCCGGTGCTATAAAGTTCACTTTACGACATCCGTTTGGTTGCATAAAGTATTCCTTTATCGCACGCTAATTTTATATGTCAAACAATACCTGTCATACAAAACATGTCTCTCATTTTAATCTTTTTTGAACTTTTAATAACCGAAATAGAGAAAATAGTATAAGATACACGTTTCATAAGCCATTTTTGCGCACTTGTTCTTTGAACTTCAATAAACTTGTATTATTTTACCACCAATAAATACTACTGAAAACTCAAATTCAGTGAGTCAACACTTATGCAACCAATGTGTAACCCTTGCAAGTTGGGGAGTCTGTGCTCTAGGATATACGTAAAAATGGCAGCGCCCGTGTTTCCGGTCGGACGTCTCTTTTGCGCAGTATATCTACATATTTAAGTATGTGGTCCAAACTAATAGGCATTATAACCTGAAAACAAGTTTTACTTGTAACATGGTTAATAAAATAGGAGTAATGGCAACGTACCGCAGTCGCTAAATATGAGCTTAAATAGCCTTTAAAAAGACTTTTTGAAGAAAATAAATTACGGTAATAGGTAAAAATACACAATGAAAGAGCAAGAAAGTAAACGGACGCCAATGAATAAATACACATAAAAAATGACATTTTTTTGTATGTTCACTAATTTTTGTATACTATACACGCATAAATGGATATAAGTACACATTTATCGAGTTGGGAAAGTAGTTTTTTTTCAGACAATCTTTCCTTTTCGATCAGCTGATTCAATAGAGTTGAACATCTATGTTAAGTGATTTGTGGTAGTTGCCCAACGCATATCGATAACGCACCTAGAATACATCGTTTTATTTTTCAAACGAAAGGGTTATTGCACTGGAATTTGTAATGTAATATGTTTAATAGTATCGTAGTAGTATTGGTTCTGTCATAAACCTTTTCGGCACTTATCACGTGTGCCCACAATCACCAATACAAGAGTATATATAATTCAACCTACGCACATAAAATCAACAATCAGCTGTTATAATATACGTATAATATTGGTTCTTACATGAACTTCTTGATTACTACTACTAATCATGCGTCCCCATAATCATCCATACAAGAGTATACATATGTAATAATGCAACATATTCGCATAAAACTGAAAAAGTTGCAGTATGACAATTTGAAACAAAGAAACCGTCTTTTTTATTGTTCTTGAAAGTTAGATTTTATTTTATCTCAGATTTCCAAACATGAACCTCTTAGACACCATAATCACCGATACTGTGTGTACATTACATTATATCGCACTTTCAAAACGGAAAACGTTATCTTTGTTTTAAATTTTCCTTCTACGTTTCAATTTATGATTTGATTAAATTTGATTAAATATGATTAACAGTCTTATAGGGCATGAGATATGAATAATATTTATTATAAAGTATACTTTGCAAATATGAAATTTTTCTGTAAATTCTTAAGTAGAAATTAATGTGTCCTGGTAATGACCTATCCCCAAATGTACCTACCTAATCGTGCATTTAAGAAGAAAATAAATGAATTTACTAGAAATTGCGCTCTAATTACAAACTTTTTAGTTGATTGACTTACTGCATGTAGACTTTCATTAATAGCACCTTGTTAGAATAATTCCAAAAATCAACAAAAAGATATTGGTCCCCATATTATCATGTCCCCATAATAATCGATACTAAAATATACATACCTTGAATTAGTTTTTATAAAAAAATCAATATATTGGTCCTCATAATAAACGATATATGAAATTTAAAGGTCCTCACATTATACAAGAAATATATGAAATAAAAAAATCGATATATTTCCAAATAATCGATATACATACAGATATGAACTTTAATGTATACCTTCAAATTCAAACGTATACGAACATATAGGCTTTCCACAATATGTACATTCGGTCCCCATATGTACCCTTATATGTACATATATATATATATATGTATATATATATTGAAACACCACTACAAAACTATTCAAAATCCGACATTTTAAAATAAAAAGTCTTGATAATGTCGATTATGAATATTCCAGTAGTTCGCTCAAGGTTCCATTATGCGTTATTGGTGGTAGTTGAAACAGACAATTTTTATTGTAATGAGATTGAAACAATCGTGAAAATTAAATTATATACCGAGTTGGAACTTAAATAACGTATACCGAAGGCTCAAAAGCATGCAAATGACCAAGGCTAAGAGATACTTTTTTATATTACAAATATTGCACTATGTTTTTAATCTTCATCAAAGACGTAATCGAGTTATTAACTGAGACTGCTTCATCGAATTAACATTCAATAATACATGTTGAAACTAAGTCGGGAATTGCATTTTAGCTCATGTTTAGTATGTGGTAGTTACCAATCATAACATAACTGTAACCCCGAAATAGTCCTGAAAATAAATTGAAATATTTGTAATATCAAAAAGAGTTAAATTGTCTTTATCGTTGGTGAGCAGCCCTGTTACTTTTTTGATCTTCATTATTAGTGTAAACTGCCATAGCTCTTGTTGTTTTCTTTTGTTGTAATAACATATTTAATTAGAAAATATTTATTGAAAAGTTTCTTGCAATAATTTCATAAATGAAAAATACAGACTACATATTTCTTTCTGTATGTGACGTTTATTCTCGTCATATTACTTAACAATTTAGATACTATGTTAGTTTAAAAGTAAAATCGCTGGTTAAACATGTAATTCATTCTAAGAAGAACTATAGGATAAGCTGTTAAATGTAGATATTAGTAATTAAATTTCTTTTGAAGCACAACAATCTCATAGGTGAATATTTTAACCTAAGTTATTAATCCACTAGATAGTATAATAATAAAGTAGAGATTAGACAAATATAATTTATTGTGCGCTAGACATGTTTAGTAATCTACCATTATCTTAATGATCTACAATGTTTTTGAAGCATTACTCCAAAATGGCATATGTAAACCCAGTACGCTAATAGTCATAATTTTCTAAAAATTGTTAATTACAAAGTATTACTATATTCTAATGACAAACATAGAATTTAATTACCTGATGGATTAAACCCATTATAAGCACTAAGTAAGTATCTTCTAATAATTACGTTACTATTTCATTAAGCCGAAAGTGGGGAAAAAGTAATATAGTTATCGCATTTTTCTACATATTTGTCGATATAAAAGCCTTTTGTCTTGAGTTTGAATCTTTAGTATTGATTCAATCGCTGTGAAGATGCCCAAAACAAGCATAGAAACGCGAGCAAAAATAGTAACTCTTTGGGAGCGTGGTTTGTCCTACAGGCAAGTTGCTGCTGAAGTTGGTTTGTCGGTAAGTAATATCTTTATTTTATTGTTTTAAATGAATTATTTGAGAGATAGTATTTTATTCTATTTTGCTTTAATTTTGTAAAAGCGGACAAACAATATTTAGTCTGAAAGCTTTAACAATCAAGAGTTTTGGCGCTGGTTATACTAAGTTACTAAATTAAACAACAAATACTTATTTAGCATACAACGCCAATTTGACTAACAAAATAATCAGTGTAACTATAAAACTGTATGTTTATAACTTTTTCCTTTTGTTGCATTACAACGTAAGCAATTAATATTCAGTTCGTCTCTCTCTTATTTATAGAAGTCGGTCGTCAATTTTTGGGTCAATCGGTGGCGAACCGAAAATGAAGATGTAGCACTAAGGGACAAGCCAAGACCGGGACAGCCATCCAAACTTAGTGTGGAAGATGCCAATAGAGTTTTGGATTATGTCCAGCAAAATCCAATCACGAGTGCTGTTAAAATTAAAGAAGAATTACGCTTGAACTGCCATCCCAGCACCATAAGAAAGTTTCTTCACAAGAGTAATATTCATTGTCGACGTCCTGCAAAAAAGGTAGAATTTTTAGGACGCCATACTGAGCGTCGATTGGAATTTGCTAATACGCATTTAAACCGCAACTGGAATACAGTTATTTTTTCCGATGAGAAGGTATTTTCTACTTCTCAAGATTCCCGCAAACTAGTATGGCGTCCTAATAACACTAGACTGGAAGAACGAAATGTTGTCAGGATCCGGAAGAGTAGCCGTATAAGTCTCGCATACTGGGGCTGGATGTCGAGCGCCGGGCCTGGAGAACTATGTCGTATCGAACCACGCATGGATGCAATGCAGTACATTAGCATTTTAGAGGACGTTCTGCTTCCCAGTGTGAGACTGATATATCCCGCACCTCAACCAATTACGTTTGTGCAAGACAATTCCGCGGTACATACCGCAAGAGTAGTAAGAGACTGGTTCGAGGATCATCCCGAAATTGAATTAATTCCTTGGCCAGCCAAATCCCCAGATCTAAACCCAATAGAAAATTTATGGTCGGCTATGGGCAATATGTGGGATCAACGTGACGTGCCAGTACCGCGGAATCGAGAAAATCTCCACAACCATGTCACCGAAATATGGGATAGTTTTAGAGGCAGGCAAACCTGTGCTAATCTTGTGGCATCCATGCGTGGACGACTGGAAGAAGTTATTCACCGGAACGGCTATTGGACCCATTATTAGCTAAAATAGAATGAGAAGAAGTTTTGTTGTTGTATAACTAGCGTTATTTTTATTTTTCTATTTATAATTTATTTCTTTATTTATTATTGTTGTAGTTATATAACTAGCGTTATTTTTATTTTTCTATTTATAATTTATTTTTTTATTTATTATTGTTGTAGTTATATAACTAGCGTTATTTTTATTTTTCTATTTATAATTTATTTCTTTATTTATTTATTGTTGTAGTTATGTAACTAGTGTTATTTTTTATTTATTACTTCTTTATTTATTATTGTAGTTATGTAACTAGCGTTGTTTTTTACTTTTCTACTTATTATTTATTATTATTTCTACTATTAATTTTTCTATTTTTATTTCGTTTTAAACAGAAAATTATCCGATAGACTGATCAAATTTAATTAAATCTTTATTATTCCGCAAATAAAAATATATTTAACTAAGAAGTTCTTTTAATTATCCTTTGGATTAACCAACATCTATAAAATAATATAATAGATCAAGTTGAAAACTTTGCATAGCCACTGATGAAATTATCAATGGGTTTGTATAATCTCAAATATGAGTAGCCCGTTATTATGCGATACATCCTTCAGAAAAAAATTACCAAATCTTAGTTCAGTACAATTTAAAAATAGCCAATAAAGTTGTAATGGAAAGCCCCTAAAAAATTAGATACAATTCAAACAACAATAACAAGTTCTTACTTGAATCTTTCAAGTAAGAACTTTCGCCGTATATATATATATTTCATATAAAAATATATTCCAAAATCTTATTTGTATTTGTTTTAAACATCAATATAAATTTCTATTATTACTTTAAGTTCATACATAAACATTAATAATAATAGCACAATAGTAATAGCATAATAACCGTTGCATATGTGTAGAAACTTATCTTCGGATATTTAAGCGTAATAATAGGTGATAATTTACGTATCTAGCGCTACCGTTGTCTACTCCTGTCCTACACACCTATATCGACAGATCGTAGTAAAATGGTTAGAAATTTTAAGGGGTAAAGAAACGCAGTCGCTTCGGCAACTTTCGTGCCACGGAACGGTCACAGCTAGTGTCCAACCATTAAATCGCGCTGGTGTACGTCAGAGTAACAATTTTTTACTTCTGTTGAATGCGTAACTAATTCTATATATTTACTGTATATTTCTTAACATAATAATACGATAATATTCCCGACATTAAAAAATTATTTAATTGATTTTGGGACACGAAAAATGTTATACAGTGTATAAAAAGATATAACTGAAGCATTCCCTCGAATGATGAGGCTATAATAACGGGTCGATGGCCGCAGTGGTTAGGCGGCTGACTATTGTTGTGAGAGGACGATAGGTGCCGGGGTTCAATTCTCTGGAGGGACGGTGACATTTTTTCAGAGAGTTTAATCCCGGATCGACTTGCCATTCGCTGTTGGGAGCAAAGTGATTAACAGCGCGGCATCATAAAAGGCGATATGATGCTGTCACAAAGCCTTTAAACACAACTTACACACACAAACTACACCGCAAGAGTTGTAGTGATAGCCAGACAAGTAATACAGCTTACGGAGTCACTGCAACTAAGCACCCACCACATTAAAAAAAAATAATAATAATAGTATATTACATATAACGATTTTAGGAACGGTTAATGCACATACATTCATAAACGTACAAAAGGTAAAAAATTTTAATAATCCTGAGTGTGTGAAAGTGAAGAAAATTAGCAAAATATCAGAAATTTCTATAATTTAGAAATAAACCAAACACTGTTATTTAAACATATGATACAATGACAACCAACGCACTTTAAAAGCAAGGTTACATTTATGAGGTGCTTCCCAGGTGAGGGATCTATTTACTCGAATTAGTTAATTCAAAATTAGTTAATTCTGTTCCTGGATATCGAGTATCAATGGACTAGATCTGAACCTGATCAGAACTAACTGATTAGGAGTAGGTAGATAACTTACCTGGAAAGTAGCTACTATTTAATTGTAAAAGAATGACAAATTAGAGAGTTATTCTCAAGATTAGTTCCGAATTCAAATAAACCAAGTTCCATTTCGGTCTAGGTTAGTAACAGTCCTGGTTAGCGAAACTGATTATATCCTTAATTTGGGACTGCAGTATTTTTATTTCCCATAAAAATTGCGTTAATATGAGGGCATAATAATATACTTCATGCCTAGTAAGATTCATGGTTAGCGAAACTGGTTACATCCTTAATTTTGGACTGCAATATTTTTATTTGCCATAACAATAGCGTTAATATGAGGGTATAGTAATATACTTCTGGCCCAGTTCAAGTACTACTAATTGTGATATTGTGTGAATTAAAAATAAGTAACTTGTTGGAAGTTGCTTGAGTGACACTCATTTTATTATACGAGTAGTTTACTAAATACATACACAGAAGCTTTGACCGTTATATAGAAACAAAACCAGGCACTCATAAAAATTAAGTTAGATTGTATATATGTAATATAGACCTTGTCACTTTGTGTTATTTTAATTTATTGAATCAACTTACTAATATCTTGAATGAAAAACTTAAACACCATATATTGAGCCAAATACATTTTTAACTTGTTGGATAAAACTAATTAATTTAATTATGTCCAAACAACGAATGATAGCTCAACCGGATCGGTAGCCCAGCTGAGTTACCACTTTGTTGCTGGGACATAATTAACAAAGCAACATTACGGTGATGTAATGTTATAGCAAACCATGGAAACATATTTACACAGCAAGAGCTGCATGGTAATATACCAAATGCGTATATTGGTGCAATACAACAGTTTTAAAGACAATGTAAAAATTTGTTGTTGTAACTACTGATTTAACTAATCCTTCTTAGAAAAAGAGATTTATTTCGTGATCTGGTATTTCTACTCTATTACGCTTTGAAAATTTTAGGCCTGTACACCGTACATTAAAAAACTAGAAGCAGTTCTTGTGTTCGCACCCTAACGGTCCAAAAATGTCCACAATCCACGGCAAAGTATTTACATCGCTCAAACGCATTTGTGAAGAAGTGGGTTGCGCATTTTAAGACACAAAAATGTTGATGACTTCCCAGAACTTGGTTAAAAGGGTACCACCCTTAATCGCACGGATCGTGTAATAATAAATTTGTTTAAAAGAAAACAGCATTAACCTTAAAACAACGCCAACAACGTTTAGCTAAAAGACATATTAATGTTATCACAGCAACTATTCGTTGTTGTCTTCACGCAAATAAGATTGAGTGGCGAAGTGTAAAGATGAAACCTCACAGCACATCGAAAAGCGTCTACTGTGGCGCGCGAAAATGTTACACGCATTACTTTCCTATTTCCTCTTCAAAAATATAGTAGCTGTATCAATAAAAAATGCTTATCCAATGCCTTCAATACAAGTAAATATAAATTAATGTTGCTTATCTTGCATTCTTCCAATTCATGGTAAGTTTTTGTCTTTGCTATGATCAAGGCTACTGAGGTAAAGAGAACATTAAGTAATCAATGCAAACTAATTATTTGTTTAGACTCGAGGAACAATTTATTTCTTCTATAATTTCTGTTGACCGAACACTTTTTCTGAATGAAAAATGTTTTGTTTAACAACGCAAATGTGGTATAAACAACTTGCGAATTAAAGTACGTAATTATTGTTTGACACTTTTGTAATGTTCCAACAAAATTTGATAAAGACTTGATGTAAGTAAAAATTCGATTCGATAAGTTTAAATTTCTGTTGGGTAATTGCAGTCAAGTAACATTTTCCATAATTATAAAATAAATTAAAAATATCCACATTTGAATGACGTTTTTTCGCATTTTCCAATTAGATGAACATAACAAAACCAAACTTGAAAAGTTTTGCAATTAATTACTAATAAGAGTATTTGTTGTCATTTCCATTACTTTACTATTAAAAAAATGTTATAATTTTCTCCAAACTTTATCTTGTAGCCAATACTTATACAGTTCCATGCAAACCTTAATTCTGTTTCACAATACAGAAAAAAGTTAGGTCATTATATTTAAAAAGAAATTAAGTTTCAGTGGTCTGAAGTTGTACTAAAAGAAAATTCAATTTTGGACAGTCTATAAGTAAATAATGTATTAATTCTAAAAATTGCGGCTGCAGACTTAAAAAATGCCAAACAAGAAACAAGATCATTCTATTTGATATCAAAAAACATCAATATCCGGTTTTCCTAAAAATATCACCATCTTGAAAATATTTTCATACGAGGCCCTTAGTCACATACTTGCAAAAATTAAATCTTAATAGCAGATCTAATCTTTCCGATAGCCGGTCTGAATCAATCTCCTTGTATATCGTCAATAAAAGGTATTAAGTTGTTTAATGGCCAAAACAATTTATTTTTTTTCCTACATTCGTAGCTAATAAGGTTTCAATTAATGTGTTTTATATAATCTCCACAACCTAACAAGCTTAATTTATTGTAAGCTGGCTACTAGAGTAGTAGGTTCGTTAGAATGATTAATGTCAAAATGTCATTAAATGTTCTTGAAATACTGCTAGCCGTGTTACTTCTGTGTACATATATAGGTATAATAAATATAATTTCAAGATCTTTTTAAAATATTGTCATTTTAAATATGTATAAATAACGGAGAAACCGAAGACCCGGCGAACCTCATAAATATAAATAGCTTGTATGCATGCGTCATATATCGCGATGCCTAATAAATCATTTAAATTCAGTACATTTCAAGAAACGATATTGACATCAACCTAACTGACGTCCCGTCCCTTGTTCACCAGAATGGAAACAAATTCTCCATGCGGAGAAAAGAAAAAACGAGCAGAAGCCGCAATTCTTCTTGATTTTGCGCGTCGCAGAATCTTTCCGAAACGGATGACGCCTCATGTTATCTGTCTACCTTCTTTTTTTACTTCTGCGGATCTCTGATTGGTTGTGACACTAAAAATGGTGATATAGTGTCTCGGTGGATTACATCGCAGAGAAAAGAAAGATTTTCTATAACGTTTTCTCCGTTAAGGAATATTTTATTATAGATTCCCAGTGGAAATACAGCGGATGAGATTGCTACTTACTATACAGAAGGTGACATATTGCTTGATTAGTTAGAGACATCGATGGAAGGAACTATGTTGGTATAAGCGAATAATGTATAGAAGTTAATTTAGGACAAACAGAGTATATACCTAAATATACAAGTCATAGTGATAAATGGAGATTAAAAATATAAATTTTGATTGGTACATTTCGTTCTTTTCAGTACAAAAATGTTAAAATGTTTCAGAAACAACAAGTTTCATTGTATTCCCTATTTTGTATGTTATCCTTAAATTTCAACTTCACAAATAATTAGAGACTGAAAACTTCTAATAAACGGGCTCCACGGTATTATTTTCACTTCCAATATCCCTTGTATAGTTAACGAGAATAACATTGGAATGAAATTAGATTAACACAGCATTTTATATGTACACTTTTCACGAAACGGTTTAGAAGTCGTTTTCTGAAATGTGTTGAATTTCATCATTAAATAATTTAGTCATCCGTGCATACTGACCTTTGCCGCACCAGTTATTTACAAACAGTCAACCCACGGGAGTTACAGCTTATCTAGATTTAAATTTTTAGATCGAAGAAGACAGATCAAATTCTTCGTTATCAAATATTTATATCTTTTAAATATGCATCCCTTTGAAAACAATAAAAGTGTATATTAACCCACAATATACGACGCCTGACAATTAAGTAATGATTCGCGATTGTGGTAACACTGCAGCTTTGAAAGTTTTTACTTATTATTTTGGCATCCCTACCTTATCGATTGATGTGTTTACCAGCCCGGTACGACCATTAGTTCATCAGCTGCGTCGTGTTTGAAGAAGTGTGTTAGTGGTGCTTGGCACAAAAATGGAAAAGCGTAATTTAGAGCAACGAGTAGCAATCAAATTTTGCGCATCACTGGACGATTAGGCTACGGAAACGTACGGTAAAATACTTAAAGTGTATGGTGGTGGTTCTCTGAGACGTGCACAAGTGTTTCGTTGACACAAAGAATACAAAGATGGACGTCAGAGTGTGGAAGACGAGGTGCGAAGCGGGGAGACCGGTTGAAGTGCGGACTGACGCGAATGCGCAGCGCGTCCACACCCTAATTCGAATGTTGGCTGACGAATTTAATATCTACCGCGAAACTGTTAGCCAGATTTTTACTGAAGATTTTGAGAAGCTCTGCGCGAAAATGGTTCCGAAGCACCTTTCGAAAGAGCAAATATTCTTCGTCGAATATCAGTCGCTGAAAATTGTTTGCAACAGGTGAAAAACGATCCTACGCTACTTGACCGGATTATTACGGACAATGAGAGCTCGTGCTTCCAATATGACCCGGAAACGAAGCGTCAAAGCCAACAGTGGCTGTCTCCAAATGACTCTAGAACGAAAAAAAGCTCGCATGAGCAAGTCCAAGATGAAAACCATGCTCATCTGATTCTTTGACAGCCGCGGGGTGGTCCATATTGAGTTCTGAGTCTTGGTCAGACCGTTAACCAGATCTACTACCTCGAAGTCCTCGATAGACTTTGAAAAAGTATCAACAGAGTGCGTCCCGACATCGCACGAACTTGGATTCTCCACCACGACAACGCGCCCTGTCACATCGCGTTCAGTGTGACCCAGTCTTTGACCCCCAAAGGAATCGCGGTGTTACCACAGCCTGCGACTGTGTCTTGTTACCTACAGTCAAGCACGTGGTAAAAGGAACGCGTTTTGAGTCGACTGAAGAGGCCGTGACTAGGCTATTGTCAGACATCCCGATCAAAGCTTTCCAGAACTGCTACGATGCATGGAAAAATTGTTGAAGTCGTTGTGTTGGTGTCCAACGGAACTATTTCGAAAGGGATCATGCGGTTGTTGAATAATTTTTAAATACATATACGGTTTTTTTTACACTCAGTCTCATTACTTAATTGTCAGACCTCGTATAAAGTTTTTAAACTAAAAACTACGAAAGCTTGAATTATCGTATGTTTATTTTTAGTTGTAGTTTGATTTTAATCATGTAATATTTAATGAGACTGACAAAAGCAAAATATTAAATTAAATATCTTAACAAATAATAGCAATGTTAATTGAATATACAGCGCACATTTTCATTCGAATTGAATCTCTCTGTTCAAACAAACGAATTAACATTATCGGCATTCCGTTGGCTTATGGATACTTCACCTACTAGTAAGTAGTAGCAATAGTAAACGATAATTTTATATTACAAAATATGTAATTGATTCAGTAGTTTGAAAAGGTTCACATTATTTTCAAAAGCGAAAATCAATGTGACTCGTTTTTTTCTAGTTACCAACACTTCAGTCTTCAACACCATTTATGTTCTTTGATAGATATTACTTCTCTAAATACCATACCACTAGAGAAGATATAAATGTGTCTTAACAGCAACCGTTCGGTATCTTCTACTACCATATTAGGTAAACAGGCCGTGATCGATTTCCGAATCAATAGTTTTCTTATGTTTAGTTCATCCTTACATAGTTTTTCATCTACATAGTTATAGTATATTTTCAAGTTGATTAATGCCAATTAGGTTCTACAAAGTAATTGTATTGGAAAGTTTCGTTCAGTAAGTAAACAAAGAGTAAATGACTAAAACCTACTACATAATACAAAAGAAACATCTGTTATATTTTGAATTACCCATAGTTATAATTCTTAACATCCGCGTGCTCTTTGTACAAAATGTGCGTAATCATTGTTCTCCCTTTGTGTACACGGTTATCCGTATTTTGCAGAGGCCGTAACTTCGTTTTATATTGTATTACGCCCAAACAAAGTCAACCTTTCTTATATCTTATAATTAAGAGCATTTGACGTAAACATGTTATGTGGAGCTACAATGTTTAAGGTGGGTGAGAATTTAGGTCGAATGCGAATTTTTGAAATATATACTTACAAGATTGAAAAATTTATTTGTTGTATATGCTAAATAACAGGAGAGATAATTGTATGAAATTATACGAAAAATGCCAATTTTAATTAAACATATTTTGTTTCAGCAATTTGGCCCAATTTTAGACGTGGAGATTATATTCAATGAGAGAGGATCGAAGGTATGCATTACTCC
>CM043017.1:127386693-127450421 GCA_023690525.1 Holotrichia oblita | reverse complement strand
AATAAAATAATAGAAAAGTTATGTCAGAGATATAGTGCTAGCAGAAACTATATGCGTTTAAAAGAGTAAAAAGCGTTGTTTAGGATATTCATAATTACGTTGTCTAGTTTGCGATTCTTTTTAAATGTAACGATTGCATACCTAGCTAACAAATATTATTACCTAAATATTCAACAAAATCCTATTCTTTGCATATAATTAGGAATAATAGTAATAAGAAGAAGATCGCTTTGGAAATACATAAAAGGTAGACAATAATGGGACTCTCATCAAAAAATAAACACGTGCCTATTGAAACTAAAAATTGCTGAACATGCTAACCATGCTTAAAATTTCGTATGTATAGTTGGTGATTCACACTGATTTTGACATTTCTTAGGAGCTATAAATAAACTTTGTTTGAGATAACAGAAATTTAATTTATTTTGTCAACTAGTTTTGTAATAAACTGCCAAACCAATTTGCATGACCATAAAGTATGTCTGCTTTAATTGCAATTTAATAAGAATTAATAATTAAGCTCTATCCATATATTTCTTCAGTTATTACTAGGCATAAAGACTAGAAATTACGTTACTAAATTTTATAGTTTTTCAGTTTACTCGTATTTACAGAAATAACCATTTAAAAACATACATACATATGTATGTTGATATGGAGAAATAATTACAAAGAATGTAATGTAAATACATTACGTTGAGATGTGTTTTCTATACGAATTTTTCTACGTTTGATTTTCAGATAAGGATATAATTATTATACATTTCATCGCTTTCTCTATACGTATTGAAGTAGGTACGGCAATATTATTGTCAGTAAGTAATAACTTTTCTTTTCGTCCTTCCAATTCACCCTGTATAGTTTGTTTTGATACATGTTTCGTATATCTTTTACAATTAATCTAGTTATTAAATACATATACATATGTATGTATGTGTGTATATAAAAGTAATAAATATTTTCCATTACAAATATAACAGATATGAAACATACAAATAATACAATATAATGGAGATATATGTAATTGGAAAACGTGAACACAATCAATAAAACATCCTACAAACTACAAACTAAAATTCAGTAAAAATTTTAAACTCTAATACGATAACAGATGCGACGTAAATCTGTTTGTGTAAGCGTCTCGATTATATTCATTGTATTTCAATACGTCTATTGATTCGACTAGAAGGTTCATTTTTGCTTACAGATATCAGTCTGTAAGAGTCGAGTTGCAGTGAAAATATTCTCAATTGTAAATTCCGCCATAGTACATGTAAAATGTCTATAGCTTTGGCAACGATGAAACATGACCTACCATAACTTTATACAAGATAAGAAAATTGCAGACGTTGCACTTTTAAATAATAAACTGCCTCGTACAATTAAATCGTATGATTCCTGAATGAATGAATACAAATGCTCTAGGTTACGTTAAACGATATTTTTCTGAATTATTTGACAAAATACTTTGAAACATTAGTACTGTGTAAACTGTTGGTGTTAGCACGATGGAGCGCTATACTACACGGTAACATCACGATATGCTGTTAATTATTGTAATCGCAGCACGTCCTCCGTCTACGGACATTTAACTTTTTTAAGCGCGGCGTTGCCAACTTCTGGTAACTAAGTATTTACTTATCTTGGAAACCGTAAGTGACAGGCTAAAATTTTATCAAAGTATTCTGTTTAGTTTCATTCAGTCTACACTACATTATAATTATGGCACTCAAACCACTTACACCCTGTATATACACTCTACAGTTTAGTCATAATTTTGTCATTAAAAATCTAGGTTGCATATTTTTGGCGTTGGCGTATTGTATTAAAAGAAAAGTAGGTTATGAGAAATGCTTCTATGTTGTATAGCAATAATAAATGTTGAAGCAATAATTTCGATTTTATTGGTTGTAAAGCTCTTTTTTTCAAACAAGCTTAGTATTATCATCATACATAATAATGGTAAACCTTGAGATAACGTTCCCGAGTAATTTCAAAATTTTCTGCATAATTAGAGTACTGGCGAATTAGTGTTATCACCGAAACAAAATAAAGTGCAAGATGATATATTGCTTCATCGATGTCATCACTAATTTTATCATAAATTTAACTAATTAGCAGCTATTACCTAATTATTTAATGGAATAAACATACAGAATAAATAATGGATAAATTTTGCTTTATTATTGTCATTCCGCGAGAGACTACACTATGCAAAATAGATAATTAACATTTACAAGACGTGCTATTTGTTTATGTTTTATATATTGACATTAAGTTTAAATCAGCAAATAAATTAAAATTACTTAAGCCTACTCAACAGAATTTCAGATGAAGTTAATAGGAAAGATACATAATTTCAAATACTCTGACAGCAACTGTGATAATAGACTGGCAAAATTTCAAGAAACAACCTACAGAAAGTTATTATTGCGATAGGTCTAGAATATTTCGCGTTTATTTTTGCAATAAAAAATCTAATAAAAGCTTGAACTTGAACAGACTGTGTGTATATATGATGTTTAATGGTGCCATATAACACAATCATAAGTTAAAAATACGAATATTGCGCAGCAAAATAAATCTATAGTTCAAATAATCTATGAGGCATATTGCCGTGCGAATATGCATTGTTAATTACACTTTTATAGGATTAGTATTTGTTCCAATTGAATTAGATACTTAAGAGGATTTAGGTATTTCCAAAATGGTTTTAGATAACTGGCCATTGTTCTCCAACCACCAATAATATTCAAATAATGGTTTTAAATAACAGGTTAAGATATGAGTGATTACATAGAGTCCGTAATTCCAGGTTTGCGAAAAATGCACCTAGAATGGTTGTTATTAGTGTTAGAACAAGAATGCCATAACTACGCCCACAAAATTCTTATGTGAGGAATAAATAACTGAGATCTAACACTTTTCGGCTAACGTTTTCATCGTTTTGTATTAAATTCGATGTCTATTTCCTCCAATGCAGATAAAATGTTTTATACTTTTATAGATTTTCATCCGCATCAATGAATTAATAGGTTATGAATCATTTTTGTACGTATGGTGATGAATTGAAGTTAAACTTATATTGATAAGACAATTCTATCATTTTATTCTCTTAACACTGGTTTGTAGATTTAATTTAGTCAGGCAAAGATAAAAGATATGCTCAATTTGATTAAAACTATCATTGTTACAGTCCGTTATTTCTCATGTTATGATTTATACAGTATTTCCCCCGATTGAGTTACAAAGACGATTTTTTTTTGATTTTTTAGAAAAAAATCGCTTTACAGTAAGTTTTGCTAGTCTTCAAACTCATAAAATTCAACACTACTTTGTGTGTAGCTACTTTGTGTCACGTTTCTATGTATTTTGGAACTTGAATAAAAACGTTAATCAATCGGCAAAGTGTTTAGAACAGTTTTTTAGCAGTTCAGACACCTTTTAAAGTGTCACAATACATGTGTGGCTCACCACTTAACGTTTTTACGTTAAGTTCGAAAACACAAAACTAATTTGCGTGACACGCAGTAGCTACACACAAACTAAAGTTGATTTTTTTTATTTATTTATTTTTTTTATATTTTTAAGTAAGTATATAAGATTTTTACCGAAAAATTGAATGTTTTTTGTGCTCCTTTTTAATAAAACCATTAACTGAATTTACTATTACTCAATAAATTATTCAAAACCTTTGTCGTCACTTATCATTGCTCTCCATATAAAGTATTGGAAATTCGAAACGATTTCCTATCAGCAATAACCTTGAGATGACAAAATGACTATATAAATAATTCAAATTTTGCTATAAATATTTATCAGAATACCGTAGGTCACGTTATATGACAACTCGCCTATATTTACATTTAACGCGAGCATTTTGATTGGTATATATTCGCGAGTAAATAATATGAAATGATAATTAACAAATGTCATTATATATTCCTAGTTCTTTTTTATTGTAGTATTGACTCGTACGTCCTTTAGAGTAGATAAGATCACCTTGAACTTTATCGACTTTAAATTAGCTAGAATGTATATGCGTGTTTGCTCAATTGGGAAATAAAATATAAAAGCGTCACAATTTTTTTTTAATTATCACTACAGTTAAGAGTGAATTCTTAGTTTATGTCAAAAGTAGATATATTTATTAGGTAAGTATTCATAAAGAAGCATATTTCTAAGCATTTGTTTGTAGCACTCTGTGATACTGAAAAGTATATTCTAGACGTACAGTTCTTTGCAATGAAAACCGCCGTTCTGTATATAATACACTAACTTTCTCTATAACTGAAGCATTTTATCAAATAAACGAGATACAACTTTGAACTACAAACTATAATTCTAGTTTAATAAAATTATTATGTAATTTTATCAAATTTATCACGACCTGTGTCGCGTAATACCCGGCGATGCTACTGCAGAACTTGCCTACTAGAGGGGATGGGGTTGGAATTAGTCCATGGTTGCAGGTACTACATATTACAATTAACATTGAGTGACGAATTACAATAAAATTAGGTCTTGAATTTGGAGGATCGCTGACTAGATTCGCGGATAGATCGATACTAGGTGGCCCGGTTCTCATGCTTGATTTATTTTCGACACTCGATCGCAGGGTAATTTCCAAAAATATACCATGAGCGCTTATTTAAGCCATTTTTGATTTTATTGTTGTATCTATTATACTTTTCGTCGACCCATTTTAGTAATTATTTAGAAAAACAAAGACAATTTCTAATAAAAATTAATACAGAAAGTTGATAACTTACTTCACTTACTTTTGTATATTTAAATCGGTAATTTCTTAAAGAAGGTCCGTCAACATGTTAAAAATAATTTAATAATAACTGATGCTATGTAATTTACATACTACAATTTATAGCTACAGCAATTCCTTTACCAATAAACAAAAGCTTTAATTAGAGGTAGTTCCTTTTCTTGGCCGTAGTACAGTGAAATCCGTTTAACACGAACCCGCTTAAGAAGAAATATCGGTTAACACGAACCAATAAAGCGGTCCCGAAAAAGTATTGTATTTGTATACATTTTTTTCTCTAACACGAACAAAAATCGCTTAACACGAACAGATATCACTTCTCGGAATAAACAAAATACTGAAAACAGCTGCCGTGTCGGCGAGAATAAAAAGGTGTTTGAAATCAAAGAGAATGAGACAATGTTGTGTATCTAAAAAGGACATTACAAAAATATATCAGATTATTTTTCAAAGCGTCTTATTTGTTTTTTTTTAATTGCTTTAAAAAGGACATTACAAAAATATATCAGATTATTTTTCAAAACGTTTTATTTGTTTTTTTTTTAATTGCAAATTTTGTATTGAATTTCATTAAGTTGTTGTTAATATTTTTGGTTTATTGATTTTTGTTAAAGGCATGCATACATATCTATGTAAATAAAATATACTAAACGTAATTTTGTTGAGTACCTTAATGTATATACATATACATACATTTAAGTAAGCTTTCGGTAACTTTATTTTACCTTGGTCAGAAAAACCACTAAACTATAAAAAAATTGCACACATTACAACAAAGGAAAGTTATATATAGAAAATAGCTAATATCTTGTAAAATATTGCATGTGTTCTATTTCATAGTTTGTTTGGAACTAAATACAGAGAATGACCGTAATTAGGTATTTAAGAAGTACATACATTAGTACTAGTAGAAGTACATTAGTACATAGATGAGATTGAACATGGCGGCTGAGTAGATACACGTGTGCAGCAGCTCCAGAGATTATTAAATAAATTCGTTTTTACAAGCAATTTTACTCTCTGTTAGTACTGAGTGGTTTGTTGTGGAGTTAATTGCAGTAATTAGTGTTAATATGGTGCTCTCAAGGTCTCAAATATTAGAATACGAAGAGTTGATACTTCAGGCCTTTAAAAAAGACAGTTTTGTCGCTAATATCTCCTCATCTATTGGTGCGATTATTGAAAAGCAAATGTCTGTATTAGTGGAAAAGCTGATAGAGAGGTACGAAGTGAAATTTAGTGAATTTAAAACGCAGATCGATGCTTTAAAATCGGAAAATTTGTCGTTAAAAAAGGAGTGCGAAAATAAAGTTGATGCACTCGAACAATACAGCAGAAAAAACAACCTAAGGATATACGGTCTGCCAGAAGATGTGAACGAGGATGTTGAGGCTGTAGTTGTGAGTACGTTGTCGACTAAATTGAACATGGACGTCAATCCGGCGTTTATAGAAGTATGCCATAGACTGGGCCAGCGTTCAAATAGTACGATAATCATTAAATTTTCGTCTCATAAATATAAATCTCTTGTCTATCGTCACAGAAGCCGGCTAAAGTGAACAAAAATCGTAATTAAGGAAGATCTTACTAGGAAAAGAGATCAAGCAATGAAAAACTTAGTTACGAAGTATGGTAGGAAAAACGTATGGAGTGTGGATGGTGTGCTTTTCTTCAGAGAGGATGGTAATGTGCACAAGTTTAAATAAAGTGTATTCATTGACTGATTGCTTCTCGATGCTGACATTAGCTATTACAAGTTCTCTTAGTACGATTTGCATTTTTTGTTTCTTTTTTCCTGCTTGTTGAATATATTAAATTGCTTAATTAAGTTATAGTTTGAATATTTGGGCTGCTGTAAGTAAGCGTATTAGAAATATTTTGTTGTATTGTCGCTGCTTCTTTTTGTTTTTTTTAATTATTATTTGTTTGTTGGTGTAGATGAATATATATATATATATATATATATATAGATTTGTTAAACCGCTTATACAGACCCGAATCGCTATATGTAGTAATCGTTGTCAGACCCGCGACGACGTTGTCAGACCCACTTTCGGGTCTGACAACGTTCTTCATGTATTTAGGTCTATTTTTCAATGTTATGCTTAAAAATGACTCCTCCCAATTTTTTGTTCGGGACCCAAAACGCGGTACAATATCAACCTATATACAACTCTAGTTCCGGCGCTTTCTGCCAGAGGGCCAGCTGTATATCTAAAGAAGCATTTCTACCGACGTTGTCAATCCTGGTACATTATACCAACGTCGTCAAGCCCGAAACCCGGCAACACTGTAATTGCAATACTATCTATAATATTTATAATGTTTGTTTGCATTCGTAAAACGGAATATGTTTACGTTAGCGTGTGATAGTATGTATTCACGATTTAGCTGATGAATTTGGTTTAAATAATGTTTAAGTTATAAAAAAACATTGCATTTCCATCATCTTTTTAGTTTAAATCATATTAACGCTGTGAACATAGAAAGAATGAATATTCTTTCGGAATGTATTTATTATTCACATGCTAAAACTTTAGAAATTTATTATTCAGTTAATTACTTCATTCAATTACTTTATTTCGAAATTCATTTGCAACAGACAAATATTCTATCTATAATTTTAACTTGTAGTCGGTAGTAGTTGTAGTTAAAAATGAAAACAGATACGGCCCACTAAATACGTACAGGGTGGGCAAATTTCGATGTGTTAATAGGGGATCTCGGTAACTATAAAAAGTATAAAAAAACGGACCACTTATCCTCGATCTGTTTTTTTCGAGAAAAGGATGATGGTGAAAACCAAATTTGGCTATCGACATTTGGTTTCGAGTTATCCCTGAAAATTCGATTTTTCCCATTTTCGTTTTTCGCGATATTTCGGCTATTTATGAAAATTGCCAAAAATGACTTTTACCTTCTTCAGACATTTTTTTGATTAGAATGCAGTGGCGTCAGAGATTTTTTCAAAAATTTTCGAAATTCGAGATAGGACATGAAGTTCTATTTTTTTATATGGAACATGTAGTTGGAACAATAGTTTAAGTTGATTATTAGATTGTTGCTTCACCTTAAAATTATAAATTTGCGATGGCTTATGAAAATTACGAAAACGATGATATGTTGGAATGCTTTATTCACAATAATAATAATGCTGACGCTGCACGTGAAACATATTTTAATCGTTAGGTCCTCGGAAAGAAGGCAACCTAATAAATGTATTTTTAAAGGAAAATGTCATTAATTTTGGAACATTTAACAAATCAAGATCGACGAATCACACATATTTTAAATTTCATGTTGAGCATGATTAAAAATTATTTACAATAGATGTTCGAACTGGCGCCCATTATTTATAATACACAATTCACACCGTCTCGAAACGCTCCGAAGTGCATTGTGAATATGAATACAAGAAACAGAATTAAGACACTGTATAAAGTTCTCTCTCAGTTGGTTAATGTTATTATGAGTTTGTTTGTTAACCGGTCTTTAAGATGTTCCCAGAAAAAGAAACCTAGGGGTGACAAATCCGACGAACGTGGTGGCCACCTTACTGGTCCGCCGGTGCCTGCCCAGTTGTCTCCAAAATTTTCAGTCAGCAGCGCCGTCTTGCTGGAAAAATATAATTCTCATCTCATTCAAAGGCAGTTCTTTCAAAAATTCTTAGACTACATGTTGGTTTATGATGTTATAATACCGTTGACCATTTAATTTTTCTTGATAAATTCGGCGTATGCCAGAATACGATTGTCAAATAGGGCACACCAAACACTAAAGCCGAATCGTCCCTGATTTTGAACATTGACGGCACGGTAGGGGTTAACATCAGACCACCAATGTTCATTGTGTCGGTTAAAAATTCCGGCACTGCTAATGTAGACTTCCGTCCAAATAATTTTTCTAAAAGATGATGGATCCTGCTGAATTTGTTGAAGATGCCAATTGCAGAATTCTAAGCGTCGTTCAGGATCAATCAATAGGAGCTGCTGTTGTTTCCTCACTTTGTATGGCCTAAACTTATATTTCTTCAAAACTGATAACGCACGTCGTCGTGATATACTCAATTCCTCTTCAATTTGACGGCTTGGGATTGAAGGAATTGCCACTGCTATTCCAATAACATTGACCGTAACTTCCTCGGTATCTTTCTTATTAGAATTCTTCGATCTTGATTTGTTGAATGTTCCAAAATTAATGAGATTATCTTTCAGTCTCAAAAATAGATTTATTAGGTTGCCTTCTTTCCTGGTAACGATTAGAATATGTTTCACATGCAGCTTCAGTATTATTATTATTGAGAATAAAGCATTCCAACATATCATACTTTTCGTAATTTTCATAAGCCATCGCAAATGTATAATTTTAAGCTGAAGCAACAATCAAATAATCAACTCAAACTATTTATAAACCTACTGACAGATTAATGTTTGTTGAATGACACGCCTACTAAAAAAGCAATGAAATGATGGAATGATGGATCAATGGAAAATGTTAATTTTTTGCTTGCTATAATACAGTGAAAATGAACGAAAAGACCCCACATGATATATATCATTGAAATGGCAAAAAAATCCTCTTTTTAATGATATCACAGCCAACTATATTTTCCATATAAAAAATACAACTTTATGTCCTACCTCAACTTCGAAAATTTTTTCAAACAATCTCTAACGCCACTGCATTCTAATTAAAAAAGTGCCTCAAGAACGTAAAAGTCATTTTTGTCAATTTTCATTAAAAGTCGAGATATCGTGATAAAACGAAAATGGGAAAAATCGAATTTTCAGGACTAACCCGAAACCGAAGGCCGATCGCCAAATTTGGTTTTCACCATCATCCTGAAAAAACAGATCGAGGATGCGTGGTCCGTTTTTGATACCTCTTATAGTTACGGAGATCCCCTATTAAACTTAATTAATAATTGCTGCATAATTTTACTATGAAAGATTACTATAATCTGATGTAGGTAATAGCAAAAATTATAATTTTAGTGTTACTGGAATCGCACAAAAAAAAAGAAAATAAAACCAATTATTTGTAAATCGCGCGTTTAGTGACGTGATAATGGTACATCTTTCTATTGGCTTAATTACATTGGCAAAATTACAACTAATTATAAACCAAAACGACTGAAAGAAACGAAGATATGCACTAAAAATGTACACTCATTTTTAGCAGGTGTAACTACTCCCTTTTTGGGTTTAGGTTTAGATTTAATGGATGAGTGGAAGAGCAGATGTCAACTTTTAGTGACGCATCTGAACTCCGCCACTTTTCAATTCAATATTAATATAAAAATACTTTTGATATTTTTGCAACATATGTTGGAAAAAAACACGCTTTTCCGGATTGATTTTAAAATTATTCTTGCAACCAGATACAAAACATGTCATGATTAATTGATATCAAATAAGATTCAAATAAAAATAAACCACGATTCCAAAGGTGATAATGTTAAAAAACACTAAAACTGAAAACTCTAAGCACACAACAAAATAATAACAACACAATAGTTTATCAAACAAATATAAAAATAAATACTATGGCAGAATACAGGAGGTGGATTTCGTTTCACGTTTACGTAGCTAACAAAAAAAAAAAGATTACATTTCTGATTAAGAAAACATTGATGTGTTATTTCTATCTCTTTCCATCTCATATTTTTGGCAAGCTTCTCTGTCAATTTACCATTATCACGCCATAAATGCGGTAAATTCACAATTCAAACTTTGATATTTTTTTCTTGGCATATTAATTAATAATATAAAAAAAGAAAATACGTAGACGCTATAATTTAATGTACACTTTAAGAAAAAAAATATTAAAAAAAATCCGGGACGGCCTCATTATTTAAAAAATTACTTCAAGCTTAAATCTAGTCCATATAAACATCCATTTGTAAACTCCAAAAATCATGAGGTGTTAAAGGTTTGTGCTTTCTCTCAGAACACTTCGAGCTTACATTTAACCTGTGAAAACATAATAGACACTTGTCGCATATAATACTTGGCAACATTGCAGGGAATGAAAAGGCGGGAAAATATATATTTTTTATACACTGGGTCTGGCAAAGCGGTACAATCAGTGGGCTTAGCAAGGTACGTTAAATGTCCGCTTCTGTATTATACACTGGGATTGACTTGGTATTATGAACATGCCGGGTCTAGTAACGTCGGTTGGATAAATATATATATATATATATATATATATACATCCTACAGTAGTTCGATCCTCCTCATAAAAACAAGCAATAGGTCATCCATCAGAAATAATAGATATATATTAAATTTCATGTATGTATATCACATATTTGTTCCTTCTAACCACAGATCAACCAAAAAAACCAAAGTTAGAATTTAAAATTTATATACATATTACTATATCTGGATCCTCCAACTAAACTGTCATACTTCGGTCATCTGGGCATATATTTTGCTAACAGAATCACAGCGTTGTGTCTTCCGATATATACGGATTTTACAAACTGCAGTGCATCACTAATCCGACAGTGTTGCCATATAGTAGCAAGTCATTTTTGGTGATTGTAAGCTATGTCTTGCGCAAGAGTTTTAAGGTATTTATTTTTTCCATTATTTTTTTACATACAAAAAGCAGTAATATTTACTTAAAATTTACTTAATTGATCGTGATATTTAAAATTAAACTAAACTTCGTTAGGAATTTTTTACAATTAAACTGTCATAAGAATTTTTGAAATTTGAATGCTATACTATCTGTACATTTGGCTTAGTAAAAATATATTTCGATATCAAAAATTAGAAATAAACGGTATTTTTCTTAGTATGTGCTTTAAATATTTTCATTTTATGTTCTTGAGAAATTGATATTATTTTCATATTTAATATAACATTATTAAATCAGTGTACTTAATAAGATTGACTACGTTACTGTACTATATAGTAAATTTTTAAGTTCATAAAAAAGGGCTGTACGTATCAGGTTACTTTGGTTATTTAAAACTGTTCTATTTGATATATTGCAGTCCATAAAACATTATGTTGATTACAGAAGGTTAACTTCTTTCCTTTTTCCACGCATATTACTATATTCTCATTTTCCGCCACTTTTGCTTTACCTGTTTTATTTAATCTACAAAATGTACTTAAAAACTGGCATAAAACCGCTGATTATCTCAAAATTTGTATTTAAATATTTTTGCAGACGCCAAATGTATACAAATTTATAATTAATATAATAATCTTAACAATGCTAAAATAACTGAACTACATACTTAGCAAAAATGTCATTGAATGTAATAAAAATGAAAATATTATAACATAAATAGGAAAGTAAAGAACAACGATCTTGTTGTAATGAAAGCGTTATGTATGACTCCCAGACCATAATATAAAAGCAAGCTCTACCAAATTTTATACGATAGCAGCATTTCACTACTTGCAATACTGATCCTACCAACCAATTCCATGTCAAAAACAAGTTAAAGTTCTGTCACAGTTTATTTATTCATCGTGAAAAGTCTAACATAATCCTAATGAATGTAAAAGGTCTCCGTTTGTACGATTTAATGAAAGTACACAATGAAAATACCCTAATTGGAGCAGTAGTTGCCTATATAGGGTGCCGTATCAAAAGTCCTGCCAATAAATAAAATATGGTATTTATAAACTACGCAAAAAAATAAAACACACAACATAAAAATATTACACTTAACAGAGAAAAGGAAAGAAGTTTAATCTTCTCGAATCGATAGAGATCTTTAAAGTCCGCAATAGATCAAATGCAAGTTTTAAATGACAAAACTGACCTGATGTACACACCACTTTTCCTATTTGTAAAAAAAATAATGTATGAGAAATATGTCTTCATTACAACTTACTTTAGTTTTGAGAATGTCCTAACAAGATTGAAACTGCAGTCAAAAGAGTAAATAAATAAAATAATTTTATTTTATATGAAAATTAAGATGTATTTCGTTCATTTCGTAAGTTCATCATAAACTCCATCATTAGAATTTATTGCACATTTTCCAACTAATTACGATATTTGAAAATATTACATCGTTTTGTGATAGTGATAAGAATGCAAACAGAATATCCTCGCATAAAACTTACTCCCGGTGCAGTAGATAAATTGGTTGGCATTTTAGATAAATTGAACATATTCACAGAAGGTATATTAATTTAGTTTATAAAAATTTTGATATGCATAAATATCAAAAATTCAATAATCTCCAGTATCTTAACAAAAATACTATTATAGTCTACATTCTTAAAAAAGAACCATCTTACAAAAAAAGGAAACAGTATCAGATCTTTGGAATGTTCTTATTAATACGAGGGCATATTTTTATGTTATCTACCTAGCCATGAAAAAAGGACATAAGAAAACAAAAAAAAATTTCTACATAACTCCCTTCAACACTAATACACTTATGTGTATTTCAATTTTTTTTCCAATTGCTCCATACCCTCAGAAAAAAATTGCTTCGGTAACCCCGCAAAATATTTTTCAACAGCTTCGTTGAGTTGTTCATCAGACGCAAAACGCTTTCCCCTAAGATGCTTTTTTTAAATTTTTTAATAGGAAGAAGTCTGACGGAGCTAGGTCGGGCCTATGGTGGATGACTTAACTCTATAAACCCACAGTCATTGATTATCTGCTGAACTTTGTTTGCCTTATGAACCCGGCAATTGTCATGCAGCAACAAGATTTTTTGTGGACAGGAATGCGAGCGTTTTTCCTCTAGAGCAGTTTTTACATTTTTTATTGTGCTTCTGTAGGGCTCTCCATTTATGGTAGACCCTCTTGGCATATATTCAATAAGCAAAACTCCTTCAACATCCCAGAAAACAGTTGCCATCAGTTTTTTTCCAGAAAATTGTGTCTTGGCCTTTTTTGGTGGTGGTGAGACCTTATGAACCCACTGCATGTGTTCTTGTTTAGTAGGAGGGTCCCAATGATGTACCCAAGTCTCATCCTCGGTGATAATTCGAGACAAAAGTATTTTCTCCCTCTTCTACTCGGCCAAATTTTCTTGAGAAACTTCTTTTTGTACAGTTTTTGTTCAGGTGTAAGACACCTTTTTCATACCAAAATCGTCATGCAAAATTTTGAGGACACTTGCTTCGGATATACAGACTTCATTGGCACTGACAGAGATCTTTATACGCCGATCTTTTGGTACCAAATTTTCGAATTTTCGCACAATGTCTTCAGTTGGAGCTTCAACAGATCGTCTGGACTTTGGGTCATCATTGATTGACTCTCGGTCCCATCGAAATAGTTTAGACCAATATTTTACTTGAAAATAAGATGGTGCATCTTCCCCATACACAGTAACAGTTCTTTCATGAATGGCTTTTAGACCATTGCCTTCTTTTGTCAGGAACTTGCTTATCAACATTTTATGCTGCGATGTTCAACCTTAGTTTCACTCATTTTATCAAGAAGTAGACCGTCTCAAATCTCTGTACACAGCACAAACTAAACACAACTTAGCACATGTACTTCTAACAGTGACAGCAATTTTTCAATAATTTGTTTGACATCGTCACCCTTTTATTTCATAGCTAGGTAGATAACATAAGAATACGCCCTCCTATGATATTTTACTAACGTATTTTTTAATAAAACAAACTTATTATTCTTTAGGTCGATACAAAACGAGTCTAATTGGCCAAGCAGACCAATAATATTTTTACATCAAATGATGTATGTACATGCAATTAAATTCAACACTGTATTCATTACAATACAATAAGAGTCCTTAATGATTACCTAATTTGTATTTTATTTTTTTAGAATGAATAAATAGCGTTTTTGGTTCTAGCCTGATTGTTATTTACGTATTCCGTAAATTATTAATTTTTCCTATTTATGCATCTTTTTCATATAGCATTTGTTTCCAACTTCTAAAGAAACGGGGGAAGAAGAGGTTTTGCAACAGACCTCATCGTAAAAAAAACAAAAACTAAAAATAAAAGTTTTTGTTGGAAATCGATAAAAAAAGAAATTGTGAATTTAAATATTTTTATATAATTTATACTATGTATGTTGTAGCTAAAATTGTCATATGTTCAAGGCGGTTTGATCTTGTTTCAATATATAAACAAAGTGTTTTGGTTTTTATTCGCCAACGGAATGCGCCATCAAAAGGCTATCCCTTTTTATTAGTCTAATTTTAATTTGTTTAATTGCATTTTAACATACTTTGTAAAAAACTTATAAAGCTGTTACTTACAGAAATTAATATTCCATATATTCAGTTTTTGTAACGGGAGAAACAATTTTCGCAATAAAAAAAAAACTAAATGTGCTCGAAATTGCGTAGCAGATGATTGTAATAATAAAATATTCCCAATAATGTAAATATAGAAATTATTAATAAAATACTCCTTGAGCAAGAACAGTTCTTACTTATCCATAAATAGCTATGCTACATGTTTTATTTTACAATGTGCTATTCATGATGAAATAACGATATTTCTACTTTCTCATTTTTTAAAACGATAAAACGAAATTCTAAGAAGATATAGTGATTCTATATTATTTTAATGTATGTATTTAGAAACGTATTTTTATTTTCATTGTTCTATTTTCTTGATCTATCGGTTTACTGAAGAACTTACATAAATTCTTGAATAGCCAAGACAATATAATAATTCTACATCATTCTATTAGTGCGTAAATTCCGTACACTGTTGTCAATTTTACGGACGACTTATCTACTGCAAATGTTAAATTTAATATACGGAGGATTACCAATCTACTGCAAAGTAGAATCAAAATATACACCTCACAATATACGGGCTACCGTAGTGCCATCGGTGACTACGGCAAAGTCCGCAACTAAAATACTCGAACTACCTAAAAAACTGCTCTAAGTCACCCGTTTAAAATTTTACTGGGTGGTAGGAGGCTACAAACCGATTACTTTTACATGGAAAGCGATAGGTCCTCCGTATATGGGCGACCTATTGCAGCCGGATGACCTATTGCATGCAAATTGTCTATCAGCGGAGGACCTAACTACTGCAGGATACATATATATATGTACATATAAGGGTACATATGGGGACCGAATGTACATATTGTGGAAAGCCTATATGTTCGTATACGTTTGAATTTGAAGGTATACATTAAAGTTCATATCTGTATGTATATCGTTTATTTGGAAATATATCGATTTTTTTATTTCATATATTTCTTGTATAATGTGAGGACCTTTAAATTTCATATATCGTTTAGTATGAGGACCAATATATTGATTTTTTTATAAAAACTAATTCAAGGTATGTATATTTTAGTATCGATTATTATGGGGACATGATAATATGGGGACCAATATCTTTTTGTTGATTTTTGGTATTATTCTAACAAGGTGCTATTAATGAAAGTCTACGTGCAGTAAGTCAATCAACTAAAAAGTTTGTAATTAGAGCGCAATTTCTAGTAAATTCATTTATTTTCTTCTTAAATGCACGATTAGGTAGGTACATTTGGGGATAGGTCATTACCAGGACACATTAATTTCTACTTAAGAATTTACAGAAAAATTTCATATTTGCAAAGTATACTTTATAATAAATATTATTCATATCTCATGCCCTATAAGACTGTTAATCATATTTAATCAAATTTAATCAAATCATAAATTGAAACGTAGAAGGAAAATTTAAAACAAAGATAACGTTTTCCGTTTTGAAAGTGCGATATAATGTAATGTGCACACAGTATCGGTGATTATGGTGTCTAAGAGGTTCATGTTTGGAAATCTGAGATAAAATAAAATCTAACTTTCAAGAACAATAAAAAAGACGGTTTCTTTGTTTCAAATTGTCATACTGCAACTTTTTCAGTTTTATGCGAATATGTTGCATTATTACATATGTATACTCTTGTATGGATGATTATGGGGACACATGATTAGTAGTAGTAATCAAGAAGTTCATGTAAGAACCAATATTATACGTATATTATAACAGCTGATTGTTGATTTTATGTGCGTAGGTTGAATTATATATACTCTTGTATTGGTGATTGTGGGCACACGTGATAAGTGCCGAAAAGGTTTATGACAGAACCAATACTACTACGATACTATTAAACATATTACATTACAAATTCCAGTGCAATAACCCTTTCGTTTGAAAAATAAAACGATGTATTCTAGGTGCGTTATCGATATGCGTTGGGCAACTACCACACTAGATGTTCAACTCTATTGAATCAGCTAATCGAAAAGGAAAGATTGTCTGAAAAAAAACTACTTTCCCAACTCGATAAATGTGTACTTATATCCATTTATGCGTGTATAGTATACAAAAATTAGTGAACATACAAAAAAATGTAATTTTTTATGTGTATTTATTCATTGGCGTCCGTTTACTTTCTTGCTCTTTCATTGTGTATTTTTACCTATTACCGTAATTTATTTTCTTCAAAAAGTCTTTTTAAAGGCTATTTAAGCTCATATTTAGCGACTGCGGTACGTTGCCATTACTCCTATTTTATTAACCATGTTACAAGTAAAACTTGTTTTCAGGTTATAATGCCTATTAGTTTGGACCACATACTTAAATATGTAGATATACTGCGCAAAAGAGACGTCCGACCGGAAACACGGGCGCTGCCATTTTTACGTATATCCTAGAGCACAGACTCCCCAACTTGCAAGGGTTACACATTGGTTGCATAAGTGTTGACTCACTGAATTTGAGTTTTCAGTAGTATTTATTGGTGGTAAAATAACACAAGTTTTTTGAAGTTCAAAGAACAAGTGCGCAAAAATGGCTTATGAAACGTGTATCTTATACTATTTTCTCTATTTCGGTTATTAAAAGTTCAAAAAAGATTAAAATGAGAGACATGTTTTGTATGACAGGTATTGTTTGACATATAAAATTAGCGTGCGATAAAGGAATACTTTATGCAACCAAACGGATGTCGTAAAGTGAACTTTATAGCACCGGAATAGAAAAACTCAATTACAACACAACATAATTTTGCATATACAAATCTCAAACAAATCAAGAAAATGACAGAAATCGTATAAACAAAACGCTCTGAAACACAGCTCCATAAAGTTAGCCCCTCACTATACGCAATTATAATAAATCTTACTTTTATCGTTTGTAGGTCGTTTGTAGGTGTTTGATAGCGAATTTCCAACGTTTGATAGTCAATAGTTCATTAGCAAACAATAAAAAAAATTCTTCGGAAAAACCTATGTGATGTTAGCCCCTCATGTCGTCATTTTGACATCAAATTCAATTTTATTTTAGCAGAATCGTTTGTAGGTCGTTTGTAGGTGCCTGATAGCAAATTTCCAAATCTTGATAGTTGATAGTTTATTAATAAATAATAAAACAAATCTAATAGGATATTAGGCAGGCAACCAAAATTACATCAGAAAAGCGTCCTATCGGACATATTATGTAAAAGTGGCTTCACATGCAAGCTTTTTTTAGCGGACAACAAACAACCAATAGGATTTTAGATTTCCAAAATTTTAGAGTTTCAAAGTCAGTACGCTAAAAGTTAATTCAACGTTAACTTTTGGTGTACGAAAATGACTGAAAACAATATAAAACTGCATATATTGACAGTTGTGGTTATGTTATAAGTATATTTGGTGTGTGCTATTTGATATGTGCTACTGATAATTTAAGTTTTCCTTATTAACTTTTTCAAATCCAATTTGAATCCAGTACTTCCTCTTGTCTTTGTTTTTTATTATAATAATTTTATAAAATAAATAATATAAATAAAATATGTTTTTTTATTTTGTATGATTTTCGCATGTTTTTATGGTTGCCTACACAATATTCAGCAAAACTTCTTTCATTGCTTATTAATAAATGATCAAATATCAAACGTTGGGAATTTGATATCAAGCACCTATAAACGACGCATAAACGATTTTTCTCAAAGGAATTTAAATTCGATGGCAAATGTGGCCGGGATGAGTTACAATTACATATGTTCCCGATAGGACGCTTTTCTGATGTAATTTTGGTTGCCTGCCTAATATCCTACTAGATTTGTTTTATTATTTGTTAATAAACTATCAACTATCAAGATTAGGAAATTTGCTATCAGGCACCTACAAACGATTCTGCTAAAATAAAATTGAATTTGATGTCAAAATGACGACATGAGGGGCTAACATCACATAGGGTTTCCCGAAGAATTTGTTTTATTGTTTGCTAATGAACTATTGACTATCAAACGTTGAAAATTCGCTATCAAACACCTACAAACGAATAAAAGTAAGATTTATTATAATTGCTTATAGTGAGGGGCTAACTTTATGGAGCTCTGAAACACTGCCATTACATAATATAATAATATACTATGGCGATGAATGGGTTGCCTAAATAACAGGAAGTAAGTAACAATGTCACCGTTTTCTATCTCCTTTTATTCCGCACACAGTACAGATGCGCACTGGACCAAGAGCGGTATATTTATTTATATGTATGTGGCTTGGACCAACAGAAGTTTCTTTTGAAAGCATATTTCCGAAGTGGAGAACGTGATCCAAATGGTCAATGGAAATATTCAACACGGTCATGTACTGACGATTTAACCACCGAATTTCCCGATGTCGACCTGGATTATGAATCGCTATCACGACACCTTTTGGGAACAGTAGAGTGTTTTAGAAATACGGGCAATGTTTCCAAAGGAAAAAGCTCGTGCCGTAGGACGGTTCTTAATGAGGAAGTAGTGGAAGATATTTGAGCTCGTCTTGATCAGAGCCTAAGAAAGCCATTATGACAAGTAGCTCTTACTAATGGTGGCTATATTGATCAAATTTGTGAATAAAATTTATTTTATTATTAACGTTACTGTTACTATCTATTATACTTATTCAAAAAAATAATTATGAAACATATCTTTACATTTGGTTTTTAAAATAAATATTTTTTTCTCTATAAATTGCTTTTTTTTCTAAATTTAATCCCGAGTAATTCAGATATTGACATGTAAGACCTGCTTGTTTGTGCAATTCCGTTCATCACGTACCCTCCGTCGGCCGTACAACGTGACATTACTACGGTATATAACGTGATATAAATCTGTAGAGTCAAATCGCCCAAGAATACTTTGAAAACATGTTTACGGACGTCACTGAGAACCAGGACGACGAAGACTTATAGATATACTTGCCCCTATCTCTCCTACTATATAATTATTATACAGGTGACTTCGATATAAAATGAAAAAATTTGAAAAATGGAAAGATGTTATCTTACTAAACTTAAATCCAAAATATTTTGTCCAAATTCCCTCCCAGGCGCGAGAAAAAAAAATGACAAAAATATTTATAAAATATTCGTCGCGCCACTGTGTTGTAAGTAATGCATGTTGCATGCGACTATAGCATATCATAGCGCAGATTAGATGTAGCGATAGGTGAACATTATTTAACCTGTGTGCAGCGCACAATCTGATTCAGTCTCTTGTCAATGTTGTATGTGAATGTTTCGAATATGTCTTACACAACGCATAAACTGTATGATTTATGGTGAAACAGGTGGAAATGTTCGTCAAACATTTTCTCAGGATTTCACCTATTTCGCCTTTTTACACAACGGTTCTTTTCAGAACCAACAATTCTACAATAAAAAGGAAAATACGACTACGATTACAAGAATTGCAACAAAGAAACTACATATCTTATTTCATTTAAAATAAAATTTCCTTTATAAATTAGTCTTCCATAACATTTTGGTACGTAATCATATTGATGGTATTGAACCCTTAGCATTCAAAGCTATTTAAAAACGCTGACACATCTCGTAGTTGATATAACATCGGGAGCTGTTTTTGCGATGTCTTGCGTTAGTTCGATCGAGGTATTTTTTAAGCATATTGTGCATTCATAGGCGGCACATATTACAATTTATGAGGGAGGTTTCAATTTTGGCACTCGCGTCGTAATTGAACTACAATTTATTGGATTTATATTCTACATAATTGTATCTTTCCATTTTTAATATTTTTTCATTTTATTTCCAAGACACCCTGTATATTTCAACAAATAAAAAAGACAATATGGTAAAAATTTTTATTGACATATACATATTTGCATCAAAATCCATCACTGTTGGTATATTAAACAACAAAAAAGTATATCTTAAATTTATTGTTTATATTCAAGAAATATCTTAAAAGAATGGGTATGTTTTTCAGCAGTAATTACAGACTTTGAATTTTAGAAAAGTATAAATAAACTTGGTAAGTAATTGCTAGTTTCTATACAAAAATTAGTACCTAATATGAGTTTTTAACAAGGTTGTAGAATTTGTAGGAAACAATGTACAATACTGTAGAGAAAATAGCAATTCCATTAAGTTTTTATAATTAGGTTATAATAGGTATATAGAGGGATGGAATGTTGACCGTATGCACGTTACGATTTGCGTTTCTGTTTCTTTAGCTGTTCATTTCTTACCCAAGTTTTTATTGTTGCAACATTTCTTTTAAAAACACCTGGATTAGAAGCTATCATTTCGTTTATACATTGGAATGATGGAAGTTTATTGCTTGACAAATAATCCTTAAAAGTTTGTGCAGCTATCCTTTTCTCCTGATTTGTCCAACGCACTCTACGACATTTGCCGTAAGGTGAAGCTGTAATATATAAAAGATTTTTAAAAACAATCTAAAGGCAAGTAACTCTCCGTATGAAGTCATACAAGTGTAATTACGATTTACAAACGATAAACGTTACAATACTGCTGTACCAAAATCGTGAAATACACAACTTACAATACAGCTTAAGTAGTTACTGCAACTATCACCCACCATAGATAAAAGAAATTAACAATATAAATAAAAAAATATATATCCTACATGAAGTTTTTCGTTTACTTGTTTCTTCATCATCATTGTTGTCTTCATTTTCGGACGTACTTAAAGTTTCTTGAAAGGTATTTATATTTGCTGCTGCTGCCTCGCTCTCATCATCTCCATCGGAATCAATATCGGAATCATCTTGGTCATTTCCTTGGACGGCTTCTAATAATTTGGAAATGTGTATAATCTCTCTCGTAAGGATAGGTTGACGGTATATTTCTTTATGTATTTTATCTGCGTGACCCATAAAACTCGCCAAATCTGCCACTTCACTCTCTTGAAGATTAAAATTTGCGCACATAGTGGCCACATGTTTTCTTAAAATTGTTCCTCGTAATGTTTCAGGCTGTTTTGCGCCGCAATCGTTTGCAAATTTACGCATAAGTCGACAAGCGCTGAGATACTTATGGTCACTTTTTAAAATTCCTGGGATCCCAAATAAGTATGGATTTTGTTTACTGACCTTTGCCTGGGATCTATACTGTAGTAACGTCTGTAAACAGACTAATATTTCTCGATGAAGCAATACAGGGACGGTGCGATTTAATTTTCCGCGTATCGTAAACCTAACATATTTCTGTGCGGTTTGTTTTTCCTCAAGTGAAAAATTGTGAAATGATTCACCAATAGACTTCTCATCAATTTTTTCGAACGAAGAAAAATCGTCTATCAATATTCTCTCTATCTCACCAGCTCTACGTCGATTAAATAATTGAATAGATAGGAGAGCTGTTTCTGCTAACCTCAACCAAGCCGTGTCACAAAATTTCTTACTCAAAATTGCATAATTTGCTCTTAAGCTATCTCTTAAATAACTCTGTAGCCTTTGAATGTCTTCTTTTAAAGGCAGTACTACTTTAGATTGCCTTTTGTTTTTCGTTAGAGTTTCCAGGGCTGCTCGATTAATAGTAGCACCATAATCTTCGGTTAATAACTTCACAAAATCTTCGGTAAACGTTTGTTTCTGCTTTTCTTGTCTTTTTATCCAAACGGATATGCATAATATCCCCACTTGTTTGAGTAAAGTGCCCAATGAGGTAGCTAAGGATGGGGTCTTAAAACCAGTACCTGTAAACACAATAATCTTAAAAAATATTACAATCCTCGCAACATTGTAATATTTCAATGAAAATAAATTAAAGAACACAAATAAATATCTTAAGCGCATACCAGATTCGTTTAATCCTGCCAGGTTCTGTATTGCAAGGATTGTGTTGTCATAATTCTTCGGGTAAAATACATGAAATAGCTTTTCAATTTTCGGTTCCAATTTTTTAATTTCCAAAAGAAACCGTCCCAATTGACGAAGTTTTTGTCTTATCATGTCATAGAAATGGGGGTCTCTATACTTCTGACATAATTTGTTTCCAAATAGAATCACCAATTCGTCATAACGTATTTCTTTGGTTACTGTATCTTCCTGTAGAGTTGGAAATACTTTTTTCGCAAAACATCGCTGGCACTTTTGTGAATGCGCCCAACGATCTGCCGAGATTTCACCAAAATGTTCCTATTTTTTCTTTTGCCAGTTTTATTACATCTTCGAAAATGATGACGAAGACTTGTTTTGGCGTAATCTCCGCAACAAGATGGACAAGTAACGAAATCAGTTGCAGTTCTCCCAAATTCTGCTTTTGGGCGTCTAGTCACTTTTCGTTCTCCAGTATTCACAAAGTTGTTTGTATTGAAGAAAAATTGACCATTTTTGCGGATACGGGAAAATATCTCTTTTCGCTCTTTGCTCCCTTTGCTGTAAGTCATTATTTCCATAACCCTTTCCTTATCTTTGTGCTGCCTTATTAAATGACGGCTTAATTTTGCTTGTTCGGTATGGCAGTAGATACAAAAATCTCGCTTCTTTCCAGATTCAACGGTACTTACAAACATATTGCCGTCATCCGGAGCACTGTGTCCAATTTTATTGATCAATAGAGATTTATCTAAATCTGAGGATGTATTAACTGAAAATCGTTTTGTTGCACTGCTTTCTGGTACCTGCAAGTCTTTCTGTGTGTCATCTGATGAACTATTAACGTAATCACTTAAATTTGGAATATATAGCGAATCATTACAATCTTCAATAGAATGTGGTAGTTCTACGTCTGTAACATAAATATATAATCTATATTTATTTTAGAATGGAAATTGCAATAGTCGTGTATAGAAAGACAGGTATATGATGATAGCTTTACCTTCAAATGGAGAAGTTAGAGTGAATTCCGCATCAGAAGAGACATTACTATCAGGATCAAATTTTGACCTAATAAGCCTAAAAATGTCAAATAATAATAAATTCTAATAAAAAAATGTCTAGTGGATATTTAAAACTTACACATCTTGATGAATTATAATTGGAGTGGAATTTATGTCAATGCAGTTAATATCCAAAGGTTTCCAATCTGTGACTTCCCCATTCATAAATTCAATATTATTGTTTTCAGTAATGGGGACAGGAAAAGCTTTCATAAATTAAATAATCAAGGCATTGTTTTAAAATCAAAAGGAAGGTTTTCAATCAGATATGTTAGATCAGATAAGTATATGAATAAATTAATACAATTTTATTACATGCAATATACTAAATGTAAAAACAATTTCAAAAATCTACTGGAAATGTAAAGAAATGTAATATTTTTACAAATAATGTAAATACCTTCTGTTTCTGTGTTAGGTGGGACAGGGTCACAAGTGGGTACGGAAGTATTATTTTCGTGAAATTCTTCTACTTCTGGAAACATAACCAATTTTAATACATTCAATATACATATTTCCACGGTAAATTGAGACAGAAAAATATATTTAATATACTTTATTATATCACGTGCTTAGTATGTATTAAAAACAAAATAATTTCGCTCAGCGCAATACAGATTTTCATGAAAATTACTGAGTTTCTCTAGTGGAGTAAAAACTTGGAGCGTATATGCAATACATAACGGTAAGAAATATAGCTGAAAAAACTCACACAACAATTTCGTATCATTTGCAGTACAATAAAATAATGAGTGAATGAACTATTCATGCATCAATTATCTATTGCGATTTTCGTTTTAAATCGTACGACTATTTTCATTAATAATTAACAATAATAAATTTTGAAGACACCTGGAATTTTACACCTATATGGGACTGGAAGATATTATTTTTTACTTTCGAGTTCGTTTTGAAAATATGGTGTATTAAAACAACAATTTATTTAAATTATTTTTTGCATTTCAGTATTGCAGGTGAGAAATTTTAAAGATATTTGTGAGATTATGGCGGACAATAATACACACATACCTATAGCATCAACTGACTTTCCTTCTTCCGCCTCTAATTTAAGCTTTATGGCTGTAAGAATTTCCTTGCTTTCTAGAGTTGTATTATAAATTAGTAATAATTGTGTTAGTAAAAATAATTTGTTACTTACCGTTTTCCGCAATTAATTCAGCTTCGAATCGGCCATAACTTTTGTAGCGAACACTCAGAGATTTCTCTCCAAGTTTTTTAATATCCTTTTTCTTACAAATATAATATACTCCGTCCACAAATAGGACTAGTACAAACATTTTTCCGTAAAGTAAACTTTGCATTAATCGCGAAAATAAAATTAAGCGCCCGCTATACCAGCTGATCATAGAGAAGACAGCTGATCAACTTATTTAAGACAGAGACAATAAAGTTCTATAAGGATAGAAGATAATCGGAAGTATTTTACAAGACATACGTTTTAGCAATGTTCCTTTTTACTTGATATCGTGCGGTAATAACGTACGTCTGGATTAAGACGTTATGTTAGTATTTAAAGTTGTCTTTTGAGATTGTTGTATGTTGTATCTACTGCCATACCGTACAAGCAAAATTAAGCGTTTATTTAATGAGGCAGCACAACGATAAGGAAAGGGTTATGGAAATATTGACTTACAGCAAAGAGAGCAACGAGCGAAAGGAGATACTTTCCCGTATCCGTAAAAATAGGCAATTTTTCAAGTCTGTCTGTAGGTAAAATGGATCTGGCAACTATATGTACTAATTTTTACTTATAGTATCGTATAAGAAGTGCATACTATTTCATAATTATTTTTGTATGTGTAATGAATTTAATCGAAGTTTGAAATCGTAAAATTCTCATTCTCATTATGAAAGTAAATATACAAGTACATCTGTCAACTTCATAAAGAAATCTTTACCAAAACATATGTAACTAATTATGTTTTAACATCTGTATTTATTTGTAATATCAATTACATACCCGGTGTCTTGCCTTTTGTTTTCCTCAATAGTTTCCTTTAAAAAAAACTTCCAAGGGTTGATAATAACGTAACGTTTCGCTATTATTCTGCTGTAAGCAGTAAATTATTATAATTTTAAATGTCTACGCAAAATTATGTCTAATAATAAATTAAATAACTGAACAAATATGTTAATTTCATTACATTACCAAAAAAAACCCAATTTTTATTTTCGATTTAAAGAAATTACTTTGAATAGCATTAGGAAATACTCCATTATCATCCACCAATTTATATCTATTTAACTAGAGTAGCAAAAATATTCTGAATAAAACTGAAATGTTGAGGAAGATTATTAAATAAGAGATGTTTGTATACGATCAAACAATTAATGTAATAACCCACGTCCTAATCAAATCGAATAACAATATCTTAAAGTATCAAACCTAATTTTCTAAGTCATTCTAACTACTAATTAGTTTGTCCCCTGAAAATCCATGCATTTCTAAAATCAACCAATTTCAATCTCAGAAATTTTAACCTAAAATTTTGTTTGTTTTGGCTTCAGAATACATGTATTTATACTCAAGTGTTAATTTCGATATCTTTGTACATATTGTGAACATCTCTTTTTTCATATTTTACAAATTCAAAACCAAATCGAGCTAAAAATTAGTATACACTGCATATATGCACGGTTTTCTGCTGGGGCATCCCTTTGATTTGACAAGTTTTGATAGTATTCGAATCCGCTATAAACCTAATTCGTTGGATTAGTATTTACTTTGATCGAAAAAAAAGCAGCTTATACAACTGAAAAAGAAATGCCTGTGTAATGCTTATAATTTTCTCATTTTAACTTAAGCAGTGCTAGTGGAATAGTAAATAAAATTATTATCACTTTAACAGTATGAACCTATTTAAAATAATTCTAATTAAAAACCGCAACCACAATAAGATCAGCAACTTGTATTTGAATACAACAAAGATAGGTACTTCCACCACTACACAATCTTACACAATACACTATACATACATATGTAGGTATACATCTGCATTAATCTGTATACAAACATGGTCTAAATGTGCGATTTCCACTTTTTATTGATTATTATTATTGACAATTCATCGTTGCAGTGTCTAAGCAACTCAGTAAACACTGACTTGCGGTGTTGTTATGTAAATCCATATACCGGTTGATTTCAGACATAAGATAAACAACGGCCGCAAGGCAACGGGTACGAAAATTCGCTAAGAAGTGGGAACACGTACGAGTCTATCACAGCGCTGTAGACTAGACGAGACTAGCCTGTGATAGGGAGACTCGTACGCGTCCCCACTTCTTAGCGAATTTTCGTACCGCTTGCCTCTTTTCACCGTTATTTATCCTATGTCTGAAATCAAGCGGTATACAGATTAGCCGGGCAATTATCTAGGAATAGGAAACGATACAATGAGTACGAGTGGATAGAGCGTACATATGTGTGGATATTAAAGAGACGAATGCGGCGAACGATAACTTGCGTTGTTACTAGTCACACACTCAAGGGATTGCCGTACTGGTCTGTTTAATATTAACACGTGTACGCTCTATTCACTCGTACTCATTGGATCGCTACCTATTCCTAGATAACTGCCCGGCTAATCTGTATAATACTCCTATATGGATCGTTTTGTATTCTGCCCGTGTTAAAATTTACCGAAATCATCAAAGGAGAGAAGATACAACTTTCTGTATTGTCTATCTCTGTACGCGTGCGCATTGAAGCCTTGATACATAGCTTGGTAGTAAAGCGCGATAGACATATACAGCTTCATATAGCGGAATCACGTTTTGATTTCGGAAGAGAAACGATCCATATAGTAATATTATATATACCATGTGACCGCGTGTGAGCGCACTATAGCGATATCTGTAGTGTAAGCGAAATACACAGAGGTGTCCGTGTATTAGAACGGTAAAGAAGTAGACGCAATGTTCTACTGGATTACAACAGACCTAGTAGTTCGTATATGCCTGATGCACTCGTATTTGTCCACACGTATCGCCTTCTTTACCATTCTAATACACGGATACCTCTGTGTGTTTCGCTTACACTACAGATATCGCTATAGTGCGCTCACACGCGGACACAGTGTATGTGTAAATCAGTACTTCATTTTCATATTTTTTTTCCGAGTCCGCCACATTATGGGTACTATAGTTTTAATTTTTATTTCACGTTTTTCTTTTTGTTTGTTTTTAAACTTTTTTCAAATTTGGCCGAAACAGAATTAATTAATAATTTTTTCTATATAGCGTTTTTTTAGTTTTTCTGCAAATACCTCTTTCACTACCTATTTAATTATTGCATTATATCAAAAACTCGTGCTGTTCCTCTATCTTATAAATGTTAATTAATGTATAAAAATATAAAGTTAATTAAATTTTGTGCTTCTTTCAAGTAATTTGTGAAATAAAATTGGTAAAAACTAAGCAACCTGCTACACCCGCTAGCTTGTAGCCACTCTTAAGAACGACAGCGGTCCTTCGCAGATATGATAGTTGCGAAATTTGCGACATAAGCACTTTGGTACGATGGGAACAGTAGTCGGTAATTAATTTTAAGTATAATTATACGAGGAGCATTCTATAACTCCTCACTTTTTAAGAACAAATAATTATTATGCCAAAGCTAATTATTTGTTGCAAATTTAATTAACATATCTTTGTTATGCCCTTTATGTACTTATCTTTCAATTTCTGAAATATTTCCACTTTTAGTATTTCAAGAATTGTTAGGTTTAATTTAATTATATTTTTTTGTGTGTGAGAAAAATATTTTACTATGTAACCGGTTTTTATTATGTACACCGGTCCTGATAATAAACATTATATGTATTATAAATGTGGTACTCTTAAAATACGTTACATCTATAGAAAATTACCGGGACCGGTACTCATAATGACCGCTATATCTAGAAAAATACAAGGACCGGCCCCGTATGTACCAAATGTCCTCATATGTACCATTGAAGCTCCGTTTTGGTTCTCATATGTACCCTTATATATATATATAGATTTGTTAAACCGCTTATACAGACCCGAACCGCTATATGTAGTAATCGTTGTCAGACCCGCGACGACGTTGTCAGACCCACTTTCGGGTCTGACAACGTTCTTCGTGTATTTAGGTCTATTTTTCAATGTTATGCTTAAAAATGACTCCTCCCAATTTTTTGTTTGGGACCGACAACGCGGTAGAATATCAACCTATACACAACTCTAGTTCCGGCGCTTTCTGCCAGAGGGCCAGCTGTATATCTAAAGAAGCATTTCTACCGACGTTGTCAAGCCTGGTACATTATACCAACGTCATCAAGCCCGAAAATCGGCAACACTGTAATTGCAATACTGTCTATAATATTTATAACCTCTGTTTGCATTCGTAAAACTGAATGTGTTTAAGTTAGCGTGTGATAGTATGTATTCATGATTTGGCTGTTGCATCTTTTTATATGGAACATATAGTTGGCTAGGATATCATTAAAAAGAAGATTTTTTTGCCATTGCAATGATATATATCATCTGGGGTCTTTTCGTTAATTTTCACTGTATTATAACAAAAAATTAACATTTTCCATTGATTTTCATCATTTCATTGCTTTTTGTTAGTAGGCGTGTGTCATTTGACAAACATGAATCTGTCAGTAGGTTTATAAATAGTATCAATAATTTAAGTAGATTATTTGATTGTTGCTTCACCTTAAAATTATAAATTTGAGATGGCTTATGAAAATTACGAAAGGTATGATATGTTGGAATGCTTTATTCTCAATAATAATAATGCTGAAGCTGCATGTGAAACATATTTTAATCGTTACCCGGAAAAAAAGGCAACCTAATAAATCTATTTTTGAATGAATGAACGAAAATCTCATTAATTTCGGAACATTTAATAAATCAAGATCGACGAATCACACATATTTTCACTTTCAGGTTGAGAATAAATTAAAACATGATTAAAAATTATTTACAATAGAAGTTCGAACTGGCGCCCATTATTTACAATACATAATTTACACCGTCTCGAAACGATCCGAAGTGCATTGTGTATATGAATACAAGAAACAGAATTAAGACATTATATAAAGTTCTCTCTCAGTTCGTTAATGTTATTATGAGTTTGTTTGTATAAGCGGTATTTAAGATGTCCCCAGAAAAAAAAATCTAGGGGTGACAAATCCGACGAACGTGATGGCCACTTTAGTGGTCCGCTGGTGCCTATCCAGTTGTCTCCAAAATTTGCAGTCAGCAATCCTGAGACGATTCCAGTGTTATGGGGCGGTGCTGGAAAAATACATTTCTCATATCATTCAAAAGCAGTTCTTCCAAAAATTCTTCGACTACATGTTGATTTATGATGTTGTAATACCGTTGACCATTTAATTTTTCTTGATAAATTCGGTATGCCAGAATACGAGTGTCAAATAGGGCACACCAAACACTAAAACCGAATCGTCCCTGATTTTGAACATCGACGGCACGGTAGGGGTTAACATCAGACCACCAATGTTCATTGTGTTGGTTAAAAATTCCGGCACTGCTAATGTAGACTTCATCCATCCAAATAATTTCTCTTGATTTATTAAATGTTCCGAAATTAATGAGATTTTCGTTCATTCATTCAAAAATAGATTTATTAGGTTGCCTTTTTTCCGGGTAACGATTAAAATATGTTTCACATGCAGCTTCAGCATTATTATTATTGAGAATAAAGCATTCCAACATATCATACCTTTCGTAATTTTCATAAGCCATCTCAAATTTATAATTTTAAGGTGAAGCAACAATCAAATAATAAACTTAAACTATTGATACTATTTATAAACCTACTGACAGATTCATGTTTGTTGAATGACGCATGCCTACTAACAAAAAGCATGAAAATCAATGGAAAATGTTTATTTTTTGTTATAATACAGTGAAAATGAGCGAAAAGGCCCCACATGATACATATCATTAAAATGGCAAAAAATCCTCTTTTTAATTATATCATAGCCAACTATATGTTCCATATAAAAAAATACAGCTTTAGAGAAAACTAGCCGATTTTCAGACAGGTTTCTAATTTCGGATAGTACTGTTTTTTAGGATCTAGATATATTCACGTTTTGAAAATACATCTAATTTATTCAAAAATGAAACTTCTAACGTTCAGTGTATATTTTCTGTTTTTACTATTCACGATTAGATGGCAACATCACGAAATGTTGTTTAGTGTGTGGTAGTTTTTTACAGTCTCTTGAACTAATCAATTTTTAAATAAAAATACTGTGTTTTGAAGGGTTATAACTACATCAGAGGTAAGTTTGACATTCAAAGAGTAAGTTGGATGCGTGAAAGCTATAATATTTTGCATACTTTTTTTACAGAACGACTTAACTTTAATTACCAAATTCCTAATTTCGGATAATATGGGAGTGGTGTATTTTAGCAATTATAAATTCTTTTATTATAATTTCGGTACGTTTCATTGTAAGTTTACTTTAAATAATAAGATTATTTTAATTTAAGCCATTTATTTTGATCAAACAAATGTCATAACGAAAAGGCTCCTTCTTTCGGACATCAGAAAAGTTGCCTAATTGCGGATATTCAAAATTAAGAGATCTTTTTTAAAATGGTAAAAAGTAGGTACACGTTTGTAGTCAACATTTTTGTTCTAATACGTGTTTTGCCTAATGATTGTAAACTTCATTGAACATAATTCTTGATACTGCAATTTATATTTTGAGGAACAAGTGTTTTGGGAAAGACTTATTTTGAGTGGTGATATCAGCAATTACAAAAAGCTATCCGAAAATAGGCTACTTTCCTCTATGTCCTAGCTCGAATTTCGAAAAAAATTTCAAAAAATCCCTAACGCCACTGCATTCTAATTAAAAAAGTGCCTGAAGAACGTAAAAGTCATTTTTGTCAATTTTCATAAATAGCCGAGATATCGTGATAAAACGAAAATAGGAAAAAATTGAATTTTCACGGATAACTCGAAACCGAAAGCCGATAGCCAAATTTGGCTTTCACCATCATCCTTTTCTCGAAAAAACCGATCGAGGATGCGTGGTCCGTTTTTTGATAGTTCTTATAGTTACCGAGATCTCCTATTATAACTTCGAAATTTGCCAACCTGTACATTTAAATCAATGGTAAGTTGGTAAAATCGCAATGCATAAAATAAAAACTAAAAAAGAATTAATATTACGTGCTTCATACTAATTGCTGTAAGTGCATCTAAGTTTTTATCCGAATCTTTCTATTTGACCAGTTATATTTGATATTGTTGTCAAGATAAGGGTGTTATTGCTAGAAAAGCCCAGAATTAAATTATATTAAATCATTTTTCCGTACTAATCTTCCATACGGAATTAAGAGAACACAAAATTTTTGATTAAATTTGTCAGTTATTGGAGACAGTATGCTTTTTAACAGTTGCAATAGTTTCTAATAGTTTTTAGTTTCAAAAGAATTTATTGTCAAAACCATTAATTTTCGCTATTTTGAATATGTGTAGACACATACCATATCTTGTGTAAAGCCACAGTATGAATACTTCACGACTGCGATATTTCAAAATTAAGTGAAATCGCATTCAAGTATTTATAAATACTTCATAATTATTTAAAAAATTACTTCAAGCTTAAATCTAGTCCATATAAACATCCATTTGTAAACCCCAAAAATCATGAGGTGTTAAAGGTTTGTGCTTTCTCAAAACACTTCCAGCTTACATTTAACCTGTGAAAAGATAATAGACACTTGTCGCATACACTTGGCAACATTGCAGGGAATGAAAAGGCGGGAAAATATATTTTTTATATACACTGGGTCTGGCAAAGCGGTACAATCAGTGGGCTTAGCAAGGCATATTAAATGTCCGCTTCTGTGTTATACACTGGGATTGACTTGGTATCATGAACATGTCGGGTCTAGTAACGTCGGTTGGATAAATATATATATATATATATATATATATTGATAAATAGTTTTAGATATTGATAAGAAGATATCACACTTTTTGGCAATTGGGTTTGTGTTTGAAATACATATCTTAATCTCCTTTTGAGTAGTAGCGGAAGTATTAGTTCCTGTTGGGTACTTAGGCAATCTTTTATCTCTTATTGGTAGTTAGCTTGTGTTATTACATTGTTAATTTATTTATTGAATTGCTTAATTTGAATTATAATTTGGATACTTGGACTGCTGAAAATAAGTGCACGAGGTATATTTTGTTAGATTGTTATAGTTTTTTTTTCTTATTCTCTCTTATTACTATTATAATTTCGTAGATACATTATAGATTGTTTTACTGTATGATTGTGTTACTATAATACCGGTTTTTATTTTGAATTTTGTACATATATCTATTTATTTTGTTTTGAGTAATAAACATAGCTTTTATTATTACTATTATCATATTTACACTAATTATATACTTACATATGCACTTGCTTGAGGCTTGATAGTATTGCTTTTTCTACGTGCGCACTCTGCCACAGTCTACACTTCGGGATGACAAGTGTTAAGGCATCGTACTCCTTCCTTTAAAATGGGTGCCAAATTAAAGATTGCGCATGTGAATATTCGTTCCTTACCTGTTCATTTCACTGAATTTAAGAGTTTTTTGTTGGGGTCGACAATAGATGTTATTGGTCTATCTGAAACGTGGCTACACTCTGACATTGATGGTGCCGATCTTGCGATTAGTGGCTATGCTATGGTTAGACAGGACAGAGGCACAAGGGGTGGGGGCGTTTGCTTCTATGTTTGTTCAAAATAAAAATTTACCGCCATTGATGTAGAACACAAGATTGAGGAGTTGTGGATTTTAATCAATACTCGTGGGCAACGTCTTGTATTGGGATTAACTTCTCGACCTCCGTCGTCAAACATATCGGATGTTTTACGCTCATTTATGTTCAGAACCCTTACATTATCTTTTCAGAATTAATGATATTAACCATAAATTAGAATTTTTTAATAGAACTTTGCTGAATTTGTTAGACTTTTATGCACCGTCTTAAACTAGATGTGGTAAAAATAGAAATTATGCACCGTGGTTAAGTGATAATACACGTTACTTGATGTGCATTAGGGATGATGCCTACAAGTCATATAGGCGAACAGATGATCCTGCCAAATGGATTTATTATAAATCTGTAAGAAATCTTTGCAATTCTACAGTAATAGCTGAAAAGAAAGCTTATTTTTCATATAAATTTCAGCACTTAAGTACAAGCGATGTGTGGAAAGAGTTACGTAAGTATAACGTTTATACCAAAAAAAATACTCAAATTCCTCAGCACTTATTGAGACCTAATGAAATTAATGACTTATTAACAGTGTGCCAAAGAGACCCACTGCGTATGTGACAGATGATTATGTAAATCGGAGGCATCCCAATGTGATTAATTCTCTTACATTCTATTCTGTTTCTACAGATGATGTTTGGAGTATTATTAGTAATGTGTCATCTAATTCGTCTGGTGTTGAGAATTTTAGTATTCAATATATTCGAACGTGTTGCCCATATATATTGTCCTTTATTACTCATATAATTAATTTTTGTCTGCTTAAAGGCGTCTTTCCTGATTGTTGGAAAATAGCGCTAATTACTCCATTACCTAAATCTTCTGATGTTTCTGAATATAAAGACCTGCGACCAATTAGTATCCTACCTACGTTTTCTAAAATACTCAAGAAGATCGTGGAGAGGCAGTTGAGGGCACATCTAAATACTAACGATATTTTACCAGTATATCAGTCTGGATTCAGATCTAATCACAGTTGTCTCACTGCCTTAACTAACAACAGGTTAGAATTTGAAATGACTTCTCACATTTAGCTCATTTAACGGCAGGTGTTCCACAGGGCTCTATTCTTGGTTTTCTCTTGTTTACTATTTATACCTCGTGCATAGGTTCTTCTCTTAAAACGTGTAAGTATCATATATTTGCGGCTGATACTCAGATATATCATTCCTTTGATCCTAAAGATGTAGATTCGGCAATCTCTTTGATTAAGATGATTTAGATAGGCTTATTCAAATTTCAAAGGAGCACTCCTTATTTTTAAATTCGACAAAATTGACGGTGGTGCTCTTCGGTTGTTCGAACAATGATTTAAGAGAATCAATACAAATTGTACTTGGCGGTGAAATGTTTCATTTTACAGATGAAACTAAAAGTCTTGGATTATATATCGATTCTTAATTGCGTTTTAAAACTCATGTATCGAAGTGTGAAGACGAGAGCTATGTTGTGTGATGCCCTGGTTTTATCACAGTTTAACTACTGTATACCAGTGATATACTCATGTCTTGATGCGGCTACTAAACAGCGTATACAGAGGATTCAGAATTCATGTTTGCGTCTTATCTTTGGTCTGCCAAGGTATAGCCATATATCTCACAAACTAGTAGAGGTTGGTTGGTTAAGTATGGAGAAACGTTTTAGGTTGGCAACCGCCACTTATTACCATAAAATGATTACTCTGCAGAAACCACCATACTTATATAACAGAATTAGATATCGCACCGATGTACACAACATCAATGTTCGGTATCGTCATTTTATTACAGTTCCGCGATATAGAACAATTTTATTTAGACGCAGCTTTTTTTATAATATTGGTTACGTTTATAATGCAATACCCACGCATCTTAAAAAAACTGTCGATTCCTTCATTTAAGTATCACTACAGGGGGGTTGTGCTGTGACTGGGTGCGGGCAATGCTTGAGGTACTTGTGCAGTTGTAGTGTTCTTCCTCTACTTTATTTGAATTTAATAAGATTTTATATTTGTAATTGTATCTATTTGCTGAATTGTTATTGTTACTGTCATGATTAGCCTCCATGTGTGTTTTCTTATTTTTGTATCAGCTGGGAATGGAAGATCAGATATTCTGAATTGCCTTGCTGAGTTTTCAATTTTCATTTTTTTCTTTTTTTTTCTGTTACTTGCCATATTGATGTAGTTAATTGCTTTTTTTGGAAGATTGAAACAATGGAAGATGTAACAATGTGTGTGGTAAAAATGACCATGTGTTGTATTTGGACTTTTCCCCGCCCTCACAATAGTCTTACGTAAATCTGTAGAAAATCTACTTCTTAAATACCTAATTACGGTCATTCGCTGTATTTAGTTCCAAATAGAATATGAAATAGAACACAACATGTAATATTTTACAAGGTATTAGCTACTGTTTTACATATATATAACTTTCCTTTGTGGTAATGTGTGCAATTTTTTTATAGTTTAGTGGTTTTTCTGACGAAGGTAAAATAAAGTTACCGAAAGCTTAAATGTGTTTTTAACTCGTCCAAAATCTCACTGTTAGGCCGCTACGACAACGAAACCTTCCACGCAATATTTACAAAAGCTTTAATGTGTAGTATTTTAAATTTAAAATTTAAATTACGCGCCAAAAGTACAGGAGAGTTATGAAGGGAATGTGAAGGAGAGGGTGTGTTTTTTTTTGATAGAATATAGATATTTGTTTTTTTTGTAAAAAGTGTGTTTCTTTTGCTTCTTAAAACGGTACTACAGTTTCTCAGAAGTGGGATTCGAGCTGAATTCGAGGCTCAACGGTGTAATTAAAATTACGGCCAAATTTGAAAACGAAATTGAGAAGTACAAAAACGTGTTGAATTAATAGGTTAATTCTGGAGGGAAGACAAACGGTTGAAATTAGTAACATGCCACTCGATAATTTGTGTACAGCAATGAACGAAAATAGAGACACCAATCATTCAGATGAATTCGAACGTTTCCAACAGACACATCAAGCGAATGTAAACAAAGATACTCAAGATAATAAAATGATGGAGGTTATAACGAGTTTATTACAACAAAATGCGGCAATACTTGATATGCTGCAACATAAAGATCGTAAAAAGGATGCGGAAGATGAAGTAAAAAATTTTAATATAATGCCGGATTTAAGCAAGTCTATTGAAGTGTTTGACGCGGAAAAGGGACCGAACTATGCACGAGAATGGCTGCAAAGACTGGAGACGACAGGACAGCTACATTCATGGCCACAAGCAATTAAATATGAAACAGCAAGAACAAACCTGAAGGGAGCTGCATACTACTGGTACAAGAGTAAGGCTAAAGACATACATGATTGGGCTGAGTTCAAGGCCGCATTTTCGAAGACTTTTATTTTCGATAAAAGCAAAACGGAATTATCGAAAGCTATGCAGCTACAAGTACAGAAAAAACACGATAATCTCAGTACTTAGTTTTATAAAAAGGTATCATACTGTCGAGAACTAGATTTGCCATTCGAAGAAACCAAGGAACAGGTGATAATAGGGCGGTGGTCCAAAGATTTGGCCAATTACTTGATGGCAAGACCACATATTGATGAAGACGATTTATATAAAGACCTGATACTATATGATCGAGTTGATGGTGCTCGTAGGATCACGGTAACTGATAGATTAGGAAAGCAGAAAAGGGAAGAGACGATAGGTAACGAAACAGATGGAAAGGAAGAAAAAAATGGCAAAGTCAAGTGTTTTAACTGCAATTTATTTGGTCACAAAGCAACCGAGTGTAGGAAACCTCGTAGAGAAAAAGGCGCTTGTTATTCATGTGGTTCAATGGACCATAAACTACGGGATTGTCCGAAGATACGTCATAAAGCAGATTCGACAAACATCCAAGGAAACAGCACCAATTTGGTAGAAGAGGGAGCGATGGTATGGGCACCAAATATCCCATCCTACCAGGTAGACGCATATCTGAAAATAAAGGAGAAAAAGATAAGTGTAACACCTATTTTAGATACCGGTAGTCCAATATCTTTAATCAGCGAAGCATTTTTACCATTAGATTGTATAAGACAAAATTGCATATCTCATTCTTACCAAGGCATTAATAACTCTACATTACAGATAAAAGGTACATTTTTTACTACAATAACTGTTTGTGAAATTGATGTAGATATTCTTTTCTATGTAGTACCAGAGAGCACAATGAATTGTAAGTGTTTATTAGGCAGAAATTTTATTGCAAACGAGAAATTTAAAATTACATTTGGTCAAACAGTCATCATTGAAAATGCAGACAAAAACATGAACAACGATATTTTTTCGATTAATTTAATTGCTGATAGTAAAGAAGTAGAACTAGACATAAATTCCACCATTGATCCCAAATATAAAAACCAGCTTATAGAAAATATGCATGCCAAATATTTAAATTCCGTAAAACCATCTAAGCCTAAAATGAGTTTCGAAATGCGTATAGATGTCAAACCAGGACAGCCTCCATTTTATTTTAGACCACGACGACTTTCATTTTTTGAAAAAGACCAAGTAGTTCAGATAATAGATGACTTGTTAGCACAAAATATTATTCGGAAAAGCAATTCTGAATATAGTAGTCCGATAGTTTTAGTCAAGAAAAAGACGGAAGGTTTAAGAATGTGTATTGATTTTCGCGAATTAAATAAGATTACAATTAGAGACAATTTTCCTTTACCACGGATAGATGATCAAATTCATCAGATGCGTAATAAAAAGTACTTTACGAAACTTGACCTAAAAATGCTTTTCACCACGTAAATATTGCCAAAGATTCAATTAAATTTACGTCTTTTATTACACACAATGGACAATACGAGTATTTGAAGATGCCTTTTGGGCTGAAAAATAGCCCAGCCACTTTCATGAGCTATATAAATTTTATTTTTAAAGACTTGATTGACCAAAATAAAATATGCATTTATATCGATGATATTTTAATTGCTACCACGACAATTTACGAAAATTTGGAAATACTAAACGAAGTATTTACTTTAATGTCTGACAATTTATTAACATTGAAATTAGACAAATGCTCTTTTTTGTATCAAGAAATCAATTTTCTTGGATATATAATAAACGAAGATGGTATTAGACCAAATAAGCAAAATATGATAGCTGTTAGCGAGTTTCCTGTACAAAAGAACTTTAGAGAAGTCCAGAGCTTTTTGGGGCTAACATCTTATTTTCGCAGATTTGTAAACAATTTTTCACTTATTGCTAAGCCTCTTTACGATTTATTAAAGAAGAATACTATTTTTAAGTTTGGTAGAGAAGAACTTGAGTCATTTGAACTGTTAAAGCAATTGTTAATTGACGAGCCAGTATTAGCAATTTATAATCCGTCTCTAGAAACTCAATTGCACTGCGACGCGTCATCACATGGTTATGGCTCCATATTATTACAGAGACAAAAAGATGGATTTTTCCATCCAGTATTTTATTTTAGTAAGCGAACATCCGCTACCGAATCCAAATACCATAGCTATGAACTAGAGATGCTTGCTATATTTTATTCATTACAAAGATTCCGAATATATTTACAAGGTTTAGAATTTAAAATAATTACAGATTGTAATAGCATAAAGTTGGCTCTTTCAAAAAAAGGAGTAAACCCTCGTATTTTACGCTGGTCTTTGGAATTAGAAAATTATTGTTATACGATTGAACACAGAGGGTGTAAACAGATGACACACGCCGACGCTTTGAGTAGGCACGATATTTTAGTAATTGAGGACAATACTTTTGAGCGAGTACTTAGTATCAAACAAGATCAGGACAAAGATATTAACCAGATCAGGGATCAATTAGAAAATGCCGAGAGTAAGATTTTTGAATTGAAAGATGGTTTCGTCTTCCGGAAGCAGCATGGAAAATTACTATTTTACGTACCTAAAACTATGGAACAAAGTGTCATACGAACATACCATGATGAGCTTGGTCATGTAGGTATCAATAAAACTAATGAACTCATTACACGAACATATTGGTTTCCCAATCTGAAAGAGAAAATTAAAATTTACATAGCAAACTGTTTAAAATGTATTACGTACTTACCTGTTACTGGTAGAAAGGAAGGATTCCTGCACAACTTACCTAAGGGAAAGGTTCCATTTAATGTGGTGCACATAGATCACGTAGGTCCCTTTGAGAAAACAAGATTCAAACATAGATATATTTTAGCAATCATCGATTCATTCACCAAATTTGTCTAGTTATATGCTTGTGTTAAAACCTACGGTAAAGAAGTCATAAAGCACCTAAGAGGATATTTTTCGTACTATAGTAAGCCCTTAAAGATTATTTCAGATCGTGGTAGTTGTTTTACATCTACAGAGTTTCAAGTCTTTTTAAACGATCAAGGAATACAACATTCAATGATTGCAACAGGAATGCCTCAAGCCAACGGACAAATAGAAGTAATCAATAAGTCTATTTCAGCCATGTGCTCGAAACTTTCCGCCGACACGTCAAAATGGGACGACGTATTAGGTCAGGTCGAATTCGGAATCAACAACACCGTAAATCGTTCGACAGGAGAGAGTCCTAGTGTTTTACTGTTTGGTGTTCATCAAAAGGGACAACTAGAAGATAACTTGAGAACATTCTTAGAAAACAAAATTACGATTGACACGAGTGACTTGAACTTAATTCGTAACAAGGCCAGTGAAAGTATTGCGAAAACGCAAGACTACAATAAGTGTTATTTCGATAAAAGACATAAAAGTGCGCGTGAGTATAGCGTAGGTGACTATGTAATGATAACGAACATCGATGTAACAACCGGAGTGAACAAAAAACTTCTACCGAAATTTAAAGGACCATATATTATAGCAACCGTCTTAGGTAACGACCGGTATATAGTTCGGGATCCGCCTGGGTTTCAGTTAACCAAAATACCATACGAAGGAGTTGTTGCTGCTGCGCGAATGAAACCATGGCATCGAGACGAGCTAGTGCCCAAAGAAGAGGAGCCCGAAGAGGATGGATATGAAGAAGCTGAAGACATTTGTTAATTTTGCATTTCTTGTGTTTATATATTTTTTTGTTTGCTACACTTGTTGTATAATAATTATTTGATTGTTTTATGTATGTCAAATTCGTATGTTTATTTTAACTATAACGGATATATGTATGTATTTTGTATTTGTATCATCACTATGTATGCATTTTTGTCATTTTGGCTTGTATAGATTGACTAGTTGATTGAGGACAATCAAAGTGTCAGGATAGCCGAACTGTAGTATTTTAAATTTTAAATTTAAATTACGCGCCAAAAGTACAGGAGAGTTATGAAGGGAATGTGAAGGAGAGGGTGTGTTTTTTTTGATAGAATATAGATATTTGTTTTTTTTTGTAAAAAGTGTGTTTCTTTTGCTTCTTAAAACGGTACTACAAATGTTACCTGCACATTTACCTACAAATAGGAATTATGAACACTATACATCCACCAACCCTTCAGCAATATGTACATTGTGTAAGGGTAAAATTATTCGTTTGTCGTAGCATTGGCTTATCACTTATAATTATAGCAAGCACACCGATGATATTACCTATGGTTACTTTGTATGTAGAAAGCTATCAAGGCTTATTATTATTTGCACACATATCTACATATATATATATAATACACCGAGTACTGTATATCTTCCGATACCTCTACTTAATAGTAATTTCGTGGCATACAAAGTTATGTGGTTATTAAATTATTTCAAAAATACTGCGTTATGAGCTCAAAATCAATCACGAAGTATACATACACCTAGTGATTTATGGAGATAAATAAACAAGTTGCATATTTATTTCATATATGTATGTGGAATCTATCAACTGCTACACTCCTGTGCCATAAGAAACGTTAACAATAAGACTGGGTGTGTTGTTTATGTATATGTGCATATCTATACCGTGTTTTACTTCCTTCATTCACCCCATATACAATTCCGGCACGCCTGCTGCTGGAAATATAAAGTCGATAATATATACGGCGCTTATTTGACTGTATTCATTCAACTGTATATATGTATGTATGTACATACGTATGTTTTGTACATATGTATGTTACGTATACTCCTAGATGAATGTATCCGTGCGTTTTAAATAAAAATGCACTATCACCGCAGTTGTTTTTAATCACGCATGAGTTACATACTTGTATAGATATGATACACGTCACTGCATTATACAGTTCTTTATACTCTTATAGACTATTATCTCTATCCGTTAGTAAACTCAACATTGTCTAAAAGTTACAATTACAATACAAACGAGTACAATTAATGTGCCGTGATGCAATATTTTCATATCACAGTTAGGAAGGTAGACCGTCACACCTTCTCCAATTATGTTAGGTTTATAAAATAACATAGTGTTGCATGACACTTGTGGGACCATTTTTTTACTAATTCAATATTTGTCCAAATATTAAGTATGTAAGTGTTGAATGCTGTTCCAACCGGATAATATCGTTAAAATTGTCAGTGAGTAATGGTGTCTAGATAAGCATCCAGTTTTTATTTTGTAGTTAAGAAATGATTTAATTGTTAACTACATAGTAAGTACATTGTAGCATTTTCTATAAGAAAATGTACATTAATTGGTGGAAATTATTGAAATCAAACCAACGATTATGGTCTATAAATGAGAAATAACACAATTATTATCTATTGTTAAAATTGTCACTTTTCATTATATTTTAAATCACTTATTAAATTGCTATACCAATTGTTTACATCAGTAAATTTCCAATAAAATGGTGGAATTTTATTAATTTCTTATCACCAATATGTCAATTGTGAAAAGTCATACTGAAGGACACGCTAGATACACAAACAAGATATACAAGAAAAATATCACCAATGTTGTAACAGGATGGAAGTATCTACTGTTAACAGTCAATGCTCGCGGCATAGAACTATATAGTGTTTTTCATATATTTTAAAGTTATCCAGCTGAAGGTGTTAACAATTCTTTTAGAAAAAATTAGATCAATTCAAACAACATAATACACACAATAATTTAGCTTCCTTCATCTCAGGATGCTGAGTTTCGGTTTAAGATATTTTCGTTTTATTTTATAAATTAGTTAGGTAGTTTAATTATTTTCCGCGACTAGCCGCAAAACGAGTATATACTGCACCAAGAGATAAGGTATAATTTTTATAGTAGTAAAATTTTCAACTCGGAAGCGACGTTTTCTCAAACGGAGTGCCGCCGAAATATCCGCTTTTTTATCTAAGGATACTTTATTTTTTGGGAACACATATACAACCGTACAAGACGCCAACCATACTAAAAGTTGGTCATGATCCTAGTAACCATGTAATACGCTGTTTTATTCCTGCAAAAGCATTTAAAGCTTACTATTTTATGGCAAATACAATGCAACACCATATCAGTTGTCCACATACTCCATCAAAGATACATATTAGTCCTATGGAGAATATCAGGTAAATGCTTTCTAGCAACTCATTTCGTCTGGCATAACTTTTTCATAGGAAAATTATAAAATAAAAATAATACTACAAACTGACAGTACAATCATCGTTTTAGATTTGTTACTCCTGCGCTACACGTTTACAATGTCTATATACCCGTACTCTCGTATTTCTAAAAAAACTTACATGAAAAAAGACAAATTATTTAGCAATACTGTAGGTTTATGGTGCATATTAGAATTACGTGTGATTCTCCTCAATTTTTTTCGTGTCTATACAGCGGTGATCTAGAACATGCGGCATTATTATATAGTACTCACATGAGTATTCAAGGAGAACAAGACAAACTGGAAAAGTCCCTACGTATTATTTTTGTGCTCAATAACGCATAAACATTTACAGATTATTCAGCAGACACATAATGACACCGCAATCACTATCAACAAAACTCGTTGAAATAATGCCAAGCTGTTATAAACGCTAGAAAATTTACCATTTTTCGCTATTTTCTTTTAATTATTCCTCATTTTGTTTCTACTTACATATATAGATATTTTAGGTCGCTGTCAATCAGATATGCTTGTACAACTGCTTCAAAATTTATTATCAAACTTCATTGAGCGGCAGTGTACATATGCACGCAAAAAGATCGCATAAAACTTGTGTGACATTTAATTCCATTCATTTAATGCAGAGTACGTTTATAATAATTTTAAAAAATGCTTGAGAAATTCTGAACAAGAAATATCCACACACTAAATTGTTAACGTACCGTGAGCGGTAGTCAGGTACTTTTCGATGTCAATGGCAAGCTTATGAAGGTAGATTTATGTGTTACATTCATCGCAAACCATTCACAAAAGAATGTGAATGGTAAGGTAGTGTGCAGGCGTATTCAGTAATGGAGAAATTTGATCTTCAATATACATACATACGTATGTTACGTAGGTAAAGATTGACATACAGATCAACTGTAGTATAAACCTCATTACATATACAGAGCAAGCAAATAGTTGCGTACCTTGATAATCACGTCTTAAATAATGAAATTGTGTAAATAATTGAATTACTTATATATAGTAAATTAAAAGTGTGGTGGTAACCTATTTAAAGTGATCATAATTATAGTGAAAATCCAGATCTAAATCCGCTATATGGTACAGCAAAGAGGAGAATTGCTTAAAATTTGGGTGAAAAAGGCGGGCAGAACTTATGCAACCTTCAACATTTTGTTAGCTATCAGGTCGAAATTTAGTTTCGTAAATAATAATAAGAATAATAATCATAATTTATAGACAGATGTTCTTATTCAATATTTATTATTTAAACATAAACTTTTCACGAGTTCTATTAAAGTATTATTAGTCTATTATTAATAAGAAATAATTTCCAAACAAAATTTTAATTTTTTTTCTTGTGAATTATTAGAAACAAAACTCTATACAATTACATTTGAGACAACAGAAGATTATTATCAATTAACTACTTACAAAAAAATACAAAAAATAACTATTTTTAAAGATAATTATTACTTATAACAGCAATGTTTCAAACAATCGTTGCCAAGGAAATTGTACGGAATTTTTTGCTCGTCTTGTATGTATGTAGGTATGTATAGTAGATATTTTACGAGAACAAAAGAACCACAAAGTATAGACTTGAATGAAGTATCGGAAATACGTAGATCTGCAGCATTTTGTATACATTGCAAAATATCAGATTAAGTTTCTATTTAACGATATACTCGGAAAAATGACCTCGAAAAATAGCTGCAAGCAAAAGTAATTATTTAATATTCATTGTTGAATACTATGCTATAATTTCAATTGCTAGTTATTTATAGTAGTCTGCATGCAAGTTCGTAGAGTATCATGGTCATATGTAAATTATTATATTTTCTTGGTCGATCGGCTTAATTGAAGAACTTTGTAGGTATTAAATAAAAACCATTACGCTCGTAATATATCCTACAATGCTGGTTATCCATCGAACAGATTTTCGACCTTTGACTTGGTAAGATGATTGCAGATTAAGTTGGTCGTAAATAGACTATATTTTTCACACCAAAAGCTGATTTAATGAAGATGATGTATAAATTAACGACTTTGTCGAAAGTACGAAGTCGGTAATCGCAAATCGAAAATCGGTTTACTGGATACCCAGCATAATACTTTTATTGAAGTTTAGATAAGTCCGTGATACTTTCGCTAGAACAATATTTACAATTTCAAGACATAAAACGTATTAATGAAGATTTAACAAACGAAAGGTACGCAATGTATACAAGATTACGAGATGGCGTTGGTGTAAGGAATGTTTGGGTATGGAATACCAAGATATACGTAAAATCGACGGACAAAAACGGTAAATCCAAAAACACTTTAATTCAAACTGAAGAGGACGTCGTTCAAATATTAACTTCCATTGCGCCAAACGTTAAGAAGTTTTTCTTTTTTTTTGATATACTTTAATTAATCTATTAGAATTATTATCATTAACTATTGTGAATTGATTTTTACTTCTTTCATCCTTTGTCATAAGCTTTTGTTTTTTATTTCTTTTGTTATATCTGTAACGGAGAGCGATTGTTGCTTTGTAAAAATAAGTAGAATTAATTCAGTTAAGTAATATTCATAAATATTAACAAACAGCATTACGGTCTTCCTTTTTTTTACTTTTGTATTTACTATAAGTCTGTGCTGTATACATAAACTCCGGAATAACTATTTATTTTCAAAATATGAGGGGATTACGATCTAAAACAAATTCAGTTTTTTGCAATGTTTTATCCAATAATTATGATTGTGATTAATTGTGATGGTAGAAACGTGGCTTGGGGTTGATATTTTTGATACTGAAATTTTCGACGAGCGATGTTGTATAGTAGTATAAGTGTTAAACCGCACTTGTCTTGTGGCTTTTCCAATTTTGTTATTTTTTTGGCCGACGTTTGACTTTTGTAAGTACCGCAATGTATTTTTATAATCTCAATAAAGTGTAGATCGCTGGGGGAGGGGAGAGAAAGGAGAGATTGATTGCTATAAAAAAGAAATTTATATCTGCTCTTCATTACGTTGATGATGCTCTGGAAACTATGTTTGTTAAATGTAAGAAAAGTGGTAAATATTATTTATTAAATGTGTACTTTAAACCAAATTCTGAACTTAATGATTATCTACATTACTTTGAGATGTTTAAGGGTTTCACCGACATCTTATCTGGTCATAATGTTTTTATCGCTGGGGATTTTAATATTCCATCTTGCACAGACGCCTCATATGATTTGTTATTCGTTAACAATATATGCAGATCTCTTGCTCAATTTCTAAATCTATTTAACTTTACTTCTATAAATTCAGTACAGAATAATAATAGGAGAACACTACTTGATCTAATCTTGGTCGACATTGATGTCGCTGTGGAGGCGATCGGTACTCCGTTTGTTCGCTTGGATACACACCATCCAGCTTTATGTGTGACTTTGGTATCGTTGCATATTAAGACTACCATACATTCTAAATCTCAGTCTAAGTATTATGATTAATCTAATGCGAACTTCGATGCATTGTATAACCAACTAAGTCGAAGTAGCTGTCTGTATCTGGGCTCTTTAAAATAACTTTGTTATACATCAATTCCGACCTAGATAAAAACATTGCCTCCTATTTCAAGAATAGAAGTTTTTGTACGTTATGACGACACATTGTCATTGAGAAAAGTCATTGCGGGTAAATAGGTACTAGAGGAATCATTTCTGATCCCTAGCTTGTTTCTGGCATTTGAATTCAATATAGGATGGACCTTTCAGGTAGACGCTAATGTATCGAACGTGTCGCTTTCAGATTTATTAATTGAAGACTTGTACTTGGAATGCTGTTGTAGTGGCCTCAGCATATTTCTTTTTTAAATAATGTTGAATAAAGTCTTGAAACTATAGAACTATCGAAAAATTAATTAGGTTATAATCGAATTGATTAACGAACTAGCGGAATTTTCTCATGATTGTCAGTTTTCACAACCTACTCAAGTATGTGGTAGACTACGGTAAGAATACTTCATTATATATCTATACAGATTAGCCGGGCAGTTATCTAGGAATAGGTAGCGATCCAATGAGTACGAGTGAATAGAGCGTACATATGTGTTAAGTTAATGTGTGAGCGCGTGACTAGCAACAATGCAAGTGATCGTTCTATCGCCGCACTCACACATATGTAGGCTCTATTCACTCTTACTCATTTGATCGTTTCCTATTAGATAATTGCCCGGCCAATCTGTATATCGCAGTTTAGCGTATGAGTAAGTACCTCTTGACATACTCTACATTAATAAATTCACTGAGAAAGCAGTTTATATAAAACCATATACACTGGAACTTCGTCTATATCAGCGGTTGCAAAACGTAAAGATTCACTCATATCCTCTCAAGAGGGGTCCCCACTCTTATCCCGTTAGCGGAGAGGAAACGCCGTCCTACGCGCTGATTGGCTCATGTGAATACGTGCACTATCGGGTGGTGGATGCCGATCGGATATAAGTGAATGCCACAGTGCGGAGATAAGTGAGGGTGGACATAAGTGAGCGCGGATATAGATGAGGTTCCAGTGTACTTAGAAATCTGTACTGTCGTGAGCAATCCTGATGTCCGGAACTTCGCGAATGTCTCACTCGCTCCGAACGTACATATATGAAATGCGAATTGGTCGATTGTAATGTTGGGGAATAGGTAGTTCACAGGTATATGTTAAGACATTTAGAGAAATACTTGTAAAAGCGACATTTCTTGGGATGTCGTATATACAGGGTGACCCAGGAGGAACCTGCAATATTTTGGAATATTAAAGTAGGGACTATTTCAAGACAAAAATACTTATAAACAATATTTTTATTTTCAACCGTTTCATATACAGGGTGCGGCACCGAAAACGAAACAGATTGAATAACTCGAACGAGAATTGTTTTTGAAAAAACGCAGGTCGATTTTTAATTTAAGGGGGACACCTTTCCAACATGTCCACAACTGTCATACGTCATTCCCCTCCCCTCCGTCACACAATATCCGCGTATTCAGTATGTGTAAATACTGCTGGCATTGTAATTGTAGGTTGCACTTAACCTACACACGTCATAATTCCACATGCCGTAGTTAAAAACTGACAGACAGGTTTACGGGAGTGGTGTATCACGGGAACTGGCGCATGCGCAGTATCTCTGAAACGGTTGAAAATAAAAATATTGCTTATAAGTATTTTTGTCTTGAAATAGTCCCTACTTTAATATCCCAAAATATTGCAGGTTCCTCCTGGGTCACCCTGTATATTGTATTGATATGTTTAGTTTTATGCCGAATAAGTAGGTACGTATATAAATTACAAGTATTTATATATGCACCTACAGTAGGCAGTAGGTATGTATGCATGTATATCTACATAAAGCAAAATTATTCCAATTTTATTCCTAATTTTTCATGATTCCAATATAAAGTTGGTGATCTTTCTGTCTGGCGAAATTTTTATAGGTACCCAGCAAACAAAATGATTGAGGCTAGTTATTGGCCGCACGTAGACACATTGTCGGGCCGACGTAGGCTGCCGGCAATGGACCGGCGCGTATGTGTCCCACCGCTCTGCTGTCGGCCGGCTGATGGTTTACCATCAGTACCAGCAGCGTGCCAGTTGCAGACCACTACCTTTGTCGTTAATAGGCCATTACGCTCCCGCTTCAGTTTTATTATACTGTTAGACGTTTTCGAAAATTTCACCGTAGAAATTTCTCCGCTGGTCTCCAGCTGGTTTTATGCTAGAATTATTCTTTTAACCGTAGTAAATTAATTTAGAAAACGTTTATTCCCAACTTCGTCTCAATATTACCCACTTGGAAAGTGGTTGAGAATAAATTAATTTACCACGATTAAGCGAATAAATTCGCCATAAAATCAGCTGATTACCGGTAAATATTTGCCGGTACAATTTTCGAAAACGTCTACGTACAAAAATAAACAACATTTCAAAAGTAATTCTTTATTATAAAAGTAACAGTTTATATCCAGGATGATTAGTGAGAGTGGCCGATTAGAAGAATTATACATATAAACGGAGCGGATATTGTATAGTTACATAAAATAATAATTAGAGCAGACCAATTTTCGTTGGCACCGGTAATATGCGATAGAATAGGCACGCAACATAAGCTTGTTACCGATATAAGTATAGAAGTAGAGACATTTATTCTATCAGAAATAATTAAATATACATTAATATATACGAATATACATACAGTAATATGCATAAACACACGAAAAATAAGAGTAGTACAATTATAGCAGCGTTGTATGTACATATAAATAGAATGAAAAATGTATGAAATCTGTGATCGTGTGCACGACAGAGGAATTAAAAAAACACTAACCATTTTAAGCGTCTTACAAGGATAGGCAATATAAACTATTGTCGACTAATTTTCTTATTCAATAATACACACATAAACACATAGCTTATGTGTTCTTTACATTGCGTTGTATGTACCTATAAATAAAATGGAAAATTTATGAAATCAGTGATCGCGTGCACGACAGAGGGATTAAAAAACACTTACCATTTTAAGCGTCTTCCAAGGATCGACAATATAAACTCTTGTCGACTAATTTTGTTATTATTATGTTTCGAACTGCTTATGTTGTGACGAATCCGTCTGCCAGAGTAAAATGAGAAAATTTATATTTCTTTTATGTATATATTTTTCCGCATTTTCATTATACTTGTCTTGTTTATTTGATTTTTTTTTACTGACTTATTATTACCGTAGTTTGATTTTCTTTAATTTTATACTTAGGTCAATTTAGTTTCATTTTTTTTTTTGAATTTATTTTAATTACGAGCAACCGGTCATTTATTTTAATTTCCATTGTACAAGTTTATATGTGCCAGCGTAATGTGCGCGCGGCTATCTTCTCCCGCTAGTCTCTTTTATGGAGGGGACGAGCTAGGAAAAAGAGATTCCGAGAGTCAAGAATTATTATTATTAGAGTCTTCCGAACCGAATAAGTAACTAGATTCTTACCGTACCGTCTCATGTTTCTTTCCGACCGAACACTTAGTTTCTTTAAGTAATTTTGCCTTTGTTTTAAAGTATTATTTCAGTCATACCGTCTCCGTAAATCTATATTTGAAATTTTGCGAACCGAATGTGCTAACGATCGTTTAAGATTTTAATTTGAACATTTTTGATTTGAATTCTATATTATTTTATTTTATTTTATTTCATCGTTTCCCGTCAATTGTATTGGGCACGTCAAGATCGTTACGACGGTCGACCCCTTTCCGCGACTGGTAAACGCCATGTCGAGTGCGTCCCGTAAATACCTTGTTTGTTTTCACGACCAGCCAGAAGGCAGGCCGAAATTCAAGTCCTTAACCGTGAATTCTATTTTCAAGACCAGTTCATGGTTGCCGATCACGTTCATTTATAGCCGCCATTTTGTATCTTGTACACGACCAGCTACGGCTGAGTTGAAAGCACGACCCTTTCACAGGAGTCGAATCTCCCGTTTAAATATTCATATAGTTGCGTCTTACACGCCATCCCGAGTAAAATTTGTATCCCTGTTGACCAAATACCTTGACCGTGAATTTTATGAACATAGTTTAGTCGTAATGTGCACTTACCTGAATTTTATTCCGTCAAATGTCTTGATTAATATTAGCCGCTAATCTTACGTGAAGTTTCAACCGATCACATAGTTTGATTCACTATATTTTTTTTATGCGCGAACTGACAGACACATATAAGTTTCAAAACCGCACTTCTATCAATTATGTTGTAAATACATTCCGCAATCTCATGTTTTTTGTATGTAAATATATTATGCACATGTTAACGTTTTTGTTGTTGTAAAAAGCATCGTATTTCATTTTATGTTCAATATACGTATTTATTCGTTCACCCATTTGTTACAATTTTAATCCCCATGTATCCTGGACAAAAGAGCACCCGTGGGTTTATGTAATTTTCCCTAATTACTAGCGAATACAGATTTCACAAATTACCTTCCGAAAGTTCAAGTTTTCACTTCAAACAATCATTCTTCAAACAAACTATTATTTGACATCATGTAAATATTGAAGCCGATAAGGAAGTTGCCTGTGGTAAGTCACGATAACGGTGATGAAGCAAAGTTCCGTTTATCGTTACCAGATGTCACCAGCATTTTCCGAGCGACGTCCGACTTGATAAGAGATTTTACCCCACAAAAAGGTAATTGCCACCCCAGACCCAACGCTAGTAAAACAGTAAAACCGAAAGAAAATATTACAATGTGTTCTTTACAACGTGTTATTGAGCTTACATATGTATTGCATACTAAACATTTAATCTTTGAGCCATCGTATATTAAGACTGGGAAATTTATAATAAATTAATTCACTTCGTCTGACAACGGTCGTTTTCTCGATTTATGTGTCGATGATATTTTACTTACACTTGCATGCAGTCTAACCGGGTACCAAACACATACTCAGCATTCAATGCTTTCTATTAGTTCCGATGCAATACAATCATCCTCATATCGGCGCACATGGGGCGCACGGAAATTGGTCTGCTCTGATAATAATGAACGTATTTACTCATCATCGGTAAAATGATTCATTTTTAAGAAGAATCACTTCTGGAAAAAAGTAAATATGTGCTGCAAATATAACGTAGCCAAACATACACAATCTCAAAATAAAATGACCACTGACAACAAAGGTCGCACAAGTAACAGAATGAACTGCTATGCGGCGCTGGAATTTGAGACGCGGGCTATTCAAACGCGGCAGGTTGCCGGGGTTGCCGATTGTGTGCCGGCCATGGATCAACATCTGTTCGTTGTGTATAATCGGTGACGGCAACTGGTCGGTAATATCCAACAGATCGGGCGCTGGATTGTCGTAGCCAGAAGCGAACCATCAGTGCCGGGACAAAAGCAGCAGCTGGCCGTCACACTAATGTTAGCTGGGTACCATGATAGATGACTAATTATGTATATCAAAGGTAGAGACTATTGAGGAAGACTATTGGGCGCACCGAGAAATTATTCCGAAATGTAGGAATTTATGCGGGTTGATTTATACTTCGGTTCGGATTTTTTTTTAAACGATATCCAACTAAAATATATACTACAAGTATGCAAATGTTCTAATAAAAACATAAAATCTAGATCGACATGTAAAAGTGAAAAACAATAATATTCTAGAAAATTATTTTCTGTATTTTAAAATGCTATTTAGAAATAGGTGAATAGATACAAAAGTATAAAAATTAAATATAATATACAATAATAAATAATAAATTTTTTATATAACTTGTAGGGTAAGTTAATTTTCTTGAATTTACTCCAAACATGTATTTATAACAACTACTGCAGCAATAATGTTAAAGAAGTATCGTAACATCTTGTGGTAGTTGGACTACGTGCGAATAAATAGCTCTGTGAGATGTTATCAGCTAAAGTTTCTATTAGATGTACAAAGTATCGCAACAGGTAAGACATCTGTGTTAGAGAGAGAAGTACATTTTGCACCCAAAATGGTGGTTATAGCTAGTAATATCCATGTAGTATCGCTAGTAGACGTCATTGAGTTTCGTATGCTTGGTCAACGATGTATCACCTGCATAACATAACCTTACACCATAGATCACAAGATCACACACAACTGTTTCACTTTACGTCCAGTTTTTATGATACAACAGAAATGCCCGTCTTTACAGTGAAAATGCCATGTTTTTGCCAAGTTGATACTGACAAGAAGAATTAGAAGAAAAGCACACATTTCAGAATAGTAAACGAAGTGATTAAACAGCTTACTGGTGATAGTATATTACCTTTCATAAACATATAAAGTCGGATAACTGACAGGATTGAATACGATACGTTCCGGCAATGAAACCTTATGAAGTGACATAGGCTATCTGTATATAAGAGTTGCAAGAGAATCGCACGAAGGAGAAACGGAATTTCAATCAAGACCAATAACGTCCACAGTAAGAACAGTGTTTTACACAATTATTACATTCAGGAAATTAGCAGCAGGGCTGGGCGTATGTAAAATACAAATATTTAAAATACGTATTTGAAATACAAAGTACATTTTGTATTATATATTTGAAATACATTTTCCTATGTATTTTTTATTTTGCATTTTGCATTTTATATACATTTTCAAAGTAGTTCACGTATTTACAAATGCATAAAATACTTATTTACTATCGCAGCAAACAAAATTCAAATTTCGCGCAATTATTTTTAGTAACTTCAACTTAAGGATGTATCTTTCGGGTATTTCCGTGGTTGCTGTAACAAACTTGACGTTTCGCTGATCATACTGTCAGCTTCTTAAGAAGTTCTCTAAAGACTGCTCCTCGTTATATACCCAGTCGCTGTTCCACTCCAGTGATGCGTATCCGTTCCAGTCCGCTGAATCGTATTCGTTATCGTTCTCTGATCCGTGTCCGATGCTTCTCCTCGATTCGTGTTAGATGATCTCGGATGCGTCCTCGTTGGTCCTTGCTCCTTCGGGCTCTCCAGCGCTAATTTCCATACCTTACTCAATCTGTATCCGTCTTCTCGGTTGAAGTTGTTCCGATTCTTCATTATTTCCAGGGATTCTCTCACTATCCGTGGGTAGTAGTGATTGCTTTTGGCTAGTATCTTCACGTCATTGTAGTCGATTACGTGACTGCTTTCGGTGTGGTATTGTTCAGCTACTGCAGATTTTCCAGTATTTCCCTGTTCTTGACTGTACTGAACCTGACGTTGACGTTCTTCTTCTCCAGGGTTTTCTTCAGCCTGTCCGTGACTCCAGCAATATATGGCAGGTGTGCGTATCCTGCTGGCTTTAGTTCTGAGTCATCCTTCTGTTTCTTTTTGGCGCCGGCTAATCTCCGAATCTCCTGTGGTTTGTGGCCGTTCTTCTGGAGTGAGTCTTTCACATGTTGAATTTCCTCGGTTTTTTTGGTAGCATCACTAATCATTTCCGCTCTATGTAATAGTGTAGTGACCAGGGATCTTTTCTGTTGTGGATGATGATGTGAGGTTGCGTGTAGATATCGGTCCGTATGCGTCTTCTTGCAGTATACTCCATGTTCCAATTTTCCACTGTCGTTGCGTTTTACCAATACACCTAGAAAAGGTAAGCAGCCATTCTCTTCTAACTCCATCGTAATGTTGATGTTGGCATGTTGTCTGTTGATATGTTCCTTGAATGCGTGTAGATTGTCTATACCGTGAGGCCATATCACGAATGTGTCGTCTACGTAGCGGTACCAGCATTTCGGCTTCTTGTCACTAGAGCTGATGGAATGGAGATTTCTACGAGCAGAAAGACGGCGCAGCCATGGGATCACCGCTCTCATCAGTCATCGCTAATATTTTTATGGAAACCTTTGAAGAACAAGCCATCAGCTCTAGTGACAAGAAACCGAAATCCTGGTACCGCTACGTGGACGACACATTCGTGATATGGCCTCACGGTATGGACAATCTACACGCATTTAAGGAACATATCAACAGACAACATGCCAACATCAACATTACGATGGAGTTAGAAGAGAATGGCTGCTTACCTTTTCTGGATGTATTGGTAAAACGCAACGACAATGGAAAATTGGGACATGGAGTATACCGCAAGAAGACGCATACGGACCGATATCTACACGCAACCTCACATCATCATCCACAACAGAAAAGATCCCTGGTCACTACACTACTACGTAGAGCGGAAATGATTAGTGATGCTACCAACAAAACCGAGGAAATTCAACATGTGAAAGATGCACTCCAGAAGAACGGCTACAAACCACAGGAGATTCGGAGATTAGCCGGTGCCAAAAAGAAACAGAAGGACAGGCTGAAAAAAACCCTGGAGAAGAAGAACGTCAACGTCAGGTTCAGCACAGTTAAGAAAATAAAAGAACTGCTTCCATCCAACAAAGACTCCATACCGAGACTACAAGCTAAAGGCATCTACGAACTTCAATGCCAATGCGGGAAATCGTATATTAGACAAACCGGGCGTAGTATACAGTGCAGAGTGAAAGAGCATCGCAGAGATGTCGAACAGGGAAATACTGGAAAATCTGCAGTAGCTGAACACTACCACACCGGAAGCAGTCACGTAATCGACTACAATGACGTGAAGATACTAGCCAAAAGCAATCACTACTACTCACGGATAGTGACAGAATCCCTGGAAATAATAAAGAATCCGAACAACTTCAACCGAGAAGACGGATACAGATTGAGTAAGGTATGGAAATTAGCGCTGGAGAGCCCGAAGGAGCAAGGACCAACGAGGACGCATCCGAGATCATCTAACACGAATCGAGGAGAAGCATCGGACACGGATCAGAGAACGATACCGGACACGATTCAGCGGACTGGAACGGATACGCATCACTGGAGCGGAACAGCGACTGGGTATATAACGAGGAGCAGAAGACATCAACATCAGTCTTTAGAGAACTTCTGAAGAAGCTGACAGTATGATCAGCGAAACGTCAAGTTTGTTACAGCAACCACGGAAATACCATTCATCTTTATGGAACAGTGGCCGTGAAAGCCTACATTCGAACTTCAACATAAACGTATAAAACGAAGTTTTAATCTAAGACAAATTTGTAGGTCACTTCATGTTTCAGCGTTGAAGTTACTAAAAAAATGCGCGAAATTTGAAATTTTGTTTGCTGGGATACGTTGGCTGTCATGACGTCATCATAGTATATAGTTACTGAAAATAACAAGTTTTATAGCGCATTTATACGGTTAGTGCTTGGTGCAAACGTATTTGGCAAGCCAGCTATCCCTTCCTTTCCTAACTTCACTTTAAACTTTAATTGTTTGGCATGGTATCTGGATCCTCGTATCTTTATTTCGTTATTTAAATGAATTTATTGGAAATGGATAATCACATTAACAGTGTTCCCATTATTTCAAAGGGAAAATATTTTAAAATATTAAAATTTAATAAAGATAATGTAGCTGCAGTTTGCTTGAAGTACCAAACAAAAAATAAAAATACTATAATAATAATTGATGTATTCTGTATTTGGCATTTCAAATACTAAGAAAGAATGTATTTTGTGTTTGGTATTTCAAATACTAAAAAGGAGTGTATTTTGTATTTTATATTTCAAATACAATTGGAATGTATTTTGCCCAGCCCTGGAAATTAGTATATACTATTTACAGTATTTAAAATATAGACTAACATGAATAGTAATATCGGTCTCTAGTATCTATTCCAGAGTTCTTTTAAATCTATTTATATAAATTTATCATTTTCGGTTTGTAAAGGTAAAAGTTGTAACGGTTATACCGTTAGTTTTGAACCGTGCTGTATTTCATCGCAATAATTTTTGTACTTGCGGTATGAGTATCCGAGTTGACTTGGTAAGTTAAGTCAAATTAATTCCCTCTTCTCTCTCGGCGTTTGATCAGCTCCACTTCTCTTCTTCGGGGACATGCACGCCAATCCTGGTTTTGGTTAGTATCTTTTAAAATATCTTCCTCTTAATAATTATCTTTGTTAAATATAACTGAGAGTATATACACTAATGTTTTTTTAAATAGGATATTATCTACTAGGTCGTTTCTTGGATGTTTTTTGGTATAAATTAATTTAACCGTTTTTTCCTCTCGTGCGAAACAGTTTCTGGTTTTGTCATATTTATAGGTTAACTTTTCCACGAGGTCGGTTAATGATCGTTCCATACCTTTCAAAGAGTCCAGGACGCTTTATCTTTTAACATTGCCCGGAGAAAAGAGAGAGTGAGAGATAGAGAGAGGCTAGGCACGTATCCTGCGTCGCAGGGTTTCTTTTTTTTAGGAAATAAAGCAAGGTTAGGCCTTTAAATTTGTTTTTATTTCGATCAAAGTATCTGTAAAAATCAAATCTTGCATAAATTGTGTTAATTGGGTTATCTTTTAAAAACGTCGTAAAGATAAAGCATTGCATAAATACCAGCTGGTTTAAAATCACGTCAAGTTAAAATTTTAGTTTTTGCTCATGTTTTTTTGTGTCGTTTGCACTGTACTCACGAATATAATTTATTTATTTATAAGTATAAATTTATTTTCTATTGGACTTTCTTAAAAATATATATACATACATTCATAATGTTCGTTTCATCATTGTATTTTATTTAATTAGTTTAAATTATTCTGGTAAAGTGTTAAAGTTTTTTCTGAATTGTTAAAACTTAAACTACTTTTGTTGTAAAATTTCAAGGTTCTTTTTTTATATTGTAAATTGTAAATTGTTAAATATTCCAGTTTTTTAATATTTTTTGTAATAAACATTGTTATTAGTTAATTAGTGTTTCCTTTATTTTATTATCCCTCGGCACACCTACCTTGAGAGCTCATGTACTATTGGGGAATATGCACCCCTGTTGAATCTTTGCATATTGGCGCCCGGTATTTTAAGCCTCGTAACCCGCTGAGGTTTGGGTAATTAATTTTTTTTTAATTTAAAATCTGACAACGTTGTTATATTAAAGTGGCGAACCCAACGTTTGGGGCCTTTAGTTACCTTGGGATGCTAGTGTGAGCAGGGTGAAATAAATAAAGGAAAGTACAGTGCAAGCAGCTTCACTGATTTTTTCTATAATTGTTTGATTTTTGTGAATTCAAATTTTTTTGACCATGGACGTGAATTGTTTGAAATCCACAGAGGTGGAATATGAAATTAAGATTCGTGGGGTAGAACCAATGGGTGTTCTCGATCTTAAACGTAAAACTTTAAGGGGTCTATCAAATCAAGAACGCAAAAACCGTAGCTTTTTTCACGATTTCAAATCCATTTATTTTTACCGAAGATGAGAAACAGGTTAGGGAAAGTTTAGCTGATGTTAAACAAGATATTATCGAGGTCGTTGTTCCGGTTGTGACTAGCGCCCGTCAACGAATTTCTTCACGGTTAACTCATTTAGCTGGGCGTATTCATCGCATGAATGCGGAAAATGTCGATCAGCGAGGTATCGTTACCGCTCTTCTCGGTGAACTTCTCATTTTGGAAGCCGATTTCGCGGAGAAAGTCAAACCACCATCTTCTACCCTTCGCGACGCAGAAGCTTTTCAGTTTGGCATGGGAGGTCCTCAACTTTCCCCCATTTTGGCACATCAATCTACCTCTTCTGTCAAGTTCCCAAGAATCGGTAATTTCTTTTTGGAAAAAATTGAGTCTTTAAGGGTATTTGGGGAGTCTCGAAACATGATCTTTTTATTTCGGCTGGAGATCTCTTTAAAGCCCAAGCTTGGACTTGGTACAATACCAATAGAAGTAGGTTTTCGGATTGGGACGATTTGGTTCAGAAACTTTGTCAAGATTTTCTACCATATAATTACGACGACGACCTATTGGAGGAAATTAATCATAGAACTCAGGGTCAAGACGAAAAGTCTACATTGTTCATTTGCGCGATGGAAGGTCTTTACAATCGCTTGTCAAGAAAACCAGACGAACAAACCATAGTAAATGGAATTCGTCGGAATCTATTGCCGCAATACATCTCGCAGTTAGCTTTGCATGAAATTACCACCATTTCTCAACTAACTGGGTTAACAAAAAAACTAGAAGAGTCAAACTCTTGGTCAACACGCTATAAACCTCCTTCATCTCGTAAAAGTCAATTACTAGAACCTGATTTTAGCTTTTATCCAAATACTTCGTCCAAGCCAGTCTCCAGAAATATTAGTACTATCACCACAAGTTGTTGGAATTGTCATAAATCCGGCCATAATTATCAAAGTTGTCGTTTTCCTCGGCAGACGTTCTGTTACGGTTGTGGAGCTCAAAACACTATTAAGTCTAAATGTCAAAAGTGTTCAAAAAACTCCTCTTGAGGCGGCAAGTCACTGGACCCTGCCGCTTCAACTTCAAAAGATCCAGCCCCATTCCAGTTCAAAAAAGCCACAAACGCTTCCCAAACCAAGGGCAAGTCCAAAGGAAGACAATAAACTGGGAAAACTGGCTTCAGTCCGTCGAACGATTTTATAAGACCGGCTTTATCGACCACCATAGTTCCAAACCGATTTCGACTCCACCTACATTATCTAAACCTCGAACAAATTTCTTTCCGCGCTTTACCCCGTTAATTAGACTATCAAATGATTCATTGGTACCTTCGTCTTGTCCGATGTTTACCCAAAAAACCAAACGATAACCGTCCGTATCTTAGTGTGAGTATCTTGGGTCAAAATTTCCTTGCTTTAATAGATAGTGGAAGTTGTTCCAGTATCTTAGGCTCAGCTGGGTTACGTTTTTTAGATAATTGGAATGTACCTTTGAAAACTGATAGCAATTTGCAAGTAAGTACAGCAGATGGCTCAGTGCAGACATGTATATAGGGTATTTGGATTTACCAATTAGGGTAAATAATGTTGTAAGAGGCAGCTAAGTTGTTCAAATGTTTCCCTAGAAAGTAATGTTTTAGCCCTGTAGGCGGGGGCAGTGAGAATACTCCTAACGTAAGAACGCGCGTGCTGTAAGAGGCAGCTAAGATGTTCACATGTTTCCACAGAAACTCATGTTTTTAGCCCTGTAGGCGGGGTAGTCAGAATACTCCTAACGTAAGAACGCGCGTGCTGTAAGAGGCAGCTAAGATGTTCAAATGTTTCTCCAGAAACTCATGTTTTCAACCCTGTAGGCGGGGGCAGTGAGAATACTCCTAACGTAAGAACGCGCGTGCTGTAAGAGGCAGCTAAGATGTTCACATGTTTCCACAGAAACTCATGTTTTTAGCCCTGTAGGCGGGGTAGTCAGAATACTCCTAACGTAAGAACGCGCGTGCTGTAAGAGGCAGCTAAGATGTTCAAATGTTTCTCCAGAAACTCATGTTTTCAACCCTGTAGGCGGGGGCACTTAGAATTCCCGTAACGTACAAGCCGCGTGTCGTAAAAGGCGACTAAGACGCTCCATTTTCTTCCGCATTAACTTGCACTTCATTTTTTTTCCTGTAGGTCTCGAAATATCTCTCATGTTAAATCCATCAAAAATGGTTATCTTTGTTAATGTCAACATTTTTAACAAATAAATTGTGAGTCTCCGTGTAGTAATTTTCCTTACCTTAATTATTCCTTATAACCCTGTCATTTTTCGTGTTAGAAATGTAAATATGGTTGTCTGTGTTAAGTACATAGTCCTCTCATATGCCCATTTTCCCTCCGTGTAATAATACCTTTAGAAAAAATATATTCATCTGGGTAGGTTCATTCCCTGATGCGTGAGTTTTGAAGCGAGGGTTTCAATTGCCTTGACTGTGTTTTAATTTCGTCAACCAATATGAAAAAAGAGTTTATTTTCTTGAAAAACTGAGGAATTTACGTATACTGAATATTTTTGGGTATTTTTTAATGAATTGACATCTGTATTGGTTAATGAAGTATTTTTAATATCTGGTATTTTCTAACACAAACGCTACCGTCTTACTACACGTCTATATACCTAAGATCACGATCTTACATATCTATAACGTCTGGTCTATTTCTTTCTAGTGACATAAATACGACAATTTAAATTAATTTATCTAATATCGCAAAATTACCGAATACGAAAACAATATCTGTACATGTTCTGTCACTGAAGCTGGGTCCGTGGTATATCGCTCAAAATGACATTTACGTATCTTTTTAAAATACCGATTATGACTTTATCGATTATGACTTGTTTTAATTTTTAAATCCAAAGTTAGGATTAGCAATTAATTAGTGCGGATTTATTTACCTGGTGTTTTTCTTTGGGTTGTTATATCCCTGACTGTCTAATTTCTTAGAATGTATAATCAAGCTCTTATGTTTATATGAGCATATCTTTCAATTTCACATTCGAAATTAGTGGATTTTACCTTTCGTGAATTTTTATCTGTGATTCTATTAATGAATAGAATGTATCTTGGCGTGTGCCGATTCTTGCCTCGACAGTTCGAGGTGTTTGCTTTTTGAAGCAGTGTTGTATTTGGTTTCGGAAAGAGTTCGAACCGATTTATCTTTTCTTATCGTTTCCGTATGATGTTACGGGTCTGTGCTCATGTGAAGCATTTGTTTTCCAAGTTTGGAGTTTTGACTGATCAGAGTCAAGTTTTTTTTTCGAGTATAGCTCGAATATGTATCTATCGATTTTAACATATATCTACCGTTTTTACGAATTTCTACCGATTTTGACATACCCGATTTTGACAAAGTTGAAAAATATTTTTATTTTTAATTTTTACAACCTATGCCACCCGTTCGATAATGAACAAGTGTTTGCCAGGCATTAGGTTCGAGTTTGATGATTCTATATTTGACCGCCTGTATGATGCCAAAGGTGTATATGGACCAACATTGACCTTCGTGTTGTGTTCCATGCTCTGTTGGTAGGATGCGTTTGTCGAGCGTCGTGGAAGGCGAACGTTCAATTCTTTTGTTTCTTTGTTTCGGACTTTGATTGAGGATCTGTTTGTTTTTACTTTTTTTTGTTTTCGATTTTTAATTAGATTTGGTACAGCTATTCGTTTCTTCGTTGTGTGTTGTTCTATGACCTAATATACCGAGGGCATTGTTATTGTAAAACCGCAGTTATTAGTATCAACTTTTCCCCTGCTTCGTACCTATCTAATTAAATTCTTTTTAATACGTAATTCGTTACGCTACGACTCCCTTTATTCGTTTTATTAACTTAAATATTTGCAATCCTTGCATTAGCAAGTTTCAGATTTTAGAATTCTCTCAACCCTGTTGGTTTGCGTAAATTTGTTTTGGTAGAACATTTTAGTTTGGTTATGAATAAGTTTATGAGTTTGAGTTTGGAAAGTTTTCTTTCTTTATGGAATCTTTGAGTTTTCTTGATTATAGGATTATTTTATGATTTTGAGAACCACTGATAAACATTATTTTCCTGGAGCAAGGTTCCAATTTAGTTCTTTTCGAAAAACGTTATTGTTTAGTTTGGTTATTTGATCACACCAAGTTCTTCCTTGTATATAGTGGGTGATGCGTACTCCAGGGTTGAATTGAGATAACTTTTAGTTTCAAGACTAGCCTTGTTTTTTGTTTTTTTCAACAACAAAAAAATTTCCTGCGAAAATTTTCTACCGGGGAGAGGTAGGGTGTAACGGTTATACCGTTACTTTTGAACCGTGCTGTATTTCATCGCAATAATTTTTGTACTTGCGCTATGAGTATCGAGTTGACTTGGTAAGTTAGAAGTCAAATTAATTCCCTCTTCTCTCTCGGCGTTCGATCAGCTCCCTTTTCTTCGGGGACATGCACGCCAATCCTGGTTTTTGGTTGGTATCTTTTAAAATATCTTCCTCTTAATAATTATCTTTGTTAAATATAACTGAGAGTATATACACTAATGTTTTTTTAAATAGGATATTATCTACTAGGTCGTTTCTTGGATGTTTTGGTATAAATTAATTTAACCGTTTTTTCCTCTCGTGCGAAACAGTTTCTGGTTTTGTCATATTTATAGGTTAACTTTCCCGAGGTCAGTTAATGTCGTTCCATACCTTTCAAAAGTCCAGGACGCTTTATCTTTTAACATTGCCCGGAGAAAAAGAAGTGAGATAGAGCTAAGCACGTATCCTGCGTCGCAGGTTTCTTTTTAGGAAATAAAGCAAGGTTAGGCCTTTAAATTTGTTTTTATTTCGATTAAAGTATCTGTAAAAATCAAATCCTTGCATACATTGTGTTAATTGGGTTATCTTTTAAAAACGTCGTAAAGATAAAGCATTGCATAAATACCAGCTGGTTTAAAATCACGTCAAGTTAAAATTTTAGTTTTTGCTCATGTTTTTTTGGTGTCTTTTGCACTCTACTCACGAATATAATTTATTTATTTATAAGTATAAATTTATTTTCTATTGGACTTTCTTAAAAAATATATACATACATTCAGAATGTTCGTTTCATCATTGTATTTTATTTAATTAGTTTAAATTATTCTGGTAAAGTGTTGAAATTTTTCTGATTTGTTAAAACTTTACTACTTTTTTGTTGTAAAATTTCAAGGTTCTTTTTATATTGTAAATTGTTAAATGTTCCAGTTTTTAATATTTTTTGTAATAAACATTGTTATTAGTTAATTAGTGTTTCCTTTATTTTATTATCCCTCGTACACCTAGCTTGAGAGCTCATGGACTATTGGGGAATATGCACCCCTGTTGAATCTTTGCATATTGGCGCCCGGTTTTTTTAAGCCTCGTAACCCGCTGAGGTTGGGTAATTGTTTTAATTTAAAATCTGATAACGTTGTTGCTAAAGTACCATATTTTTCAAATCTTGAACTTGTATTGCAATTGTTGTGTAGCTGAGATACTTACTTGTTGTATAAGGTCTCCTCATTACCAATATACAATTACAGACCATTTTAAAAGATTTCATGCATTGTTGCGAAACCATAATAGCAGAAGGTCTTTCGGTTGAAGCTAATAATTTCACTAACAACCATATTTAAGGTGAACTTGTTGTTTCGCTATCAAAGTGATCTTCCCCTGCTACGGATATATCTTAGACACATATAATTGTAAAACCGCCAACTTCCATATAAGTAACATGGAGTTTATACACTGCTA
>CM043017.1:127339538-127386193 GCA_023690525.1 Holotrichia oblita | reverse complement strand
TCCGCACATAAGTACGGTATCTAAGTTTACTATAAAAAAGAAAATAAAAATTCACAATTCGCTCGTCCAATATTACAAGGTTCTAAGCAACATAATGTTCGCATTGAGAAAATCGAGTTTGAAAATTCTAAAGGTACGATTTTAAAAAGAACAACTTTTCTGATTGATTTATTTATGTCTTTTGGTTTCGATGTAAATAGAATGTTAACAAAAAAAAAGGAGAAATATTTACCAGGGGTTCTCACAATTGTTGCTAACAAAAAACAATATACAACTTTGCTACTTCTAAGAGAAAATATTTTTTTAGAAACGTGTGTCATACAACTTTGGAACTTTGAATCAAATAGAATCAAGAAAGGAAGTTTTATATTTGATTTCAAAAAAGCATTTTGAGAAGTCTATCTTGGAAAAAGGCACTTCCTTATAATTCATTTGTTACACCAGTGTGTAGAAAAACTCAATATAACAAAATGTTATGAATCACATACATGTTAAACAAGTGTGGGAATCCAAAATACAAAAGAAGAAAAAAGAGGAAGACCAAGACAAACATGGGATGGAATTATCGGAGAGATATTACAGAAGCGAGGGATGACATGGGCAGACGCAAAAGTACTAGCGAAAGATTAAAAGGAGGTGGCAAAATGTGTACACAAATCATCTTAAGTAATTAGTATATAATCTAAATAAGGTGAAATGTAATATACACCCTATACCATGTGGAAATTGGGTATTTGATAATATATATATGAATCACATACAACTTTGATATTCTGATGTATTATAATTTGGCGAAGTCCAAAAGTGTATGTTTTACCATAGGACTTTGTTTTTCGTTTAGTTCGACATCAATTTCGTACAAGGTTGTTATGGCAAATATGTGACGACAATAACATATATTTTCGTAATTTTGCTGTTTGTACTCGTTGTATTAGTGATATTTATACCAAACACGGTTCTATGTGTAGCCCAGACCACATATAACTTTGTAACAGTAAAGGGGCATTATTTTCACTTTTGTAACATACACCCAGGTAATATTGGGGGAGCGAATTGCCACTTTTGAAGGTAGCGTTCGATATGGATAGTAAGGACCAAACCAGATATATGATACAGAATTGGGGAAGCAAACCGTAGCACAGGCAAATATTTACTAGAATCATTTTGTCCTTTTGATAGCTTTGAAAACTATTTTTCCTATTAGTTGTCGTCCAACAACAATTCAACTAGTAATAATATGGAAAATACAAAATATGCTTTGGGTAGCTTGTTATATACCCATACGAAAGCTTATGACTACGAGATTACTAATATTCGAGAGTCTAGCATTTTCCTAAAAAAAAAAAAAAAACACCAATAATTCGAAAACGGTTTAATTTAGACATAACATATTTCAGTCGTTTCCTAATACTCTTTTTATGGTAAACTCAGATATGTAACACTGTACATACATGTGAATGTCTCACTAGAGAAACCGTAATTGCGACGAAATAAGGTTTTATGAAACACTCACTGCATGATTTTAAAATATGCGCCTATAAAAAAAATTGTCTTAAAAATTAATATTTATTACAGAGCTCTTATCTGTCCCCACGGCAGTGACGCACCATGAAGACAACTGTAATAGTGGCATTTAATTCATTTATTAGAAAAACCTTGAACGCTAGTTATAATTGCGTATTTGGTCTTAGTGACGTCTGTAAAAAAAAACAAAATACTCACTATTAAAGTATAAGAATTACAACATCCGATTCTTAACCACTTTATAGAACAATTTCCTCAAGTTTATTTCGTAAGACAATCTTTTTACTGTTATCTTTGACAGTTCCTTTCAGTCCTAAATGCGAATTACGAAGATGAGAATTTGTATTTACGTTTAGTATTATCATTTTTTTGGGCGATGAAAACTGAGACACCACTATCCGCTTGCTGTATAATAAGTGTGGCGCTCTTTTTAACATAAAAAAATGTGTGCAATTTCGAGCATCAGAATTTTTCACATAATTAATAGTTATGCAACCACTACGCGCATATTGTGTATATTCAGTTATACAGGGTCGGGCAAAAAGAGCGGAACAGCGAATTTATGGTTTAACTAGCACTTTTTCGAACATTTAACCTAAATTAAAGTTTTTGTATATTTTATGTATTATGTATTGGTGTTTGCAAATTTTCCGTTTTTGTCACATTTTTGGAGGTATGATGTCACCGGATAGTATTTTAAATGAATCAGCCTGTACTTATACTTTTTTAGAGTAGATATTTTTCCTGAATTCACTAATACCAGGTTTAGTGGGTCTCTGACTTACGGTTTCATAAGAAAAAATAAAATAAAAAATATTTATTTAATAAAAAACGAACGACAATAATGAAAATTCTATTCATTAAAGCATTAACAAATGATTATGAAATTAATTTCTCGCTTAAAGGTGACATTAACTTTTAACGCAGCATTAACTTTTATTATGATATCGGCCCTAAGTAATTATCGCAAGAGGTATACCAAAAACTTTTTATCTACAATATTTTTTAGTGAGTTCTGTCAAAGTAAAAACGTATGTACATTCGAATAACACTATTACATTATCACATTTGATTTTACAAATTATTTGACATTAATACCTTATTAGTCATGTCTCAACTAAGTGAACGTGAAAGAATTATTTTATTGATGATTGTTGGTTTTGGAGATAGAAAGATATCTTTACAAGAAGCCGCAGATTTATTTAATGCTACATATCCTGACAGAATTTCTCCAATTGCAAAGTCAACAGCGTCTCGGTATTTACAGAAATTTAACGAAACTAGCAGTGTAAAAAATATTCGCGGTAATGGACGAAAGGGGACAGCTACAAATGAAGATAATGAACTTTATGTAATTCTAAGTGTACACGAACAACCTAAAAATTCAATATCAAAACTTGCAATAAATAACGATATTAGTGAGAGATCTGTAAGAAGGATACTTAAAAGAAATAGATTTCATCCTTATAAAGTGCAATTACACCAAACATTAAATGAAGATGATCCTGATAAACGAATGCAGTTTTGCGAAGACATCATAAATTTAAATGTTATGAATAATATGTTTATGAATCATATTGTGTTTTCCTTGCCTAAACGCATTTGTAAATCGACACACAATTTCAATAAAAAGTGAACGTGTGGTACGGAATAGTTAGAGGAAATACAATTGAACCTTTTTTTATAGAAGAAACATTAAATGGTGATCGATATTTACAACTTCTACGCGATCAAATAGTTCCAGAATTAATTCGTTTGTTTCCCAATCGTATTAATCAGCTACAGTTATCAGAAGAAATTTGGTTTGGAACACAGTATTTCTGCAGAGATGGGCGGGCCGAAAAGGCTATATTGAGTGGCCGCCGAGGTCACCGGATTTGTCTCCCCGGGATTTTTTCTGTGGGGTCATTTGAAGTCGATAGTTTATAAGGATTTACCTCAAGCTCTGCAAGAACTAAAAGATTGAATCAGAGTGGCGGTACAAAATAGTATAACGCCTGAAATGATACAAAATTCATTTGTTGACAGATTAGGATACTGTCAGGCAGCCGATGGTTTTCAGTTTGAACACCTATTGTAAATAAATGTACGTAGAATTTTCAGTTATTGTCGTTCGTTTTTTATTAAAGAAATATTTAGGTGCCATTGCGTTTTATTTTTTTCTTATGAAACCAACATCATATTAAGGACAATTTCTTAAATTCACTACCTCTCTATCATCTATAAAAAATTTGTCTCTGAGTTTTTATTATATTCAAACATTTTTGCTTTGGATTGCTACAATTTTGGAGAAACCACTGAAGTTTTAAATAATCATTTTTAATCTCTTTAATCCAAGTACTGAAACAATAGCGTTAAAAATAAACAGCGGAATTTTCATTACGTTCAAGAACCCTTGATTTCACTAAAGTGTTCTAATTTTTAAAAATCAATCACCCTTTTAGATTGAAAAAGTTGGAAAATTGAAAAGGAAGAAAACACGACCTCCGCCGCTCAATCTCGAAGCACTCTAATGTAAATACGTCAGGCAAGCGAAGTGATGTCATCCGCAATAATTACAGTCCAGTTCTCGTTCATCGAGTGTCCAATTCGCCGCGCAGCAGTAGGCAAATTACGCTACAGAGGGCGCTCCACTAACGCAATCTCTCGCAGTCTATAACAGTTTCGGTTCAGCGTCCTTTTGCGCGTCAGAAGATCGTTTCCGGCGGATATCGAACCGAGATCACGTGATGCGACAACCTCTTAATATATAGCTGTATATGTCGTTTTCGTCTTTTTCGTCAGCATCGTAGATGTCGTTTCGCCTCCGCCCAGACATGAAAGGAACTAATTTAAAATTACCACTACAGGAATGCTGTATATAGTAGCTTCATATTATACATCAATTGCTGTTATTTATCTACAATATATACAATAAACCGTACCATCATTGATTGTATCATCAAAAACTAAATAAAACACCATGTAAGAGAGCAAGGGCGATCTCTACTCAAAACTGTAGGGAAGTAATCATCAGTAGACGCAGTTAATGAAATACAAAACCCATAAATCGTTGCAAACAATTAATTACTCAGAACCAAATGTTTAAAATGGGCTTTGAGGAATGGAGAACTGAAGTGGTATTTTGGATCGGTTAATCAATATTCGTAACTTTCTGTTTAATATAGAGCAATTACTTCACTTGGGAGATTATTGAGCTGTTGTGGGTGGAACAAAATTGAACACCCACCAGTATCGCTTGCTGATGTGTGTAAGTAACATGGGCTGCAGGAATTTTTGAACATTCATTGTCGGTATAAACGATATTTATTTTTTAGTTTTAAATTTTTGAGCGATAGTGAACTTTTTTTTCAAAGTCTGAAAGAAGATTTTCCAAAAATGATTAAATGATATAGTACTGCTTCAGGCCACGTTCTCTAAGAGTATAACAGGTCACGGCAATAGATTGCAGAAGAGTTTGACTTATGGCAATATTCAACATTATTTATCAAGCATACAACAACCACTTCAATAATACTTTTAGACTAACACACTCTTTTGGTACGCTATGTATATTCATTGAATTCGCATACAATTTGTCGAGGAACGCAGTCGACTAATAAATCTAAAATTAGCGCCAGCTAAAATTATACATTCTGCTCGCAGAATCCGAGCGAGCGCCTAAGAGGGAATACGAATAATGTAAATCTAATAGAAAGGATGATGCTTTTATGCGAATGACGAAGAATTCGTTTTTAGGGTATAAATGAAGTTCGGTCGAAACGAAAATGTTGATTATAGATGTATACGACGAGATATACACCTCCAACGTACTAATAGCAATTAACGAGGGTATTTTGAGCCTAATTGAAGATTACTTATGCTAATTGAAGGTATGAAAAGATACATGCGTAATTACTGACGCAATGAACGTTTATATTTAGAAAGGCAAAAAGTACTTCAAAATATATATAATTAATGTCGTTAAATGTAAATTATCAATTATATAGTGAAATGGATATGTTTAGATAATTTTCAAAGAAACTTCTATTTAAATTATAAACGTCGAAATCCTTACGTTTTTGTTGCCAATGGTAACCATGAAAGCAGGGGCATTTGATGTTATCGAAATACCTACGCATTTTTTAATGATTGGAATTAAATTATATAAGATATAATGCAGATATTATGGTCATGGTACTGAAGTCAATTTTGGTATTTTACAATCCACAACTTCGAAACTGTCAGATAAGGAAACAAAATGTTGGTATTTTTGTGGAACGAAGTTCTTTTGTTTCGACAATAATAAAACGAGAGCTGAATTTTTGTATGCACTCGTCAATGCTTGTAATTTTCGTTAGCGTAATCGACACAACTAAACAGTATATACAAAACAAATTATTTGAAAAGCTCTAGCGAAACTTGTTTAGGCGTGGTGTGATTCGTCCACTCAAGAAGCGATAAGTTCGCGTTGTAGTTCTAATGTAGCTAAATTAGCTTTTAATACTACAAAAGCGTCAAAAGTTGTACAAGATTGAAATATAGTTCTTCGACTAAATCACGTAAACTTTGCTGAACTTCCATGAAACCACATCAGAAACCTTATACGGTGCGGTGAGTGATGAAACATTTTTCGACGCTCTTAATATGTACCGATATCTGCGAGTAATATTTGGTGGAGAGAACAACCCAACCATGTTATGACAGCTTTTTTTGCATTAGTGACAGTAGAACTCAAGCTTAAAAATTTATTCAATCATTATTCTATTCTACAACTCCTAATTGACTAAAAAACTGATCTAGATCATGGAGGTCACATACGGATAATGACTTAGTTTGAATTAAATAACTTAGTAGACACAAACATATTGTTGATTCTTATAGTATGATCAATGATTTGGATTAAATTTTTCGAGATTTCTTTTTTGGAGATTATTCATAGAGTTGTTAAAGACTAGCCTGACAGCAGTGTTGTTACATAATGGAACCCCATCATTCCAATAAGATGTAGTATTTTCATGAAGGAAACCTAGGAAAATCGGCAAATTTTATTACAGAAAAAGACAATGTACAGCATCAACCTTTGGTTAAAAAAAGAACATAATATCACGTGTGCACGTACAGCTGTGCTTCATGATAAACTTTGTAAAATGGCAGAAGGAATACCAAAACAAGATGTATTTGTTTTCAGTTACGAGAAATAGTAAATGATTAACCAATGAAACCCAATTAACAGCGAGGGAAAAACCTGCATGAGTATCTGGTGTAAGTTTTTATCAATTTCTTTGAAAACCATAGATAACCAAAAATTACAAAACTTTAGTAATGGATATGTTGTAAGCATTTCACTGTGCTGGCTGTAATATGCCTGTTACAGTGCACATTCCACATTCTCACTTGATGTTTTGTCTACAAAATATGGGCGACATGAATGATAAGTACGGCAGGCGCCAAAATAAAAGTCGGAAAATTGTTGATCAATGTAATTAACATATTAAATATTCCGTATGTAGGTAAGTTCCTCTTTTGTTAATTTATATTTTCAAGTGCGCTAATACTTTATTGACCATATTTTCAATACATGTGTAATAAATAAAACTAGAAATAATTATTTGTATGGGTATGTTATGTTATTTAACTGGCTCACCATGGGTTCGAGTACTGTGACGGCGGCTACCTATTAATTATACTAGCCGACAATTTTAAACTTTTTCTGAATAACTGTTGTAAAAATGGGATATAGTTCTTACAGTCTGTAACTGAAAGCATAACCAAAAACCAATTTTTTATATAGTTATAATCATATACTCCGCTAGTAGATAAATAATAATATTTCTTAAACGACAGACTCCGTATATTTAACACAAGATTTTATTGGTGTAATTCTTGCAATATCTCAGTGGCAGAAGTATCTGTCGAGAAATGTTCTACAATCGGTAAACGTCAAATGTAATAGAAGAAGCACAAAGCAAGAATTTAATACAACAGTAAGCATTAAATATTCATCTCAAACGCATCGACTGTACTATAAATAGTAATTATTGAACGACAACAAAGAGGTCGTTGTAATGGTCAAACTAACGAGAAACGAGAATGCGTTTTAATTTGTATACGATAACATGAGACAAACAAAACGTGATCGACATCAATGCACGCCGTCAATAATTTTAATCGATATGTTCGACTAAACGCAAAATAGTTAATTAATAATTTAATTGTAAAAGGAAATATACAAAAAGCGATGGCTATCGACTAGAAAATACAAATTTAACCTTACCTTATCGTAGATGAATAAAAATAACATGAAAATAAGCGGTAGGACTTACCTGAAAATAAGAAAAGAACCGTTAGCCGTAAATATAATTTAGGCAAATTAGTACGTTTGATAAAAAATAAATAAAATTTTAACTAAATCCTATATATACACATTATTTAAAACAAAGGTAGAAAAAACATTATACAAACTTTGTAGCAAAAAATATCCTGTTTCATTTTGACAGGGATGTTTATTTAAGCGCCATGAGTCACGCGATGAGATTTAACAACTTTCTTTTATGAGTATAATCCAAATTCTTTTAGAAGTTAGAGTTTGTTTCAAACTCAAGTATACTTATGTAAGATATCTCCAAAGAAAATTAATAGAAGTACTAAGAGTATTATTTTGTTTATCATAGCTGACACGTTTAGATTATAACAGAGACATTTTTTGGGAAATGCGTTAGGATCATAGATCATTTTAAACCTAGTTTAAATTTGACACTACAAATTTATTGTAACGTTAAAGTAAAAACTCTCAGCCGTGAGTCAATCCCAATGAAATCAACCATCCGCCTTGTGAATTATTTTGTAATTGTAAATGTGGAAATAAAATTATCTCTTATTGAAACATCACACAATAACTGAAGGATTTAATGGCGAATAGATGATTTTTTGCTATTATTTCGCATATTAAAACAAACATTGTACCTACTCCTAAGTACAGGGCATTGACTGTGTGAATTATCTTAACCACATCCTGGGGAAAAATATAAAGTAACATTAGACAGGCAATTAGGGCATTTTAATTTAATGTATTGAATGACAAGATACCAATGCAGCAATAAACATTGAAACTAATTTGAGACTTAGAGCTAGATATCCAGGTACAGCCAGTCGGTAAATACCATACCTATATCTATCTATTTACACAATATAAAAAGCTTTGCTCGACTGAAATATCAACGCCCAGCCGAAACCGCTACGGGTAGAAATTTGAAAATTGCAGAAAATTATTTTAAATTAGGCCTCATTTAAGAAATTTTCGAATTTTTTTCGAAATTTCAAAACGGTGGAAAAGTTTGTATCGAAATATCGTTTTTATGGTTAAATTTACTTGAAGCTTGGCACTACTACACTCTGGCACAATTCATTTTTTGAAAATCAATCCCTAATGGGGTAAAATGGAGTGAGGGACGCTGAAAGGGGATGATAAAATTTGTGCAGTAAAAATATTTTTATTACTTAAAACTTGGTAAGAATGTTGTTTATCACAATTAGTGAAATACGTATTTCGGTGTTTTGGAAATTCAACTTCTAAGTGTGTGAAAGGGGATGACAAAGTTTGTATAGCAAAATATCTAATATGTATATAAAAAATATAAACAACTGTACATGTTCAAGAAAATTATACAGGGCAGAAAACTACGACATTCATTTAAGTTAATTAAATATCTTTACTAACACAGTGGCTGGATTTAGAGGTGGTGTACATGATAGCAGGGTAAGCACATTTTAATAAGGTGTTGTATTCATCTATTCATCTTGGAAATTTATAGCAAATATTTTTATAAAAATAAAGATCTGGTAGGTGATTCAGAATATGCATTATGAATTGGTTAATGGTGCTAGATGGATGATTCTACCAGAAGCGTCAGCTTTCTTTCAGCTGCGTGATTTCGCAATAGCCAAAAATATGATTCTTTAAGAAATATAAACTTTTTATTTATTATGTCGTATTAATTTATGTCGTTGAGATAGCTATGTTTGTGTTGATATGTTCAGTTATATGAGATGTGTTATTTTGTCAAGAACTTGACATAAACATTGCTATCTAAACCCAAATAAAAATTTAATATTTTTTTGAAGTGTTCTAGAAACCAGAAGATTCTGACAGGATCATCCATATAAGTGATTATCAACTGGTTAATTGCAACTTTATCGTCGATAAGAATATTTTTATGGAATTTAGCAAAATTTGATTAATATAGAAGTTTAACATAACGAGGGTAGTTGTTGAATAAACCTTCGATATTTTAAAATCCCAATGGGGAAGGATGAAATATATAAATGTAAATAGCCTTGAAAAGATATGATTTTTCGATGTTAGTATTATGTTTTCAATAACACATCTATACGAGCGAATTCAACGTATCAAGTTTGTACAATAAACGGGGGAGGACGTAATGTCACAAATGCAGCGTTCGATGTTCAATCTTAATGCATTAAGATTTTATTGTCTGTTTGTATAAGTCATAAATTTGAAATAACCTCACAAAAAGTAATGTAATCACAACTGCTTGGAGACCAGTTAACAGTTACATTCCTTGAAATTATCCTTTCAGCAAAGTTTTTTGCAATACGTCAATAATGACGTGGAACATAGGACACCGTCTTGCTGAAGCCACATATCCTGAAAATCGAGTTCATCTCAAATTCGCCACAAAAAATCTCTTAACATCAGTCAATATCGCTGGATCTCCGCTCCATCTTAATGTATAATGAAAAAACCAAAATGTCCGGTGATGCCACCATGACATAAACCACACCGTACAGTTAGCCTGTGCGTATGTAAACGATTCTCTTCAATTTGTTGTAGATTGATTTTTCAGCAAAAAAGATCATTTTTTTACCCAAAATTATAATCCCTTTCAAATTGCTCCAAAATCCAAACAGTAAATAAATTCTCGGCACTAATGACGATCCAATTGCTTAAGTTCTTGAGTCGACGCAATCGTTGTGACCTCAAGTGTTTTCGGAAAATACATCACGACCAGAAAACGATAAATTTGAAACCTCTCCAACGCTAGCTCTTACAGTAGCAATTTTTTATACACTTCTTGCATGTCGATGTCTTGTTGGTATTTTTACACACTGAAAAGTAAAATTTCTTTCAATTTTTTCAACGATTCAACGAACAGCAAGTAAAGAAGGACGATTAGTGACAGGTGTACACTAATTGTAGAAGTATAACACTCAATACAGTACTAATGCTTATTTGCAAAGTAACCATTCTATCATCGAAAATATTAAATAATATCAATTGTATCAAACTAATTTCAGCAATAAAAGGATCAGTTTGAAAATAAGTTAACCCAAAGCAGTTAATCAGCTGCTAATTTATCTTCTCTACTGTACAAATCTGTTGCAAAACCGGCTAAAAAGAATAATTTCCGGAACAATTTATTGTCTTTGCGTATCATTCATTGAAATTTAAATTTGTTGCGAGATGCTTTATTAAAAATGACTGGGCAAGGTAAGATAGTGTTTTGAAAACTGCCACGTGGCTAAACCACGTGATAATTTGAAATATCTCAATTTTTCTTTCGTCTAGACGATAAAAATGTAGGGAGCTTATGTATATGCCTAACAAGATACATTTATTTCACATAAAATTATATATAAAACATACATCTTCCGAGTCGCTCCAAAAAAATTGCTATAAAAATGTTGAAAAGATATTGGACTAGACCATAATTTATATAAAATTTTCTTTTGACACACTAGAATTTACAGGAATATATTATATTTTTCTTTCTAATATTCATTTTTTAAATCGTACTTTTTATAAAATTACTTATTTAAAATGTTAGTATGTATTTTATTTGCCAAGGTTGAAAATACTAAATTTTATTTGGGTGACGATATTATATAAACACCGAAGCTAGTTAATTTTGTCGTTATGTATAGTGAAGAACAGTACAGGAACTTTGAGAACATCATCTTAGATTCTGGTCACAATGGTTACATTTTCAAACGAAAAACCATTGAATAAAATTTAAAAAAAATTTCAATGAAAGAAAAGCCTTGATTTTAAGAACTTAATTTTTACTTTTCTTTTATTACAGTTTAGTATTTCTAGTTTTCTATGCGAATAAATTTTATACTTGTCAATGTAAATTACCTTGTTAGTTTGAATACGGTTCGTTAGTCTAACTTCATATTAGTGTTTGATGTGTAACTATCCCATAAATATGCCCCTCACAGTCTTACAAACAGAACGAACATAGTAATAAGTAATGATTCATATGTGTATAAAATAAAGTTTCATTGGCGTATAATCACTGCTGCATTACTAATGGTTTAAAAGGCACTTAAGATACGAATTGATGTTATGTCAGTGTGGGTATCGAAAGCAAAACTATGCGTGAAGAGAATTATCAATAAATTAGCTAGCTTATGAAACAAAGTCTGAAACTCTGTAGTGTACAAAAACAAAGAGAATAATAAAATAAAATGTCAACATTAAAAAAATAAACTCTTCCCATTTCTCCTTAATAATTACATGAAAATCTTCAATGCCAATTCAAAAATCTTCCCACTTTTATCAGACGTCATTAACAGAAAATCTGCTTCCAACCGTATAAATTTATCCCGATCCAATTTTCTAGAAGCTTTTTAATCCGATACTGCAAACTTCAGCAGAACTCTAATGGGGATTTTCGGTATTAGCGCGCAAGTTCCATTGGAATTCTATAGTTCATTCGATTTCTTTGTCACAGATTATGAGATTGAAAATGTAATCGATTGTTGTGATATGGGCGCTCTTGTTACACATCTTATCTAAATTAAAACAAATTTATTTCTATATTCGCTAGATAGAAAAATAATCATTTCAAGATCTGTCAATTAAATTTTATTTTAATGAACGTTCGTAGATTCTAACAATTATTTCCTAGTGCTGTAAATTACCCGAGTAAACGTAATAAAACAGTAACATTTTCATAATTGGAATTTAAAACAACAGCGCTTGTACTTGACATTAGTAATTGGCGCTTTTTTACATAGGTATCTATCTCATTCATTCACCATCAATTATCTCTTTCTTACTGTTGTTTTTCACGTTATAAAGCACGTTAGCATCGTTATAATGTTGTTTTCACGAAATGGATTACCGCCTCAAGCTTGATGTTTACAATCCGCTACTCCAACTAAGTTATCTTTCGTAGCGCTTCGATTGTGTTCTTCCTCCAGCGTCGAACCGGCTGAACACCGAGGAAAACATGTTGCGGTTATGCTTTGGATGTTTCCTGAATGACAGTTAATTGCTGCCCATCTCCGCCTCAAAAACATAGAAGATTAACTACTTTTCTTCGAATTAGTTACGCTATTACGTTAAAGTAGAAGGTTAAATTTGAACCAGACAGATTTTGGTTGTTGATTATACGAGAATATATATCATAAATTCTTTTAATGAATATGTAAGTACATACATACCTTACTAGCTTACAGTTTAAAGAAATTTAAATGTTATTAAAATATGTAAGGCTTTTAAAACAAACCTATCAAAAGGAGTTGAAAATATTTACAATATATCAGATAGTAAACATGTGTTTCATACGGCAGTATATTGCGTCACAAAGGCAAAAAGTACACTTTAGCAGCCCTCTACATGCTCCCAAAAAACGTCAAGTCATCAATTGAGTACCAAATATGAGCGAAAATAACAGACGTGGTAGAGGAAAAATATTTTGACTGCATGCAAGTTTACAGGATACTGTCCTATCTTTGACAAATTCTGCAAATCCACATATTAAATACTATGTAATCAATAAGTTCGTTGAAGGGATTTATGATCGTTAAACATCTTCTAGCAAGTTGCAGATTGAGTTGATAAAGTGCCTAGTGCGATGGCCTGGTACCAGATATTTTCTGAATTCAAACGATCTCTGTAGGTTTCAACAAAAAGCACTAGTTGATATCAAATTTTCTTTAAAACTTTGACGGGTAAGAATGCGCTACTATCTATCAATACGAAAAAGAGCTCATACCGTGTGCTTTCAAAATAAGTGTTGTAAAATTATACAGGCTCTTTCACATCTACTACATCAACTAATGTCGATAAGAATTGGAGACGAAGCTGCGTCGTTAATATTATATTTTAAGTAGGAGCAGTATTATAAAAAGGAAAAGGTAACCTGTACACATAGTGAGAGATCTAAAAACTCTCTTCGTTTGAATTATTCCAACAACATGCAACCACTGTGGGTTACGCAACATTAAGTTTGCAAAAGTATGCGAGTAACTTTTATTACATTACGGGGGCAAACTCATCAATTTCGAAGTAAAATAAAAGCCGCGTTTACTTTTCTATAGAATCGAAATCAAAACATAACCTACTAAATAATGTACGTCCGAAACGGCTTCCTCCGCCGTTGGAAATGTAAATGACGGATGAATAATTCACGAAATCCGTTTCAATTCGGCCTCGAAATAAAATTTCGGCTAGCCCGCAGATGTGTAACGCATACGATTAATTTAGTGCTATATTTCCCTAGAGCAGTGTAGAACCACATCGTAACGATGTTATTAAATATTATTGGATGGCTTGGTTTGAATTCCAGTTTATATTTAAACGTCCACATATACATAATGATATGAAATTTTGTAAAGAGCGAACGCGAAACCACTCCAACTTTATGAGCCCAATCATTTTAAAAATCAATCTCGACTTAGTAGAATGTGCTTATGTGGTTACCTTCTAATACCTACTACTCCCAAATGCAGTATAGAATAGAGCTTCGCAAATTCGCTTTGAGTATACATAATCCTCGCGGAATTTTTTGAAGTGACCAATTATTTTGATTAATTTAATCGCATGGATTTTTGTGAATAAATCATCATTTCGTTTTATTTACTCGTATTCGTATCAGTGTTTATTTCAGAATCTTGATCGGTATAAATTCTAGAAGTGGAAATTCTCTTTTATTTCTTAGTTTCAACTTCTATAATTTCGTACGTAGCGTGCCCTATCCTTTTTTGATTTGATATGGCTCAATAAATGGCAATGACAGTTTTGCGTATTGGTCTTCCTATAGGCATCTTACTCAGACGTATTTTCTGTCCTACTTTAGATTCCACATTCTTTTCGAGTTCCTTTTCTCTGCATGCTTCTTCCAATATCTCCAAGTGTTTTTTAACCTCTTGTATTTTCTCTACTCGCTTATTATTCTCCTTTATATGCGGTTGATGAGAATGTGTTATTTCCTTGGCTTTACCATTGTTTTCTTTTTATCAAGTTTCTGTTGCGTGCTTTCGCAATACGTAGCCTTACAAGCTTAGTAAAGATATTTAGAAGTACAACAATGTGCTGGTTGCCCTCACCTATGTCAATTAAATTTCCAATATAATCAACTACAGTCACACGTAATAGTTGATCTGCTCGAATGCCTTCCATGTTGGTTTCGATTTGTATTTTTTGCTGTTTGATAAGTTAACACATAAATCTATTGTCCCTTTTATTCATTTTAATTCCTTCAAGACTTACCACATAATCTAGAAAAACGTCGAGAAATGCCACAATATAAAAACAAAAAAAAAAGAAATGCTGATAATAGGCGCTCATGGTATATTGTTGGAATTCACACTGCGAATAAATGCAATGCAGATCTTGCATTCCTAGTTGTACTGACGAGACCTAGAAGGTCGAAACCACTTGGTCTGCTTCTAATGCTTGATCTATTTTCATTACATTCATTCGCAGGGTGAATTCTAATAATATACCGTGAGCGCCTTTTTGGTTTACATATTCTAGAAATTTTGCCTTCTTCTTAAAAGACTTAATTTTAAATCTGCTTTTTCAAGCTCATACAAAATCATTTGGATACGTCGTCAATATATGTCAAGTAAAAATTGCCAAAGTTGCACTCGAATTTTGTTAGTCCAGATCCAAATTCTGACGCGAAAAATTGTTTCGCCCTTGTACGTAAATCCAACACATAAATAGTAATGGAAAAATTTCACCAGTTAAGCAAGATGATTTCTTTTTAAAATGTAAGAGACTTTGCCTGGCTGCTGCGTTTGAAATTCTGTTTGTTTCTTAAACAATAAACAATTATAATGAATACGTCATAGTATTGTCTCCTCTATATTTTTGTTTGATGTCTGCTGTAACTACTAGATCGTCGGCATGGAGTGAAATAAAAGCGCTAGTTTATTATATCTTAGTAATTTTTGATTGATTTCTAGCTTTGGTTTTTGAAATTTTCAATTTTATTTACTTATTTGTAACTCAGCCTAAAACTTACTCCTTTCCTAATCCAATAATAAATTTATGGTACTAATAAATATAAAATTGGGGTAAATCATGCGGCATAACGAAGAAATTAAACGTATGCCTCGATTAAAAATAAAATTGCATTGCAAATGAAGCCATAATTTAAATATTTATAGGTTTACTGGCGCAATAAAATTTAAAATTTGTTTATCTCTGCGTACTAGAATTTAGTGCATGTTTGTTATTAATTTTTTAAGATAAAATTACGCGATAAACAGACGTCTTACATTTCCAGAAAAAAAAAAACACGAAATCTTATGACCGAACCTTGGAAAGTGGCCAAAAATCGAAAAGGTTTTTGACTTATCCTTGTGTTTAGTTTAAGTAATCTTCGTAATAAATTATTCAAAGCGAAAAAACGTGCTTTCAATATAAAATTTTAAATTGAATTGGCGAATAAAAAATATATGTAGTATGTATGTATGTATACACATTTGTATGAAATATAAATTTTCATTTAGTTGTTTTCCGCAGGAAATAGTTCGGTGCTTTTATGCCTGTTTATTTTTATGTTACTAATTAAATTTCACTGAATTTTAATGAAATAATAATAATAATATGTGCATGTTTCTCCAACCGTGAAAGCTATTAAATGGAATGAACAATGTATGGCGTTATTGTATACAGGTTGATTAAAAACAAAAACAATTGCCAGAAGAAGAAATCCATAAAAGAGTATAAAGAAGTTTGATTGTAACCTTCCTTACCCAATGTAGCCAACAATTGAAATACTTAAATAACATCTCTCACAATTACACTAGCCGACAATTTTAAACTTTTTCTGAATAACTGTTATATATATAAAAGTTCTTACAGTCTTTAACTGAAAGCATAATCAAAAATCAAATTGGTGACCTATGAATGTTATGCATACATAGGGTTATTTCTTCCTTTTAAAATGCCTGTTGCCTTCTCTAATAAGAAACCAGCAACGATCTCCTATTATGACGGGATTCCACCTACTCTGATAACGTTTTTCATTTCGGCAATATTTTGATGGAATTTTTCATCCTCTACATAACTAGTCTTTCTTAAATTAGCAGAAAATATCCAAATGTGACTGCAAAAATGAACTTTGAACGAAATTCAGCACCCTAAACTTTTAGTTTTCTAGCAAATTAGCTATGATATGTTGGTAGTATTCACTCTTTTAATTTTCCAGAAAATGTTTGCATACGTTTTAAAAGAAATCCATGCCGCCAGCATTGAATCATTCATGATACTCACAAATTTTCATCTTTCAAAATCTTCCTAATTTGTGGATTAACAAATATTTCTTCGAGAACTTTGGAAACTTATCAAATTCGAGTTTGTTGCAATACTTTTGTAATTTTAAATTTTAACTTAACCTTAATGGAAACAGATGAAAATATTATGTTGAAAATGTGACATGATACTCTATGGTACAACACAGTTTTTAAAACAATGCAAAATAGTTACTAAAATTTTAAATTGTTAAATCAGTTATAAAAAACGTGTCAGCTAGTGTTATTATCACTGACACAAATTGATAAGCAATTTTATAAAATTACGTAACAAGAATTAGACAGAATTATGAGATGTCAAATCAATTTATTTCATTCTTTTATTAGAATATAAAAAAACACACATGTAGGTCATTGCTAATATGTTCATTAAATAATCGATAATAAACCTGGCAGAATTTTGCATATTTATGAAGACGATTCCCCGATGAGAGCATTATAACAACAGAACAAAAAGAATACCTCTCGAAGGTGGGTATTAACTGAATGAAGGCCGAGTGTCATCATAATTTTAATCATATATACATTTAACAAACACGATGAACTGGCAAGGATGTAATGAGAAAACAAAATGAATAAGGACGTATTTAATGTTGGTATTTTCCTTATAAGGATATATATGTAAAAAAATGTACTCAAACAGAGACAGTATTTAATAATGTTGTCCTTGCCTTAAAAAATTATATGAAATGAATGTTAAGATTAAAATATGTATTGTGACTTGTTTATGAATATTTTACGTTAGGCATTTTATTTTGAAATATGTATCTGCATGTCATAAAAGCAGAGCATCAACTTTTTCGTTGCTAAATTATACTAATTCATTGATTATTTCAGTTTTTAGTTTACTTATAATGAAATGGGAATTGAAAACGGAATAACATAAAATAAAATTAGTAATTTACAATAATTATTAATATGATCAAAGACTTTCACCCTTAGTTGATATGAAATTATTTCTTGGAAAATATGTTATCATTGACCAATAAGATTTCTAAATTTAGTTCGAAGAGTTTATAAGTTCCAATGTAGTTTGAGAAATTGTATCTTTCTAATTAATAAATAAAAGACACCAACTTATGGAACCGATCTAAAATTGTTGCTGATGTAGATATTTGTATTCCTTTTTAAATTATAGTACATATTTACAAGTGGAAAATGTTTCCAACAAATATTAAACCAATTATTATTTACTGGTTTTCAAAAGATACATATATTACGGAGGTGTTTAATTCTAATTTGCTGGCATAACCGCATAAACAATGCAAATTGAAACATCTGTAGCTACATCAATAATAGGGATGCAATAATTGTATAGTTCGTTGATGATCAATATGTTTGCCATTCAACAATTAATATTAGTAGAATTTTAGTGAGTTGGAGAATATAAGAATACTGTACGAAATTCGAATGATGTCCCACAAAGTGAACCTCGGGAGAACCCTATGAAAGAAGTTTAAGAGTATATGCCACTCCATCATTAAAGCCCGAATTAATAGAATAATGGAGGATATAACAATTTGAATCCGTCTCCACCAGAGCAGATAGCAAACCAAGGCTTTGCAAAAAGTAAATACCAGGCTCCATGTGGAAAAAGAGTACAGTTACAGAAACAATGATATAATAAAACAACTTCTTGAAATTTCAGACTCCCTAATACCGATCCTAATTACTACCATTACTAACCAAGCACATGGAAATCTTCGCGGATGTAGCAAAACTCTCTGACTGGGTTCTGATGCAATGCGCATTATCGAGATTGTGAATGCCATCATCAGACCGAACCATTATCCATGAAATTGTAAGCATGCAACTGTTATTTCGATTTGGTCGCCTGATATAGAGAATCTTTACTGTCGTCGATTTCCAAACCCTGGCACCTGCCTTGTGCATACCGGCAACCATTTCTCGCGCAAACTCTCTGAGGCAACGCGAACATCCTTCCATTACGCACAACGTACAACTACATAATCCCCTTCGCACGGCAGCAAGAACGGCCAGTTTCTCCAACCCGCTTCGGTGTCCATGCCGACGAAATGTTGCACCTGTCGGAGTCGCTCAGTAAAAAATGCAGTTATAGAAAAATTAAAAACTCGTTGCATCAACTTGTTCAAACCTTTATGCACCGCTAAAATTCTGCATGTATCTTTACGCGTTCAGATGATCTAAAGTATGATCGTCACTTTTTCCCAACAGTGTACATACAACAAGTACTAGAAGCAAAGAAAAGGGATCTTTTCTTGTTTAGACCAAACCGAGACATTAAAAATTCATTTGTTTTTCAAGGTAGTAATCCATTTTGTTTGTCCACTTTGAGCAACTCCCAACATTAGTTGTTTATTAGTTAAATGAATTACTTTTTCCCTATTAGTTTATCAATAAGATAAATAAGAGGATTTTTATTTTTTATTAAAATAAGAAAATGTTTACATTCAAAGCTACAAATGAATAATCTTACTCGACGTGCAATATATAAAAGAATGTCACAAGCACATACATACAAATGATGCGCTAAAGTATCCTAATACATACAGATATCTAAATCTTCATTAACCTCATTTCCTGTTACCATAATGGGCGCAAACATGTAACTTATTGCGTCAATAAAGTATTCACTATAGACGCAATTTATTAATATTAAGCACGCATCGTTCCTGCTCCAAGTGTAACAAACAGTGTGCAATATTAAATGCTCTCCATCTGCGGGAGAGGTCAAAACATCTGCAGTTTGTACTTGGTTTTAATTTAACCAGTCGAACTCGAAGCATGCACGTAGTGATTCATAACAAGCCATCACAGCCTATTTCTGTGCACTTGGAAACGTGATACTTTTGGAAATGTGCATCGCATATGCAGACTATTACTCTCCGTTTGCACAGTAAAAGTAATTTCTTCGACGCCCGATTCGAACTGAGGCAATCCGTTGGGCGTTTAATGTTCGTAAGTCGAATTTGTAACGCCTTTTTTTTCATAGGTGGTGTTCAATTAAAATATCAATATAAAAAAGACCGGCTCGTTCTTAATTTGTCATTGCTTTCGTAGACTGAAATGAACATAAAGGAATCGACACATTCTAATTGAATATTTAATTACAGCTCATTAAGTCGCTGTCGTTTACTCTAGAATGTGTTGCTTGTTAGGAATTATGAATATTTATTAGACATGTAAGCATTAAATATGATTAATTTCATGCTTGAAGTGCAATAATACGCCAATCTCAGAAGCTATGATGTAAAACGCCATCTTTTAATCTAATTTTAGTTATTTTAAAATTCTTGAAATAATCCGTTCAAATTTTAATTGAATGATAACCTCTATATCTTGAACCGTTCTTCTTTTATTAAATACATTTTTTTTAATTTTTATCAAATTTAAAGGAAGCATTTTGTGATAAATATAACATTGTCGTGTACAACCCGGCGAATTTAATTTATTTACTCTCTGTGATGATGTTTTTGTATACATTATTTCACGGTGAGTTTTATTTGTAAACTGTGTTGTTTCTTGCTCTTTGGCGATCTTTATTTAGAAGGTTAGGTATATAATTCTGACAATTCATATTTTCCACTGCAATCTTTAAACAACTAAATGAAACTATACAATTACACTAACGTCATATAAATATGGTACATTATAACCATGGGATACATCTTTTTTTCATGCTTCATAGTCCCTGTATTTTTTCATGTAAACATTCAAACTTTGATGATTCAATGTATAATTATCTAAAACTCAAGATATAGTTTTTAACCGTTTTGCGTTGGTTGACCGCTATTTTTTCTCAGTTTACTGATGTTTTATTTTAGTACCAACGCCGTCATTTCATAAAATGCTGTTGAATACGCATTCATCTTAATTATCAGCTGTAAAATACGATCTCTACTACATAATAAATCTTTCTCGTTGATTATTGTTCCTAAATATTCTTTTCTAATTTTTTGGTGTTTTGTGCTTGCTGGGTTCTAATGAAATAACTTTTCTATGGTTGTTCTGATATTATTATAATTTAAATTTGGGAACTTCGCAGCAACATGAATATCTCGGTGCATACTCTGTGTGAATTCATAATTAAATGGGAACCAAAGGTAAAATAAAAGTCCACTTATCACATTTTTTTATTTGTGAGAAGTCAATTTTAATTGTGCTTTTGGTACATATTCAGTTTCTGATATTGTAACTGTTGAGATAGTAGCTGGTGAAACATATGTGTTTGCTCCATTTTGCATGAATGGAATTAAACCACAAGCTACACCATCTCACAATGGAGATAATTATAAGGTATCTATATTTTATTATCTTAATACTTATTTATTAATACTAATCTCTTTCTTTTGCCTGAAATGGGAGCTATAAGTCAAGAAAATGATGTGCAAGAATTAAAAACTGCTATTAATTTTTTATAAATCAAACGATATATACACAAACAAGTTATGTATACAACGACCAATATGCTAGTTCACATAATCTCACCGCTAAAACTGCTATATTCAATAAGCACCCCAAACATAAACGACATAACTTTGAAAATGATAAATTATACACAGATATAGAAAACCAAATTCAAAAGGAAATATCAGGATTTAAACCTCGAAATAGAATGCAAATATACTTGCCAGTATGCCACCACTAGCCCAAACAACTATTACTTGTTATTACTAATGAAGACATATAGGGATAATCTACGTATTTTGTTTTAAACGTATAATAATATTGAATCTATTTACATTAATAAGTGTTTTTAATGTTCTTAATTATGACGCACATAAATGGCAATCAATGATTTCCTTATTCCTACATATTTTTGTTGATAGGCATGCCTATGTATCCCAATATTGTTTGACAGATGCTACATATCAATTTTGTTTGTACTTTTGCACTCACGACATGCCTTAGTATGATAATTTAATAACGATAAAGCATCGCTGTGTCTAATACTACTGGAAAAAGCTTGAATTTTTGTAAAACTAAAGTACTCTGTCATTCTTCAAGTGATTATCATTATTTTATTATGAATAAAATTCTTCAATCTATACTCTAGTGGTTAAGGAAATATGTATGTTGCACATACAGCACTTACAGTACTTAACCCGGGCTCGTGGCCTAGTGGCTTGCACACTTGCCTCGTAGTCCGGCAGTACCGGGTTTCGAACCCCGGTGCTTCCTTTCTGAGTTTGGTTTTCTGTAATTTTCCAAATTCCACGGCAAATGCGGAAAGGTTACATCTTAAGTCGGTCTACAGTCGCAGGCGTAATAATAACTCATGGCCAGCTGATGCCCCCTGTAATTGGCACAAGCTGTTGGGGAATGCTAAGGCATGAATTATTATTATGAATTATTATTATTATTACTGTGCATAAGTTATCGATCACTTGTGTATAAATAATTAATTCGTATAAATTTTTGATAAATGAACTTTACTTTAAGATGGATTGCAAAGGAAATACATAATAATGAAACCAAAATATAATTTTCATCTTTTAAACATAAAGTACCGAATTTAAATAATACATGCAAATAATTTGTTAATTTCCTAGATTTTGACAAAAGTCCAATGGAATGTTTTCCAATTCTTCTTACAACATGGCCAACAGTTGATTTCCATTTTTAGGCGACCTTCTATGTCTTGCTCGGTTCAGGTAATCCCACACGTCGATGATGTTTAAATCAGTACTCTGAAGTGGAAAAGTTATTAATTTGCAAGTGTTTTGTTTTTCCTGATCATCAGGGTATTGTTTAACGATCCGAGCAGTATGTTTCGCATCGTGGTCCTGTTGTAAATTCAAATTTTGCCCAATCAGTCGACGACCTGCAGGTATCGCATGTTCCTGGAGAATATTTAAATACTGCGCTGCAGTCAGGCGACCGTCAGTTTTGACAAGGGGCCCTAAACCAACAGCTGATATACACCCCCAAACTTGAATAGAGCCTCCACTGTGTTTGATAGTAGTCTGTATATATGCTGGATTGTAATTGTTGTTACTGCCAAATAGCACAGGATTTCAATCTTCAATGGCCCAGTTTATATGGTTTCTGGCGTATATCAATCTTTTTTTGCCTATTTCTATGCCTAAGTCGACCATGCAAGCTTTATTGTATTAGATGGCGCCGTACTGTGGATGGATGTAGTGCAACACCAGTTGCATTGTGTAGATCTTGCGCTAATGGTGTCGATCCTCGTGTTCGATAGCTTAAGACATTTAATTATAGGAACTGGTCAGATCTTTCAGTTACCTTTTTTGGTCGTCCAGATTTTGGTTTGTTTGTTATATCGCCCGTTTATGTTTGTTTCCTTAGAACACTGTGGACATTGCTCTGCAAACAACTCATTTCTGCAGCAATTTGCCGTTGACTATGTCCTTGTTCACTCAAAAATAGCATCTTATGACTATTTTCTATCGATACTCTGCGCATTTTTATAACAAAGTAACAGTTTGTTAATTAATATTTACACTATACACACTATTTACAATAATTCTGTTCTAAAAAACAACTTTGCGGAATAAAAATCAAAATTTCACAAATTTACAAAGTAAAATTCGCCAAAAAAAACGCTTTTATACATTCAATACTACAACCACTTGCACTAACAAATTACAATAGGCTGACTGACAGTATTGCTGTGTAATAAACTGCAAGGGTACGTGCAGGTAGCGTTCTTTTCTCAGAATTAGCCATCTACCATTAGTAAATGCAACTTTACGTCTAATTCTAAGAAACGGTGATACCTCTCGTATTATTTTCAATGTAATAATGTGTAGAAATAATATTAGATATTTTATTTCACGGATTTCCTCAGATAGGGATTGTAATAAACTTTTGATCATATACGTGTGACCGATAACTTATGCACACTACTGTATATTTATAAGCAATGATGGCATATTTATACCAGATACATGGCTATAAATGCTTGGAGCGCAATCGGTCAGTTAGCCGTGCGAATGGAAACAATCTTGAATTAGTATGCAGTTGCGTCGTGCAAAAATATGCCAATGATGGGTGCGCTCGTGTGATGTGATTTCCTTCTTAAAATTTAAGTTAAATGCAAAATTGTATGTGTACGCTGCTGGAAAGTGTTTGGAATTTGCCACGTCTAATTATAAGAACGGATCAAATATACCGTATACACTGTTATATACGTAGTTATACACTGGCACTATGTAGTTATATTATGATGAATTAATATAATGGGGATTGCAGCCGATGCCCATTATTTTAATTCGTCTTATTCCCAAGACAACTAAATGTAAATGTACATTAAGTTGAAGGGAAGCATCGCAGTCAATCCACATTATATTAATTCATCTTACCCCACGTTGGCCTAGCGTTGTAACAACCGTTATCTCCCCTTATCTTTATGTATATTTATGTTTAGTTGCCTTGGGAATTCAAAGTAAAAAATGGAATTTGAAGAAATCCAACGAGATGACGAGTATTCCTTGTCAAGTTTTTATCAAAGTTAAGACAAGTTTTGGATCCGGAATGCAGTTTACTAAACTCATAATTGCTGGATAGAATATTGCAAAAGACAATTCTCGGAATCTTAAACATAATGAATATTTTAAAAAGATGACATTCAAGTATAATGTAAGAGAAAGGACACAGCAAACGAATGTCATAAAAAGTATCGAAATTTATAAATACACAAATATAAAACAACTAAAGGTTAAAGGGAGATAAATTGGAATTCAAATCAAGATAGTAATATCTATGATAAACTTATTAACTTAAATACAAGAAAATATATTATTGAATTATATTGGATTAGTATAAATTAGGTAAAGATATGCTCTGTCTCACAATTTGTGTTTATTAAAATATGAAATCTACATGTTTCGGCTATATGCCCTCATCAGGACAGAATAGTCAATTAGCGAAAATTAGAAAAAGTCATATTGAATTAAGTATATGTAATGATGTATTTAAATCAAGTTGTCATTTTGCATTAGTTGTATTAATTAACTGCTATCAAATACTGGGTAAAATCAATGATTGTACTAATTTCAATGCAAGTCTCCTATCAGAATATAATAGAATTTTGATTGCAGCAGCACCATTAATGAGTGTGGCATCGCAGTGTAAAATATGTGAAGGTCCATAAGAGAAATGATTATGTGAAGTATGATCGTGTATGAGAACTTATGTAGTTTCTGCAAATCCACATCTTTCTAAGATACACTCATTCCTTTAAACAGAATTTTATTTTCACACATTTACCACATATATTAGCATAAGGCCGTGGTCGCACTGCAATCATTTCAATCAAGTACGATCGTGGTCAATCGTGCATAAATAAAATTTGCAATTTTGGTCTCACATCTCGCTTGCTCTGTGCGTATGTATTATAATCTATAAAAAATCAAAACGAAGTATCCAAAGTTTGTATATTAGAATGACCCAGTCGATTGTAGTCATAAGTGTCTGCTCTTTCTTGCACAAGCATGATTAGTAAATCAATTTCTTCAGTACTCCACTGGGAACTTATTTCTTTTTCGTTGATACACATTTTAACCTAATAAAAATAATTTCCCAACAGAATGCCGCTTGGTACATAGGTAAACATATAATCCAAAAGAGGCATTTGACGTGGCGGCCTGGATGCATGCGCAGGATATCAACTGCCAATGAGCATCGACTGAAATTTAGAACAACTTCGAAAAAGAAATGCTTGATTGTTACACGTTTCTACTCGACAGCTTTCGATTGTTGCCGTAGGATCACCCACATTTGAAATATACTGGTTCGAATTACAATCGCACTTGATTGCAGACAATCGGTAGGTGGGACTGCCGCCTAATTTCGTCTTATTCCTGTTAGTATCAACTGATAATTAATACCCACAAAACTTGTTTAAAATATGTTGTAACACCATCTAGTAAATTCTAATGCAGCATCAGTTATAATTTACTTTAAAATAAATTAGAAAAATAGGAAACTTTGTTTTCTACTTTTTTTCCGTGAAATATCAATATTTATAAATGTCTAGGGTATTTATCTTTGGACAAATGCCAACATTCTTAGTAAGTAACAACGCTTCCAAATTACTTGGAAAAGTAATTTGGAAAACAAAGCCAGAACTAATTTTACTAAAGCGAGGAAATGTGGATATTAGTGAAAAATTATCCGTTATTAACCACTTTTAAACTACATACTTCAAAAATATTTATTGTTTGCCTATTTTGTTAACAGAAATTCTGCGTTAATGAATTTAATAGCATTTATACCGCGTAATCTTACAAGAAACTATTTACCGAATATTCTTAACTTAAATGTGCTGTTTTGGTTTTCATTTTCATTTTATTCTAATTATATCACATTACAGATATCTGGGGTTGTACATACAATATCATCTAAAAATAAATATATAATTTTTCATTCTAACACCGCGTAAGTATTCATTTAACTTCCTGTTAAGACGCATTCCAAGTATTATTACCAGAAAAAATATGATCATTCATCCATTATAAATAGTACAAGGTCGGTATTATTTTAATCGCAATGTATGGAACATCAAAATTTTATGTTAGTAATTCTTAAGTGAATTATGAAATATTTTATATATTATTTATTAATAAATATTATTATATTTATTATTTTATTTATATATTATATTATGAAATATTATTTGCAATTCTCACCCGCCTAAATACAATATCAACCAATTAAAATGATTAATGAAACGTATAGATTTATTTAAACACGGATAATTAATAATAGTAAGGCGTAAATGTTGCTTAAGAAAGACACACAATACAATTCCTTATGAATTTGTACGCAGACAATAATATAATTAGCCACAATTATTTTTAAACAGTTTTTGAATGAATGCTAAATGTAAATTAAACAATGCCAATTACATAGAGCCTATCCGCAAATGATATGAACAGGTTACTTATTCAAAAGTGCTAAGCGAAGCGTGGCAAAATATGTCACCAAGAAATAATGTTTTAATTTTTTTGGCAAAAGAAAAGTAGGTGTTGGCTTATTCTTCATAATAATTTATTATTCAATTGTTTGCGTATATAATGAAGTCAAGATAAATACTTCATTTAATATTATCCTGATGCCAATAGGAACACAAAATGTGCGAATGAAATAAAAACTAGGGCACTGTGAGAGTTTAAAATTCTTTCTTAATTATACTGTGAGATATTATTTATTTTGACGTATCACGCCATTACACTCACTTTTAATTCCAAGTTTATAGTGTTTGCACAATATCATGTCTATCCATCTATGATTGACTTGTTCTTGCTTAGCAAATTTAATTCACTGATTTGATGTCATTAATGGAATGCCAGTAATACTAAATAATACTGATTTTCCTTAGAAGGTGATCAAATAAATTCGATTTAGGTATGTTTTATTTGTGGTGGTAGTAGCTGCTACTATTAATCGTTTCTCCACATGAACCCTTAGCGATAAATAGAAAATAAATACACTTCGTATATCAATTGTTATCTTAACATATTAAATCGTGGTGGATAAGTAATGGACCGATGTTTATTCTGCTGTAACCAAAATCAAACTGTTATGTGTTGAGTTTATTAGGCAAGAACCTATTCCTTTTAACTAATGAATTAAATGAACTTGAAATTCTTATCGCAAGTATACCATATTTTTGTTTAGTAAATGGTTTTTTTTATTGTTAATGTTTGTTATTTTTTATTTCATTTTTTACATTGAATTTAATTATTGTTTGATGACAAAATTCTTGGATTACAATTCTCATAGATGATGATTAAACTTACCAATTCACATACAATTGGCGTACGGATGCAATTTTGCATTTAATTAATAAGAAAAAATTTACGCAATGTATTCACCATTGGACGGTTAAGTGTGGTTACTGATCGTAACATGTTTAGAGTTGTGTTCAAGAAAATACCAACACCTCAAAATACTTAGAAATACAAACAATAGAAACCATTAAAGTTCTCAGTGTCTCAAGGCATCTTTAAAACTCAATATTCTTGAATATTCTTGACTATCTATGTTACACATTTGGTTAATAATATGTTTGTTTAAACTTACTTGTGCCTGAGGTTTTATATCTTTTCTGAATCATAAATGTAAACGTTTACAAAACCTCATCTAAACAGAAATATTTTTAAGTAAGAACCCATTACTATCCCAATTTGAAACTTTGCACACTGCTTAGTCTTATAGTAAACTAGTTTTGGGAATTTTTTGAATTTTTTTGTGATTTTTTTGGAATTCAAATTCAAAATTTTAGTACCTATCAATTTTTGAAAACATTTTTTCTCAAGACCCTCTAGGTGTTGCATATCAAATGAAAGGCGATTAAAAATAGAAGAAAATACCACCACTTCCAAATCTCTAGCTCAATTAGAAGAAGAGCTATTACAATTTTAGTAAATGCTCGCATAGCAATTTTGGCGATTTTTGTAAACTTTAAATGGCCATAATTCAAAAACGGGTTGACATAAGAAATTAAAACTTGACATTTTTCTTGGTCTACATGAATTTTGCCTCAGGGCCAAATTTCATCAAAATCTGATATGGTCAAGTAAATTTTTTTATTTGTGTTGATTTGATACGGAATGACCCTGGAGTTGAAACCTGGAGAAACAGTTAATACTGATCGCTACCGACAACATCAATTTGAACTGTGCATTGATTGAAAAACGTCCACAATCCGCTCAAAGACATGATAAGGTGATTTTGCAGCATGACAACGCGACCTCTCATATAGCAAAACCAGTCAAAGTGTCGAAATCACTTGGATGGGAAGTTTTATCACATCCGCCGTACTCTCCAGATCTGGCTTCATCCGACTACTACCTTTTCGCATCGATGGCGCATGCGCTTGCAGACCAACACTTCGCCGATTTCGAAGAAGTTAAAAATAGCTCGATGAATGGTTTAGCTCACAGGAGCAACTGTTCTTTTGGAATGGCATCCACAAATTGCCTGAGAGATGGGCAAAATGTCTTACATTAATAATACTGTAAATTGAAGGAATGCCTTCAATAAGTTTAGCAAGTTTAGTCATTATTAAGGAATTTCGAATTTTTAACATGAAAAAATGATACACATGTTGTTTGTATTAAATAATTTGAGTTTTCGAACGGGGAAACCATTTAAAGCCCTTCCAATTAATTTTATATCTCTTAATATCAATTTTCCGTCATTTTTTTCCTGTTTTTGGGAGATATCTTTAGAGCTAGTAGCACAAGTACCCCTAAATATATCACCACGAAAGTTAAGAGTTAGTATGAATTATATGCAAAAAATAAATGCTAGTTTTATGTATGGATAGACTGAAATAATTTAAATTAACTCAAATGAAAATAAAATACAAATGAATGTCTATTTCGACAATTTGCACTTCATTGCAATGTAATGTAACTGACTTTTCAATAGAGATATTGTAAAAAAATCTTGAAAATGAAACTAATATTGAGATAAAATAGGTTTCCCAAAAACAAAATGTTTCATTGCATACGATAATAATAATAAGGAGGTACCGAAATATCTAAATAATTTTAAGAAATATAAAAAAAAATGGACGGATCAGAGGAAACGACATTATTAATCCATTGTCTTGTTTTCGTTCTCTGTTATTTGAACGAGGTATTACACATTCGTAGACAAAAAAATTGAGAAAATCGAAAAACATGTGCTTTCCAAAATAATAACTGAAAATTATGTGAATTAGCATTTTTTGGTCATGATAAAAAAGACGATTCCTTAAATTCTAGAGTTTTACAAAAATTGATCAATTTTAGCACAGACAATGCATGAATGCATGCATTAGAATAAAGAAGCATTTCAAACGTTATTCAAATTCGTAATTGTAATCTTCTAACTTTATCTAATTCCATCATAGTATCTCTCACCGATATATGTATCGATTATAGACCGATCTAGTGTTAGACCAAGGAAAACTATCTTAGTTGCTCAATCGGCCATCAGCAAGGTTCCTGCCGGGCTTAATTCAACATCACCCATTGCTGTTTCACTTAATAACTCAGAAACTAATAAGAGGTACCGAAAACTAGTCAAGACAATATTTTAACTGGTTTATATGCCCTTAGTAATATCTCTTGTAGTTTAGGAATTATTATGTGAAACAGCGAAGGGTAGCGTTAAGGCTAACACCCCCGTTAATGGGCGATTGGACGGCTAAAATAGTGAAGATTAAATTAGTTTCTTCACATATTCCTGTCAGTATTTTAACAATATATTGCTTTAATACGGTTACCAGTACAGTTTTCATTTTACACGCCATTTTATATACCCAGAGAAAGTAATTCCCTAGAATAATATGATAAGTATTGAAAACATTTCGTTATCACTTGTGCCTTACATGCTACAAAATAAATAAAATCCATAATTGCCTGTAAAAAATATAACCTTTCACTACTTCACATAAATACGCAATATTATTCGTCATCGGAAGCTTCATAATAACTGAACACATGAACGCATTTCAGAAATGTTTTAGAACATTTTCACGGTAATATTACATGTCCAGACTACAGGAAGCAAACAAGCGATTCATTAAATTGAAGTGACGTCCATATAATGTATGCATTCAAAAATGTATTTTAAAGTGTTAATTACAGCAGTAAATAGCGGAGTACTTTAACGGCGAGAACGCTTCAACGACACGGAGTGTGGTGATAGCGTACTATATCTTCGTTTAAATTGAAAATAATTGGGACAATTAACTCTTGTTGACGAGCATTTAATAAACTGGCTCGTTTTTTGACGAAATCGCTGTTTGTGTTCCCATGGCTTTAATTAGCGAGAGACAATTGAAAAACGGCAGTGACCAGGAAATTTAAAAAGGATTAAGCGTAATTAGAAATTATATGGGCGGGTGAAGAAGGATATGGGTTAGATGCTTTGTGGGCTGCAGATGACGCGTAATTACCGATTTTTCTGAATGGTGAACTTTAAACGGATTTCGGGAAATTGTCTCTCAATTGCTCCGGAGAATATTTTATTCTAGATTTTTTTAGTTTGAAAGTATCTCACGCCCATATTGTTGTGCAATTTATTCAACATTTTCAATTCAACTAACATGGCAAAAATGAAATAAGAAATATTATACATTTAATTAAAGTAAAGAAGAAAAAATTAGTTGATATTCATTTTCATTGCACGTATGAAATTGACCGACTAATTAGTATAACATTAAGCAATTCTAATTCAGAATACACTTAACCATTCTTTGACGATGTCATTTTCTAACGATCTGAAAGACGATTAATGTGATTAATTCAGGTATCGTAGTGCGTGAGAATTTTCTGAACTATTCGTAGTCATTCCTGAATCACGGATAGTGCGGAAAACGTGTAAAAATGCCATAAGTTCTCATTAACAGGTTCACGGTCATTTATATTTCGAAACCAGGCGATAATGACATATGCAAATGCACGAGAAATTATGGGGAGCCGTTAGTTTATATTAACCGGGGATTGTACTACAAATAAAAACTTTAAAGACCCGTGGAACGAAAAATATTTGCCAGAGATATTTAGAAGGACGAAACGATCTAACGTAGATGTTTCGTATTAATATTTTAATACAACAAGACAGCAGACATGTTAAACGAATATATAAACAAAATTAAACATATTGAATGCCAGTTATCAAGTGACAACATACAGTTTTGTTCCTTAGAATTTACCTGCCTAAGTGAGTTTTGTAAACTAAAAAGAAAACGATAAGCTCCTCTTCAAGGTTACATTACATGAAATTGACGATGTTATCTCGGCTTCTAAATAAACTGCTGTTTTGAATTTTCAAACACCGCCCATATACAGGATGAATAAAAAGAACTGAATAATGATCTTGGAAGCGTTCTTATATAATAAACCTAATTGTCATTTTCTTTGCAGACGTAGGCTTAACGACAAAAGATATCAAAAAAACTTTTAAGACTTTTTTTGTAAGCATGAAATTTTTCTCCGAAAAAGTCTGCGAGAGCACTATTCTGTTATAGTTTTTAAGTTATCGAGCTAATTCTGTACGTGATTAAGCGGAGTTTCGACCATAGGTGCAAGATTTGTACTGTATAGTTTGCAAGAAAATTAGGTAGCTTCATAGCATCATATAAAAATATAATGTTACATTTTGAAAACGCCAAGAAAATGATTTTAAAAATCATTGGGGGCGTCTAACAGGAAGAAATAATCAAAACTGCTAAAATGTTACTGCTGAAATTTACCGCTGTCACAACTGCGACCTCAACCAACACAGTTCGATCAATGTATGTCCCATTTCTTTTTTCTTTGAATATACTTATGACAATATTGCCGTTTACATTTTGCAATACTGTTCTTTAAACTGCTTTCAAAATCCCGAAGAGAATTTTTTGTTATCGTATAAAAATATTAATGATGATTAGATATGGTGATCGAAAGAGAACTTAGAATGAGGTATGTCTTCTGCTTAACAACTTTCTCTAAATAATACTATTTTTACAGATGAAGATAGAATGGGACTGTAAATTAATGTAATTGGCGCTATTGATAAAACAAAATCTTCATTGGGAGGCTGAACCATATATCTAGTATCCACAGAAGGTGCATGTCTTGGTTGAGCATAATGGTGCTCCATCTCCCTATGGCATTTAGGTTAGGCAATATCAGAATATTTGAAAACCTATGAATCGGTAGAAGAGAAAGCATTGAAGCCTGCTCTCCTGATTTAAACCCCATTGACTTCTTTTGTGGTGACATAGAGACTTTGAAACACTGGACACAGGCGCCTTGTCAGAATCGGTATTTTGAGAGTTTTGTGAAAGTAACTTCTTGAGCTAAATGTGATGGAAAAGCTCATTGGTTATTTCAACGTTTCAGAAATACTGGACGATCTTCAAATTCATTTCTCTAACTACCCTATATATGCACAATGACCTTCAAAGGTATCCAGACACGACTAGATAGAGAAATACCTCGCGCGCAATACTTTATTTCAAAGAACGGCAGGGCCTGCTTACTACCCCCTGAGTGTAACGCTAGTTTGTCGCTCTTACAATAACATTGCATTATATAAACGCATATACGTAGACATAGCATAAATTAAAATATCAGAATTAAGGAATTCAATCTTCTGTAGCGTTAAGTGAGTGAAGTAGTTGTTCTATATCACAAATATTTTTCGAGTTATCCGTTTTAGTAAAAATTAATAAATATACATATACTGCATATATGTCTCCTTTATTGAAATGTAAATCATTCAATCTATTATGAAGAGCAACATTGATCGAGACCCTGAAATTTTTAATAAGTCATCTGACGTTTGTACAAATAACAAAATGTTGTTAACATACCCAGCTGCTAATCATTAGCTTACGATCTGTCAGATAGTAATCAATTTAATTATTTATTAAAATAGGGCAGTCGAACATTAAATTATGTATACAAATCATGACCTGTATAAATAATAACCTGGATGGATAATAGCCAGTATGGCTAATGACCAGTATGGATAATGATCAGCATGAATAATGACCAGTATGGATAATGGCCAGTATGAATATCGACCAGTATGGATAATGACCAGTACGAAGTATACGCCAGTATAAATAATAATATGTATAAATAATATCAAAAATGACAAATATCACTGACACTTGATGACGTGTAAATAGAGGGTGTTTCATTTAAATAATATGCGAAAATAATGCATTTGTGTTTTGAATCGCCCTGTACACAGTTTTTGCAATATTGGCAAAATATAACTGTAACGTTATAAAAAAGTTATTCCAGTACAAAAAGAATTTCAAGCTGTTTCGTGTGGTCAAGACGTTGAACATGCAATGATTTTCAGACAAAATTGACCATAACTTCTGAAATATTGGGTATAACTCAATGAGACCTTATATCGAAGGATTGACGAAGATATGCAAAATCTAAATTTGAAATAATATATAGTGTCCCATTTAAGAAAATGTATGTTTGGTTCACCCTAGCAATATGAAACACTCTGTACCTATATATGAAAATAATTTTAAAATATGTAGCGTAAGACTGTCTATGATTTTTGTACATAACGTTTTGTCATATCTTTAATATTAATGGAATATATTGAGCTTTAATGCACTAATGCCTCACTCTGCATTTGCATTTGTATATTGCAATGTTATTGTAAGAGCGACAAACTACTCAGCGGGTAGTAAGCTGGCCTTGCTGCTCTTTGGAATAAAGTATTGAGCGCTAAGTATTTCTCTATCTATTCGTGTCCGAATACCTTTGAAGCTCACTGTATATACATATATATAATAATGTACATATGTATTGTATATTATATTGTTGAAAACGGGAAAAAATTATTTATATCAGAGCTGTTTCTATAAAAGAAAAACATTGTTAGGCGTTTCCGAAAATTTGAAATGAGAATTAAGCACTTCCAGTACATTTATCTTTACCAAGATGTTTTTAATTTTTCAAAATCTCATTGCACTATGCTCACGCGTTCGGGTTATATTGAGTGAATGATATCCACAGGTGCATATTTACAAATGTGTCTAGTTTCAGTCTATACGGTACTGAGACTTATGTTCATTCTTGTAGGGTTATCTACTACTTTGAGAGCAATCGAAACAATTTTTACCTAATAACAAAACAACATTTTTGTCTTTCTTCAGCATTGGCTTTAATTTCCTCTTTTAATGGGTTGTCGTTTACAAAATGACGTCTTCTGAAATAATTTGCTAATGTTCAAAATAAAAAGAAATCGGATGGAGCTAAATCCATACAAGGGAAATGGATTGTGCTTTAGCTGTCTTATGAATTAGTGCAATTTTATGAAATAGGAGCTCTTTCTCTGGCATAAATCCCATTGCAACGATTCTAATTTTGTTTCTGGATCACAGTAGTGTATTCAAGTCTCATATCTAATCTTAAAGAAAAGGCAGCATTCCAACTGTATCGAAGAAGTTTTGTTTAGGAATCAATATTCACCATCACCTCGGCAAAACTTTTCTCGTGCTTAATCTGTCATACAGAATTTTTATTGGCAATTGAGAAGACATTTCCATGACAGTCGAGCAATTTCTCACGCAAAATAAAACTAATTTTCTTTACTCGATCTGCTCGATCTAAAACATCAATTCAAAAATTAATGCGAAGTTTTAAAATTAATACTTGTTCTAGTAATTAGCGTTAGACCCTTAATTGCACTAATATTCATAGATGCATTTATTATTAGCGAAGATTTATTACGCAGTATATATGATATTTTTCTCATATAATTCGTCCATGCTTAACTACATTCGATGCTTTTGTTGCAAGTACGCAGTTTTTCTTTTATTAAACAACTAAATGATCAACTACACTGAAGGTAACTTATGCTCTACTACAACGCTACATATTGTAATTAATTTGCTCTATTTCGAAATTAATGAAATTGCCCGCCATTGCTGTCTTTTTGGCGTTGTGTCTTTTAATATCTTTGACGAGCTGGAAGTATATTCGGTGGATCAGAGATTTTACAAAGTATCCTATTGCATGCTGGAATTCACACACCTGTTGAAAAATTCATTAGTATTTTGTACCCAACATTGTTCCATTTTGCTCTTCCTTTTAGCCTGCTTCATTTAAAAGCAATTTCCTATTTGTTTCAAGCTGATAGTCATTCGTCTTCATCTCAAAAAGCATAGCCGTGTAAAAAGTTTTTGCTAATTTTTATCTTACATCTATGTACGTATTTTTCTGAGATACAATTTGGTACTTTCACGCATTCACGCAAGAGCCTATTAGTGTACATTTAATTAAAACTGAGTTACATTATTTAAAACGTTGTTTATTTTATAAATTCCACAGAAACTAATATAAACACCATCGAACATTGTACTTAAGAATTTCTCAAGTGCTTATCTCAATTAAAATAAATTTAACCAACAAGCAGATTAGCATATTAGACGATATAATAGCGATAACAATATCCAAATATGTGCGTGACGAGGCATCAAATAGATTGATGGAGTAGATGATGAAGACGCCAAATCCAGTTAAGCTCTCTTAGTAAAGTTCAGTTTAATAAAACACGGGCAAAAAGTGTTTGTATTGCCAGTTTGAAAGTTTTTGTTTGCCTTCAAGATTATGCTATTGAGTATTATCTTTATAAAAGTTATTTTCTATATAAGTTACGCTATTCTTTGGTGTGTTGGATGTAATAAATGTAGCAGAAGAGATTGTGAAGTTAGTATATTCTCTTGTGATTACACAAAATTGATTACTGAAGTTTGTAGATGGAATATAATCTGATTGATTGAAGATAAATGTTTGTCTGGTGTAATGGGATGTATATATTTATTAATTAAAATATTTCAACATCAAAATTGAATTTGAATTATTGCAATCTATAAAAGTAGGAAATTCTGAATTACAAGCAAAATTTGGAATCGTAATGGAAGTAGTACATTTACAAGGAATATTAAGAATCGCATTTATCATTGCAATAATTGTTTATAGGACATACTCGTATTATGATACAAATATCTCTCGAATGTTATTTATACTGCAAGTATTATTGTATTAACGACGAGGGAAGTTATGAGTAACAAAAACACTTGAGCTAAAACTTACTGTAAAACATTTTAAATAAAACTAAATGCAGTCACGTAAATAAAGATCTTGATATTAGAACCAACAAAATAACTAATAAGAAAATACCGAAATGGGATTCATTAGCTGTTGATTTTTAAGGGTTACTATTTACCCCGATCTTGTAAAAGGTCTCCGCAGCTTTTGAAGTCTAGTTGATATTCCTTAAAAATTTGTTTTCGGATATGCATATTTACCATGCCAGACTGAAATATGAAGAGCGTTTTAAATTAAGCAAATATGCGAGAGGTATTAAGCCAGAGCTCAATAAACGTAAAAATGTTAAAAGCTCTCGCCAATGTATATTTTTCGTGCAAAAACAAAGAAGAACACCATCCATGAATCAAAACTAGAACGCAGATTTTTTTGAAACCGAAATCATTCTCTCGTAAAATTGTCTACAACCTACATCCTACCCGACCAAAAACGTACTGCTCGAAATCAAAACGGAGTTCTTTTAATACAAGGCAGAAATAAAATAAAAGACGAAAAACCAGCTCTTTGATCTCCAATCGAACAACCGCGTCTAAAATTCCGCTCTGTACTGCGGTTCACCATATACATATTTATTTATGTATTATACATGTATATATACATCCCGTCAGCGCTCGTCTTTGTCTATGTAGAGGTAGTATACAGAATACATGAAGCCCAAAGTAACCCGCCAACAAAGTATTGACGTTTCAGAGTAGTCTGTAATGCGATTCTGCTGGTGGCCGTAGGGAATATAGAAACGAGAAAGAAAGAATATTTGGAGGAAATAAAACATATACAGATATACGTAGAGTGTCATACAAATCCTCGTTCATAGTCATAGTTCCCAAACTTAAACACTACCGTTTACAAATATTAGCAAAATACATATTTTAATTTGCTCAATGTATTCCCACCACAAAACATGCTTTTAACTCACATTTTTCGAAAAATTGAAATTTTAAACGGCGTGGCAAATTGATCCAGATTTGTTCCAGATTAGAAAAAAGAACAATGTTCAGAATAACCTGAAATAACCATCTGCATTTCAAATTTAGAAAAATGATGGGGTAGGTAAACAGAGGTATTTTTTGGCCGGTCCTTATTTTTCATAATAATCTGGGGTGATATAGAATAAACCTATAACAACCTGAAACTTCATCTAAAATTTTGATTTTCAAAAAATGATAGGTTATCCTCAGACAGGCAATAATTTCTCTACTGCAATATTCAACTGAATGTATGTATTATGCTGAAATGTCTTTACTCTTAATAATAGCGGGATAGACATGAAACTAAATACGGTGAATCAATAACCAATCAGAACATTCTAATATATCTGTCAAACCATTTCATACTTATGCGGCTAATCGTGAATGTGACAAAAAATCGCAAGCTTCATTACTTGAAGGCTCAACCTTCATTACTTGAAGGTTAAGATGTCGCTGCTGTTAAATATTTCACAAAAACAAAACATTATATGAGGTAATAAGAGAGTAGGAGGCACTAAATTCTGCATTAAAGCATTACATTACAATACACTACGATGATATTTAGAACAAAGGTAAAGGCCGCCATGGATTTAATAAAACACTCTTTAAATCTACTTGATAGCAAAAACTCTCTCTGCATTTAAAAAAATAAGTGAGATAGTTCCTCTTAGTTACTCCAGGATACTACATTAATGATCCAACAGAAATTCAAAATGCAAATAAGAGAATTTGAATCGAAAACGATTAACAAAAAATACCCTACGAACAAATTGCTTGGCAAACTCTCCTTTAAAGACGAATTGCTTTCAAACTTAAGTGTTTGTATCACTAATGAAAGAGTCGGTGGAACAGTTGCTGTTAATTAGTCTTAGATTTTAAATACTGATTACTTTCATTACCAAATGAGAAGAGAGCAAGAAATTTGGAATGGAATTTAGACGATTAGAATTAAAACCAACCGAGCAATTAATCCAAAAACAAGAAACTATGAAAAGTCTTTGGCAAAGCCTTATCATCACAGCCACATTTTTGGTTTGTTTGGGGCCGAATCTTCTTCCAGTGAATAGTTCATTAACTTTTGAATATCTAGACATACGAGTATGTATCAACAATACTTCAATTTAAGCGATTTTTTATGAAAGGAACTTTGACCTATTAAGTTGGTTTCTAATTAAATTTTTTTAACATATACTCTACCGGCCAAAAATCAGGGATCACTGCGGAAATTACAAGAAAGTGCCACATGTTTTGTGAAACTAAAGATATATTCGAAGGAAAACATATTTTTTTTGTAAAACAAACATTTGCTTTTTATAAAATACAAGAATATTTATCAGAAAAACATAGAAACGGATAATGTAATATATTTTGTTATTCTGTAAAGTAACCGCCTTTGCATTGTATAACTTTTTTGCAAATATTTGGCAAGCTTGAGACTAGTTTTTGGAGGATATCTACTGGTATAGTTTGCCAAGCATTCAGTAATTGTTCCCAGAGTGATTTCTGAGATGTTGGATAGTAATCTAACTCATCCCACAATAACTCGATGGGATTAATTTCGGTCGATTGCGGCTGCCAAAACATATTCATGAGGACTCCTTTTTTTTTCTTGCAAATAATATTTACAAAGTCGGGAGGAGTGCTTGGGATCATTTTCCTGCTGCAAGTAAAATCCCTCATCAATTAATCTTACGCCCGAAGGAATAGCGTGGTGCTGCAAAATGTCTCGATAATTTTCTTTTTTCAAAATTCCTTCAATTCGATGCAGATCTCCGACGCCATTACAGAAAAATGAACTCCAAACAAGCACAGAACCACCTCCATGCTTAACAGTTGATGCAACACATTGAGGCAGCATTCTTTCGCCAGCCCTCCTTCTAACAAAAGTGCGCCGATTACTACCGAATGCTGCCTGAATGTGCTGCATCAACTGTTAAGCATGAAGGTGATTCTGTGCTTGTTTGAGGTTCATTTTCCTGTAATGGCGTCTGGGCTCTGCATCGAATTGAAGGAATTTTGAAAAAAGAAAATTATCGAGACATTTTGCAGCACCACGCTATTCCTTCGGGCGTAGGAACAGCGTGGTGAGGGATTTTACTTGCAGCAGGAAAATGATCTCAAGCACTCCTCCTTTCTTTGTAAAAATTATTTGCAAGAAAAAAAAAGGTGTCCTCATAAATATGGTTTGGCCGCCGCAATCACCTGAAATTAATCCCATCGTGTTGTTGTGGGATGAGTTAGACAGAAATGTACGACACCACTGTCCAACATCTTAGAAACTACTCTGGGAACAATTACTGAATGCTTGGCAAACTATACCAGTAGATATCCTTCAAAAACTAGTCTCAAGATTGCCAAATATTTGCAAAAAAAGTTATACAATGCAAAGGCGGTATCTTTACAGAATAATAAATTATATTACATTATCCGTTTCTATGTTTTTCTGATAAATATTCTTGTATTTTATAAAAAGCAAATGTTTGTTGTATAAAAAAATATGTTTTCCTTCGAATATATCTTTAGTTTCACAAAACATGTAGCACTCTCTTGTAATTTCCGCAGTGATCCCTCATTTTTGGCCGATAGTGTATACAGAAACATGTGTGAAACATGTGCTGGTTATTGGAAAAACAAAAAACGTCGCCACTGTTTATCAAAAAACATCATCACCATTTTACCAACAAGTAATGAAATCCTTTAGCCTTTGTTAGTTGTTGCTAGTAGTTTGTTGTTCACTTTGTTATACAGAATGCAAATCTGCGTCGGCAACTCAATATTAAATTAATAAAGTTGGTAGAAGTCACGACAAAAAGTTTCGTAAACATTCCAAGACAAAAGTACTTCAACAGCGAATATCTTCTGTAATTCGAATTACCATAAATATTACCTAAAAACCACAGCAAGAGTAGTGGAGCAGCCACAAAGACATGAGAAGAAACTAACTACTAGAAATTAAAATGGACTAATGGAAAATCCAGACTCATACAACATAGTAATTAAAATCAAAGAATGTTGTGTCTAAAAACTGAAGTTGGACGATTATTACGTCGGATCGTTGAATCATTGTTACATGGAAATTTTAAGAAGAGAACAATCTCATAAGGGCATATGGCCAAACTCAGGATGATTTTCATAAGAACCTAACCATATTTTCTGATATATCCTGTGCAAGCTTATACAAACTTCAATATCTGGAATGCGTATTGCATTAAAAAAAGTACACCTTTCATTTGAAGTTACAGGGCACCTATATGCACGATACTAATTTAATATGTGGTATTGAAAGTTTCCTGTAATCTTTTCTTAAAGAACCGTTTGATTACTATAAAAACGAACTATATATTAGACTTTATCGTACTAACAGATCATCCGAGAAAATATGCAAATCGAGATTTAGGAAAATATTGAGTACCAATAATATTGATATATTGTATTGAACATCTCGATAATCTATATCAAAAATGTAATATGGTTCAGCTCTACTAAGTATCTACGTCTACTCGTCAGTTGTGATTACGCATTCTGTATACATATATACCTGATGGTAAATGGCAAAACAAAAATAGTAAATACACTAGATGAAAGCAGGATGTTAAAAGCGCTTCCTCAATCAGCCGCTTTGTGGACATCCCACAGAGCTCCCAGCTCGGGTAGATATTGCTTGATTGCAGTTCAATGCGTTAATTTGCGTTGCATTGTAACACCGCCTCAATTGTGTATAGCATGGAATGATACATGCGTTGCATTAGAATTTTATAAATGTTACATTAGGTAGAGCAGATATTTTTAGCAGCAGCATGTAGCTGCACTGATCAATAAAAACTATTAGTAACAAATATAAGTTATGGCTTAGATATGGTAATATTTACATGCAACGAAAGCGTTCGGTAAGTATCAGTTTATCGATTATTTTTATTCGATATTTATTGCTTTCGGAACAACAAATTTTTTGACCGCCGTATATATACACGGAAACTTCATTTACACATCGGGCACGTGTGAGAGCGTTAAATATTCACAGCATTGCGTGGTAGGCGACGCACAGGATGTACTAACTTGCGCGTTCCGCATGGCAAAATACACGAAGGAATATAGAAATAGCAGTATATATACTTACGTTAGATATCCTTTGTAAAAGCAGTCACCGTGGTCGTTAAAAGCATTTTTTACTTCTTTGATGCGGTAATTCAATAACAGAATTACACAAGCCACCTTACACAAAGAAGAAAAAAATACTGCAGAGAGCAGATCAAACTTGATAGGTATGGGAGAGTAATATAAAAACACAAATTATATCAATAAATATATTGGAATCTAAAAAATTCCTACTATTAGTAAAACGGAAGAATAAAAACCAATGAAATTTAAAGGAAAAACATTATTTGATTATTTACATTTTCCTAATTTTTTTGTATTATGTAATAATGATAAAGGTCTAATCTCAGAAGAAAAGCAAAAAAAAGACGAGTAAACTAATGTCGTCTATAAATTAGATTGCAAAGACTGTGACAAATGTAGTCAGTACACAGCAATATAAAGGTGATAATTCGTTTCCAGCTATTTCTATTTCTTGCTTCCTTCCTTTCTCAATTCCAACTCAGTTCATTCAGCTCTCCTCCTTAATGCGTTCGCAATTTCGTGATTCCACTTTCTCCTCGGTGTACCTTTTCTTCTTTTGACTTCCAATTCGGTTTCCCACACCACTTTCACGACTCGGTTTTTGTCAAGTCTCACAAGCTGATCGGATCATCTTAATTTTTGTATTTCAATCTATTCTAATACACTTTTCACGTTTCGGTCATTTCTTATAACTTCTAATTTTATCCAATTTTGTCACTCCCACTATCTTCTTTAGGATCATTTCCCATTTTGCACAGACTATACATTAATATTGGTACTAGAACTAGACTCGAAATAATTTCTATTTTATTGTAGAATGTTTTTGTCTTGTTTATTATATTCAAAATGCCATCTCTCAGCTTCGTTCTGCACCAAAATATTTCAGTTTCTCAGCGTTTTTTTTTATTCTTTCTACATATATTTACTGTTATTTGTATTATTTCTGGGTTAATTTAGATTTCCATAACTTCTGTCTGTTGGTAATTTATGTTTAGTCCATACTTCAACTCCATTTTCCAATTCTCTCACGTAGATCTTTTTTATTGTGGACGATAAGCAAACAGTTTTTAGTCTTCTATATCCAAAGTGTGTTCTTCTAATATTATTGTATACATTTTTTGCTATCGTATCTATGACTCCTCCTTGCTTAACTCCTTTATGCTTATTTTGCATTCTGTGGTCTAGAATACGTGAACAAACTATCTTCTATTCTTCTATCTATTTTCTCTGGGCGCTAGGAAACTCCATATTTTTACTAACTCTTTGCACCTCATTTTCAGTATCTTCATATAAACTTTTGATTATTTCTAGTAGATCTTTATTTATCCTCATCCTCCTTAGAACAGTTCATATTTCATTTTTCTATAAATTATCAAATGTTTTCTCCAAGTCTATTGCCCCAACGTAAAGCTTGCCGTTATTTTGACGTGCAACAAATATCCATTCTTGAGTTGATCTGTTTAGCTTAAATGCTGCCTGTCTATCATCATGATCGACTTCTTTTCTTAATCTCTCTTCTACAACCCGTTCGTAATGTTTGTAGACTGTACAAACACTGACATTGTTCTGAAACTTTACAGTCGTTAAAACTTCCTTTTCTCTGGATTGGTGCAATGAATGCTATTTTATACTCCGTTGATATTTCCTGTGTATTCCATACTAGATTGAATATTTTCGTCGGCATCATAATTCCTTCTAGTTGAATTGTGCTTTTTTATTGCATCAACTTCTGCTATTGTTATTAGTCTCGTCCCCGATTCCCTTCCTCTTTTGAATTTATTCGCCCTTCCACCTATTGTATATCCAATACTGTGGCCACCTTTCTATTATTTTAGTTTTATCGTCAATAATTTCTTCATATTTATCTTTTATATTATTAAGTAGGTTCTTCTTTACTTTTCTTATGCTTCTTAATATATGGCACAAAGCTTTACCATAGCTACCAGAATTTTTCTTCATTTAGATTCCAAAATTTTCCCAATTCGCCTAACTTGATCACGAAAAAATTTCAAACCCTAAAATACGCCTAACATTATTGCTAAGCGAATGATTAGTGACACTGCCTCGAGGTACGACATCTGTTCCTATCCTTGTTGCTTCGATTCCCGTTATTGTTATCTGATAAACGATCCTAATCTCTAGATTTATTAAAAATGTGCAGGTACGAAAACTGTACTTTATTTCCATTAATTTTTGAAGTAACAGATATTGTGTGAACTATTATATAAATAAACATCTTCTTGTTGTTCGTTAGTCCTGCATAAACTCCTGCCTCTGAAAGCGCTTTACATGGGCCAGTATCAATCAGATATTTATTTTCTTGTGAAGCAATGGAATTTGTATTAAGAGTTTGTATTTCTTACCTGAGATATCTAGTAAAATGCAAATACTATTATTTATATTTACTCAATATAAGATATTGTTTGTACCACTAAAACTGTAGTATATGCCACAGATATCTTATTCAAAAGTTAATTTAGTCTAGAATATTTATTCATCTAAATATAGTTTTTTGTTTTTACATAGTAAACCATCATACAAGAATAAATTTAAAAAATTAGAAGCATAAACAGCCATATGCGCCTGGATTATTATGTTAAAAGTTATAATTAATTGATTTAGATGTTGCCACAATTGAAGTTAATCATTACTTCTGACAATAATAAATACACAGATTTCATTACAGTAACCTACATATTTCTAAATAATTGTCAAAAGGTCAAATGAAATATCGATTTCGCAATTCCATACTTTACAGCAACGATAATAATCCGTAGATTATTAACAAATATACATATTTCTATAAAATTATTAATTATCAATATTATTACTCTTAAGTTTACTTTTGCATACAGATATGTAGGAAGTTATCAATGTTTTGATAAATGTGCGATCAAAACAACATCGACCACTCACAGACGTTAATGACCACAAAATCTAATTTATTTCGTTGTAGGATTGTACACATACTTTTCACAATACTGCATGTTCGCACTGGTAATAATTTCTAGTGCGATTTGATATGTGTAGACATTTATGGCAAAATGCCGAACACTCAAAAAGTTATATACATCGATTACAAGTTACAATTGACTTGGCAAGAAACAAAGAAACTGCGAATAAGTTTTGGTATTTGTTTGACGATAAGAAAAAGATGTGGCGAGCCTGAATACTGTTCTAAATAAAATAGACCTAGACAATTGAGTTTTACGTAATCGTTAGTAGCTATGTATTAAAACCGTCCGAAATAAGAGGCTTCCTAACTAAAAAAATAACGAGTTTAGTGTTCACAAAATTATATGTAAAAATTGACGGAAATTTATAAGAAATGCAAAGAAATCGCAAATACATTAAATCATCTGTTTTCACTCTAAATCTTCAAACGTGAATGTCCATGTACTTAGCGTCAAACGCAATGAAAGGGCTATGCTTTTAAAAAGACGCATATTGTTACTTGCTGAACAAAGCATTACATCCTAGATGGATTTATCAGGGCACTTATAGCTACTTCAGCTATTCTAAGAAGAAACCGTTAGTGCCAAACCCTGTAAAAATAGATGTTAGGAAGTACCGTTTTATGCAAAAGATTCTTATTCATGCAACGCAATTTTCTTTTTCTAATAATCATTTGATAGATTATAAATTACATGAAAACTGCTGCCCAGAATATGGACACGCTAGTCTACAAGAGAGGGAATCTCTTCAAGAAATTGGATAACATTTTTATGGGATATTCGTATTTAAAAATTCCATAATTTAAACATATTTTGAAGACAGAATCATCCATAAATCCGAATCAAAGGTTTGGTAATAAAAGGAAAATGGTAATCAAACTTTACTATGATTTTGGAAAAATAATCGTAGAATCAAAATATCCAGTAGTTGTTGTACAACAACATTAAACACTGATGCTATTCAATATAAGCAAAATTTTTTAATCTAGAGCCAGTTGTAACAGTAATAACATTTGTTTCATATCCGAATAGCAAACATTTGCCCAGTTTGTTCAGCAGTTGCCTTTTTAATGACGAAGAACTTTTTATTGTCGATAACCGACATTTAAATTAAGACAGTTACTAAATGTTATGTCAAAATTGTGAGTCATTAAATTTTCTAACTGAAACTTATCTTAAGAGAGACAATAGTGCGAAAATATCCTAAAATTAATCAACTGATAAATTAACGTCATTGATGATTATAAAATATAAAATAGCAAGATGCTGCTGTGCAATAATTGAACAATCAATCATAATTTATCTATTAGGTACTTATATTTTAATTCCTATTGGAATTGGTGCTCCAACAAAATATTTTATTATTTTTAATGAATTACCTGTCTAATTGTAAATAAATGCTTTATATACTAGCGTCAGCGTGGTAGATGATTATTTGATGATTTATTTAATAACTTGAGAATCTTTCAGTGTCCACAAAAAATACGAAAACATTTTTGTCTTTCTTTTATTGAGATTTAATAAACAACACCTTTTTATTAGTAGCAGTCAAAGACATACACAGCTAATAATTTCAAAACGTGATTTTTACACATTCTAACAATAATGATAATCTTATAGATTATGACTTTTTGAATAAAAATACTCAATTAAATTCCAGTACGTTCTTTTTCTCTGCTGTTATCAACTCTGACGTTGCGGATGCCGTTAATAACTGAAAACCATCCGGACATTGTCATCAAGACAAATGTCCAATACAGAAAATTACATTTGTTGTCTGTGGTGCTTTAACGCAAATTATTAATTTATGTTTTTCAAATGGTGTTTTTCCGAATAGGCTTCAAATGACGGAGATTTAACCTTTATTTAAAAAGGGGGATTCTAATTGTAACTCTAACTATAGAGCCAGTAGCTTGCTTTCTTTTTTCTCGAAAATCATTGAGTCAATAGTT